>VWYI01020208.1:0-18067 GCA_013399455.1 Anthoscopus minutus
GAAAAGAAAGGACATGTAACCCCCAACAAATGGATAGGATGATCAGTTGCACAAATATATATAACTCCTCATGAGTCTGTGAATGGGCAAATGCTTCACATGTTTAAAATATGAAGTGTTTCCACATAAGTCAGTGATGCTTAGATCTCAAATGGTGTACATTTCCTTCTATGGAGCAAAAAATATTTTAAAACCACTGACACAAATCATCAGCAATCTAGAAAATATAGCCTTTGAGATAAGATCTGAAAAAGCAGTGAGGATAAATTCAATTTTTAAAAATCAGAAGGGAGAGAAAAATCAGACTTAAGAAATATGTCTAAAAATACAAAAGGCCAGAAAAAAATGAAGCAAAGAAATTTGGAATGAACATTAGTAGAATTGTTCTAGCAATTAGAGAATGCATGCATGAATGAATGAATGAATGAACAAGAGCAAATTATTCAAGTGTCTGAGCATTTCCCAGACATCTGTCAGAAATAACAGAAGGGCTAATCTGGACCTCTGGATATGTGTGACACAGTGGAGAACAGATGAGAGAACAATTTAAATCCCCTTCCAACATTTTCCACAAGTAACTGAATCTATTGCTCAAAACCTTAAAAACCAGTCTTCAAATGGTGAGGTGTAAAATAGTCTCAATTAGGTGTTTTTTCCCTGAAGATAACAACTTCAGCAGAATAATTCAAGATCTGGAGACTGGAAATATCTGTCTGAGAATCTCACAGAATTTATAATCACTCTTTGACAGCTCTACTACTCTGATACTGCCTGCAAGGAGGAAAGGAGATGAAATATGAGAACAATTGTAGGCTCTGAAATGTTGCTGCTCCCCTTTCCTCTAAAGGCAGAAGCTATTAATGCAGGAGAGCTAAGGTGTACCAATAGCTGTTCACAGAATATAAGAAATGAACAGACTTTTCACCAAATACTGTAAGCCAAATTCTTTAGCTGCTTTATATCATTCTGATCATTTAAAGTAGCGTTGAGACCTCAATGCTCACTCACTATCCAGATTAATAAATTCTTCCCATTTCAAACATTTTTATTTACAGAAGGGGGATAGAATAAATAACTGACCTGCCGTCCTTCAATGTGCTGAGCACCTGTTGAATGTTTTTGATTCCATCTTGAGGTTATGACACCTCACTTTTTTGAGTTCTGGAGACTTCAAAGGAAACAAGTTGGCTGTTTTTGGGCTTCATGACTCTTCTGCATGTCTTAAAATTCTCCTCACCACTTTTGATCAGTCACAGACAAAGAATCAAGGGATTATGCATAGGAAAGCAACCAACACATGCTATTGGCTTCTCCTCAGTCTACATCTGTTATCCAATTCCCAAAGAGAATTAAAACCCAAAGAAAGAGAAGAAAATAAAAAATGAAAAAAGTAGACTGTAAGGAAAGTAGTGGATGAAACTATGAACCTGGTTGCCCACATTACAAACTCAGTATTCTGGAGTACTAGCTGTTAAATTTTTGTTTGGAGTATAAACAGTATATTTGTTAGTAAAACCTGTCATTCTAGTTAGGACACTATTTTGTTGACACAACTAATGGAGCTCAAGGGAGTCCTAATAATTAATGTAATTAATATAATTTCAGGAAGAAATAAATAAGTGAATATTTGCTTCTGTCCATTACTTTTCTTTATGCTTTGCAATATTTTGCACTAGTAAAATGATTCTTCTGTTTGTCCTTGTGCCTAGGAATTGTCATCGTTTCTAAGCACAGTTTAAAGTTTTTAAGCATAGGCAGATGATCATGGTTTAACCCAAATAATCACTAAGTATGTTTTTTAAATGGCAATTGTGCATAAGAAATTTCTTCCTCACATGCCTTTGCATTTCAATTTTTTGTGACACCATGATTTCTATCTGGGTGGAGACTATTTGGCACATCCAAATGAAAGTAAATCAAATGAAAATAAATAATTTGGTAGATGAACAACTCTGACTTGATCAGACATGAATGTTGGAAAATATCTTCTGTGTCTGGGCATGTGAAGTCTATAAACATACTTCAATGAACAACTGAGTGTTATGCTGGCGATAATTTCATCTCTTAATCACACTAGTATTTATAAAAATCACCTGTTTTGTCTGAGCAACTTCAGAGATGGAATAAAAAATATATTGTCACATCTAGGTTTTGGGAGGGCATCCCAGCTCCTTGAGTAACAACCTTTTTCTGTCAGTCATTTGTGTGTGGCTCTAGGAGGACTTAAGCAAATGAAGCTATGACAGTACTGACCCTCCACATTTCCAGCAGTATAACAGATAACAATTTTCCCATTGACATTTTTGCTGTATTAGTTGGTTTTCAGGCAGGGGGAAGAAGAGGAAGGGAAAAAAATACTATGAACTTGAAAAATTTCTGTTTTCTTCTCATATGTCATGATCTCCTTTTTCTCACATAGTACTCTATCCATTGATTTGAGGTTTTCACATTTGATCTTTAGTATTGAAATTTTAAGACTAGCTCTTCACTAAGACATGAAAATTTTGAAACTTAGAAAAAATCTCATATTTGTTTTCTTCCTCCTATGAAAGACAGGACACTGGAACAATATAGTCCAGAGAGATATTTTAAAGTTACATAGAAAGAAATTGCATACAATTTTAAACAATGCAAAAGGGATGTATATATTTGTGAGGATAATGATCCACTTTAAAACAAAGCAGTCAGAACTGTGATTTGTGCTAATTGTGTGTACAAAGATTTTTCTTCTCTGTATTCATTTATTTAAATCTGAAAGAGACATGCTACTTACAGACCTATGGTTATTGTGCAAACATAATTTACGTTTTCACCAGCAATCCTTTTTTCTAGAAGGAAATGTCTGTGTTTGAAACTGCCTTGTTAGAGCTAGCAGGAATACAGAAACTTTACTAGTGTGTGGTTACAGGTAAAAATTACCTAGCCCAAGGCTTGTACAGGGCATTGGAATAAATCCCAGTGTCTTTGGAAAGTCCCTCAGCAAACTGACTTTAACAGTCCCTACCATGCTCTCCCTTGATAAATATATCTTCTCTCACAAATGCTAGAAAAAATTACTTAATCTCTTTAGAGTAATGCCTGGTAAGAAAGATAAATTCAGAATCAGATTGGTCATGAATGAGACTTCTTGGGAAAAAGCTTGATCATGGCAGTTGATTGGTAAGGAATTTAGCAGAATTTTGTAGTACATAGATTTAGCAATAACTTCTTTTCAGTTTTAGATTTTATGAATGTCATTGTCATTTTTCAGAATATTTTTATGTGAACATATCTTTCAAATCATGTGTCTACCTAACCTGAAACTTGGGCTATTAAAACAGTCTTGCTTGTGAGGTCTCAAAAGTATTTCTAATTCTTTCAAAGCCATATGAATAATATAAAATGCATTGTACCAATATTTTATTTTGCTGAAATTAAACAGATGCTGAGTCTCAACAGTCCTATTTCTGTTTAAATTTAGAAGTCACGTTTTTCACAAATCCTATGTTTTGCAATGAAGTTTTTTCCTGATGTTTACTGTTTGAAAAAATTAAATTCCTTATCAACAGACTGAAGACTACTTTAACTGTGGACTCATCTCCCTTTTAATGTCAGAATAACTTAACTTAATCTGCTGATATTTTTTTCCTGATATTCTTTGAATCTGCATGAGATTCTGTGACCTCCAATGTAGGAAGAAAACATCCTTGTTGGTTTGAGCAGTAGACCAAGCTGCACTTTCAGACCAGTCATCAGACTGTTCAGGCAGAATTAATTCAAATTAGAATAGAAGGAGTGAAGAACTTTGTGACAATCACTGATATCTTCTTTCTTTCCTGGTTTATGCGAGGAGATTAAGTGAGTTTGGCCTGCTGTGCTTAGATAAATGAGAAAAGACTCTTCCTGCAGACTCACTGGGGAATAAACACCAAAATGGAGAGGCAGCGTTGGAGCTACTGGGCAACATCAACACATCATCATATGGGGATGAACTGGACGCCTATTTTGGCTGGAGATTAGGAACTTGCAAGTTGCATCTAAATAATCCCACTTCTTTAATGGAAGAGCTGAGTAAAAGGTTTCCTAATGAACAGGTACAGCAACATTTTTCAAGCATAAGGGACAAGAAATCTAAGTAGTTTCAATATAAAACTAAATACGTATATGGAGGGATATTTCTTTCCTCTGTAGTTACAGGAGTGACTAGATTTAATCATCTTTTGCAATCCTTTCTAGTCTGACTTTTCTACTTTATTTCTAGAGTAGTAAAAATAAAGCTGTCAATGAAAATCCATGGCATAATCAGGCACACTTCTTTGGGAAAAATTAATGCTTTTGTGTTGGTTTCTTATTGGTTGATATTTAGGAAGAAGGAAGAAAACTGTTCGCAGAAATGGTTTTCCTGACAGAGGCTTCTGGGAGCTTCCTCTGTGTCTAGAAAGGGCCAACAGCCTCTGAGAATTCACAGCTTTGTAAGCCATTGAGAAGCTGAGTCCACCTCCGTGAATACCACGTTTTAAAACCCGGGAAGCTCCATAAGTCCCTTTTTGCTACCGGCTTCAGAAGGGAGAGCTCCGTGAGGCCGGCCCTGCTCTGCTGCGGCCCCCGTGGACTCGCTGGGCCTGGCTGGGCCCCAGCGGCTCCCGGGCAGGGATGGGAGGCCAGGGGGGCCCCGGCCGGAGCGGGGCCAGGTCACAGCTGCTGAAATCTCGGTAACACCAGGCTCTGCCTCCAGCCCTCCATGGCCTGTGCTGAGCTGAGATTTCCCCCGGGTTCTGGGCCAGCCCCCGCCACCACTGCGGCCTCTCCCAGCGGCTGCCGGACAGAGAGAGAGGAGCCCAGTGTGGCTGAAATCCATCACCGTGAGTGCTTCAGCCACTGCCCACCAACACCTGCCAGCCTGGGTGAATTGTTAACCCTGTCAGTGCACAGATGAGACCTGCAGAGCACAATTCTTCCCTTGGGTGAGAGAAAAGCACAGAGTGACAACAAGAAAACACCAGGGTCAGTGAAAAAGTGTTTAAATTTCAGATGGAAGGAGAATGAGAAGATGTCCTAGTATTGGGACTGAAAGTTCTTTTGGTAATGCCATGGAGATGGACTATTATAAACTACAGAATTTCCTATAATTCATGAGAGAAAACAAGTATGGGGGGATGGAGAGTTCAAACTCTGGATCTGAGCAGAGGCAGCAAATGTTAAAGAAGCAGTGATGCTATGAGGATCTTGAGCAGAGAGACAGAGATGAGAGTGAAGAAGACTGTGTCTTAGGGAGAAAAGAAAAAGACCTCAGTGAAGAGAGCCTTTCGTTTGAAGAGCTCATCCTTAAAAATTACACCCCATAAGCTGACATGGCCCATTCACTCAGCTGTGAAAGTGGGAGGAATTGCACAATAGCAGAAGTTTTTCTGAACTGGGCAGCTGCTGTTTGTGAAGATGCAAAGCCACAAGAAGACTGTGTTCTTGTGGAGCTTTCTCCATGGCATTGCAAGAGAAAACTCCTTGCCCTATGAGAACTGAGGACAGACTATTGTAGCAGTGATAACTGATTTAAAATCCCAGGTTTTGTTTTATGTTGTCAGGTGGAAAAGGAAGGAAGGTGGGCAAGGGGCGGAAAGTGTTCTGGAAGTTTTGTTCTGATTTTTTTTTCCTTTATTCTTTTTGTTTTGTTAATAAAGCTTTCTTCATAGTCTTAAGGTTTGAGTCTGTTCTTGCCCTTCTCCTAAAATCATATCTTACAGCAAGAGAATGAGTAAGTGCAATGGTAAGTTTAACTAGCTCTAAACCCACCACAGCTTTTCAGCGCACTTTCAAGTTAATTATTCAAAATCTTGCATTACAGAGAAACGAAATTTTATTTGTTCAGCTCCTTCTTTCCATCCCTTTTTAAACAACTTGTCAGTGGCTCTTTGAAGCGATATGCACTTAGCAATTTTATTTGAGATATTGATACTGTTCCACAATTTTCTGAACCAATATTCTATGATGGAAGTCACAAAATGTTGCCTTTGATGTTGTAGTTTCTACTTCAGTGCAGTCCTTTCAGTTTTAAGGGTGATGATCCACATGGACGTAACTACTTGGCTATGACATTGTATGTGTTTTCAGGCTTCAGCAGACAAGAGGTCAAAGTCAACATGAACATTTTAATTAACTTTGGAGGGACAGAATTACCTAATTTTTAATTGGAAAAATTTGGAAAGAAGTCTTCTTTCTTTAAATGCTGTCTCTGAACTATGGCATAAATTAATATAAATTAAAACTCACAGATTGATACAAGAGTTTAATTAGAAATGAAAGTTTACACTGTAAGTAATAGAATTAGGTCCAAGCAAGCACAATTTAAAGTTTCCTGTGAAGTATATCAACTTTGTGTACTGTTTGTGGTCATGAAAAAAGGAAAAAATATAAAGTAAATTATGTACTACTCATCTTTCCCATAGGAAAATCTTGATGTTTTCATCAAAAGGCACATTTTAAGACGTAGTAGAATGCCAGAGCCACAATATATGGGATAAAATGACTGAAAGGAGACATTAATCTGTATTTTCAATTTAATTTACCAAGCTCACATATCAGCATCATTTTATTGTGCTTTAAAACAAAAAAAAACAAAAAAAAAGAGCAAATCAAACAAGATAAACAATTGCTTTTATATGTCAATATATTTCTTTTCTATGCTGCACAAAATACTAGAAATCTCTACGTCATCATTTGCCCAAAGAAGGATACCACTGTTGGTCAGTAGAAGATAGGAATTTTAGAATTTTCAAGAAAAAACTGCTTTGCTTTGAGCTAATGGAAAACTGAATTTCTATACATGCATAAAATGGTTGTTGTGGTGTTTTTTTAACTGGAATAAAAGTAAAATTAAACAATCTACAGTACCCTATTAAACACTTTATAACACATGGACACTGTTCAAGACACACAGAAAAACTACTGGTGTATTTTTCCATGCTCTGACTCATATAAATTTGGACATAGTCAAATTTCTTTCTGGCAGGAATAAAATGCTTTACACAAGGGGAAAAAGAGAAAGACCAGAATTTGAAGAGAGAGATTTAAGGATATTATCTCTTATAACCAAAATTACCACCAATCTCCGTGGATGTGTATATGTGTATGTTTCTGCTTAACTAAGCAAGATTCCACTTTCATTATGGCTAGAATTATACAGAAATGTGGCTATACAACTTGAAAACAGAACAACTTGTCTTCTAATGTTAGGTCTTGGATGAGAAAAAGACCACGTACATACTTCCTCCCATTTATTTTTGCTCTTTTCAGATGCAAAGTCTTTGATTTATTCTGTTTCTTTCTCAGAAAGTGAAGAAAAGCCATTCTCACGGAGAGAAGATAATAGTACAGTTTCATTTGCTGCATGACCTTATCAGTTCTTAACCTGTGGTAAACAGTGCTTCAGACAGATCACTTCCTGAATTGAGTTAGTTTTGCTGAAGAAAAATCCATCATGCCAAAGGAGAAGAAGAAGAAAAACAAAATATTTCAAGAAAAACACTTGATGATAGGAAAATACTGTCCATGCAGTCCCAGAACAATGAAGAACACAACAAACAAACCATATTAAAGATCAACAACTTTTCAACAACATCCTTATGGATGTGTGGCAGCAAACTTGCAGTAACTTGGCTACTCTTTTAGGTTTTGGAGCTAATTTATTAGGACAAGCTCAGGGAATGTTGTATCATGTCCAATTGTTTTCAGTCCTGTCCCTCACTGTCATCAAACGGTCTCAAACAGAGAATGAGATGACTCTCCAATAATTTTCTCCTCTCCATGATAACGTTTTACTCATTTTCTCAAGATGAACAGGATCACTCCACAACAAATCAGCAAGTTTATCCTGCTTTTTTTCTCCAAAGAGATCTTGTTAAGTGTTAGCACAGAAACAAACCACTTAGCTTAGGTGATTCAGTGTTTCAGGCATGAGTTAGTGGTTTTCCTCCCTCTGCCACAATCTACCTGTGTGGCTTACAGAGCCAGAGCCAAAAGACACCTTTTGTCTCTGTCTTGAAATTATAACAATGCAGACCAAACCAGAATGAAATTCCTGAAGAGCAGTTTAGGCAGAGTGTGGGCACATCAACTCAGGAAGCTAGTCCAAAAGTGCCTGCCCAATTGGCAGGCATATGAGATTCTTCTGGCCCTGGTGCCTGAAGTTACTTCATGTCCAGAAGCAAGGTCAGCTGGAGTGACCAAGGAAAATTACTTATGAATTAAGATTTCCGGTAGTCTTGACTTGTATATAAATCAAACATGTAAGTTCACACATGCCATTTCTGCATGCTTCTCAGAAGCTGGTGTTTGTTTTGTGGCTAATCAGCCACTTTTTTCAGACCCCTCTTTTGCACAGTACTTGAGAAGGAACTATATCATTTGGTTTGGCATTTTCTTCCCCATCGGACAGGCTGTCTTCTGTACTTCATCTGTTGGCCAAGAAACTTCAGAAATCTAGAAATTACAAGAAGCATAGAACATCCCAAGTTGGAAGGGACCCATAGGAATCCTTAAGTCCAGTTCCCTGCTACTCACAGGTCTACCTAGAACTAAACCAGGTGACTAAGTACATCATCCTGAACTCTGGCAAGATTGGTACCATGGACACTTGCCTAGGGAGACTGTTCAGTGACTGACCACCTTCTCAGTGAAGAACCTTTTCCTTGTATTTAATCTGAACTTCCCCCAAAACAGTTTTGTTCCATTCTCTTGTGTTCTCTTCCTGGTCACCACAGAAAAATCAGCACCTCCCCACATGTTTTCATATAGTTCTGAAAAGAAGCTAGAGCAGTAGATTTACTTTATAGCTTTATTTCTCACTGTGGTGATTACCTGTGGAACAATCACTCTTCATCTTACAAAGGTGGCTAGAGAACCTGAATGACAGCTTCAAGCAACAATATAATGTCCTCAAATATAACAGAGGAAGTGTAACTAGAGAGAGTACAAAATAGGTCTAAATTTTAATGCTGATCTGACAGCAAAGACAGGACTTGTGCTTACTGTGAAATTCCTACCTAGAATTGTGCAGCAGTCATATAGAAAGGAAACTTCCTCTTTTTAGGCCATTTCATTGTCTATTAATTTAGTGCTTTTTAAAAATAAACCAAAGGATAATTTGAAATATACAGAACTCACCTGGTCATCCATGTTTTCTTTTTCATTTTATCTGAGTCCCTCCCAAACTGGGATCAATGAAGCAGGGAGATGTGGTTTGCTGCAGTCCATCTCGTTATACAAGCAACACTGAGTAGAAAAACAAAAGCCTGAGCAAAGGACGGAATAGCTTATTTAGGTGGGAAGACAGTGACACACACTCACTGAAGGGATATGCATTGAAAATTACAGGATGTGTCCAGATGATTCTTGTCCAGCAGAGAATCTGCTGCAACCTCAGAGAATCCCACATGAGTATCCGGGGTGTATGTCAGAGGACATACATGCCCAAGCAGGCAGGGGAGCTTTCGGGGAACAGGGACAGCAAAGGTCCAGCAAAACTCTGCTCGACTTCTTGGCGAGCAATTTTTTCTATATAATCTTCTGCAGATGGAGTTCCATTAAAGCTTTCTGCTATGATAAATCCTTTAGGCATGGCATGCAGATGGAGGGCTGCTTTTGTTTATTTTGTTAGCAAAAGAAATTCAAATAAAATTATTTCTAAAATATGTTCATAATTAAATATATCCTTCAGCTATTTAGCTTATTGGAAGTGGAGATCCAAATACCCATCTGAGAGAATAAGATCTTGAATTCATTTTTCAATTTTACTTCAGATATTATTCATATGAAACCCTACCTCTCAGGAACTAAAAATTTAGTCATGATCAAGGATCACTACAATAAAGCAAAAGAAACCAATATAAAAATTAGATATTAAGACACCCAAAGTTCACACAGAAACTAGCCATTTTTGTAGACTGCAAAACAAAAATCTCTTTTAAACTTACCTTCTACAGAAACTTTGCAATCAGGTCTGTATTGTTTTGTGCAGCTAAAGAAGGGATTAAAATAAGTATGTGCACAGTAGAAGTAGCAGCACTATATAAGGGACATGTTACTCTGGAAAAAGTTGATGTTCATTACCTTGTCTGTTATGGCATTACAGATGAGTGACAACCACCTGAGAAAGGCAGATCCGAAGGCAAATGCTTCCCCTTATATATACGTGATGAAATATCACATTGTGCAATTAAGCCCTAAAACATAGGGAAGGGGAGAAAAGTGGCAGCCAGGCCCATCATATTAGGGGTGCCTGGCACTTTGAGTTGACATGCTTCACGGAAGCTATAAAAAGTCACCTTAGTAATTTTGTTATCTTCGGTAATTTTTTTCTGTGGTAATCATAGGTCCTGCTTAAAGAATGACTTTAGTCCTTCATAGGAGATGTGGCAATTCAACATTACATCTTTTGGTTATTTAACCTCCAGTTTGTGTCCTAAAACATGGCTTGTCCAGCCTTTCAGATAAAGATATAGTTCCTAGAATGAGTTCCTCTTGTGTCACCTCCAATATTTAATCTCTTTTTATAGCTGTCATTGCCAACTGTAGCTTCATGTTTCTATTTGTTTTCAGTCATTTCACTTTCCTGTTTTTTATTTCTTCTTGCAAAGTTGTTTAGTTTTTTGGTCTCTTACAAAATGCTGTGCACTTAGTTTTATTGCACCTCTGAGGGACATCTTTTTCTTTGTTTTAAGAGACTCTCTTGAAGTACTTTCCTCATGAATGACAGACAGCATAACGACATTATTTTCTTTCATGTGCTATTTAGTTTGGAACACTCTGTTTTGCTTTCTATAACAGAACATGTGCTAAAAATCTGATACCTTTTGTAGAAGCACTACATTGTCCCTAACTATTGCTTCTTTTTCTGTTCCTCATTTGTAATACCCTCTTTTAATAAGTTCTTTTGCTCTAGTCTTGTCATTACCTCTTAATTTCACTCTTCTTATTTGGTTATGAAAAATATATTAATAGACTCTTAGATGGATTCTGATCAAAATGCTTTATCCCTACCATAAGCTTCCTCCCAGCCTCATGGCCTGTTTCAAAAACAGCTAACAGAATTGGGCTACTCTTCTTTCATCAGCAGTCAAATTTCTCTCAACATATTTGCTTGAGACTGTGAGCTCTCTCAGGTAGTTTTAGGGCCTTAAAAGGTGCTGAGGACTTGGCAACAAGCAGTAACCACATCACACAGACCTTTTTTTCCAAACAACAATTTATAAGCTTCAGTAAATAAGTGACATCTCTACATGTGACCTGAATAGAGCTAAGACAAGTAGATGAATATTCATCATTTGCTGAGAATGTTTTTACTTCTTATGACACATAAAGCATTTATAAGATCATAAGTTGTTTTCCAGTACTGCAATTTATGATGAGTTGCTCGATTTACCAGTAAAGCACTATGATTCCATGAATACTGCATTTCATCAACTGCCTAACTGAATTATTCTGCCAGAAATGTGCTTGTTAGTGATGCTGTTTTCTACTCAAAGGCTGCTGAATTCACTTTAACAGCATGTAGAATCTGTGTCCTGTTAAAATACTTTCCTGCAGTTAAAATGTTTGTGTGACACAATTGTCTGTGTTTGTATTTTAACTTTCCTCAGTTATACAGTTTCCATGCACACAAATGAAATACTAGAGATCCTGTATTCACTGTAGATTAACTACTGACAATGAACTCTGTGAATTAAACCCTTTCTTCCTAATAAAACAATGCAGTTTGTAGGAAAACAACAGGCAGAGTTAAAAAAAATCAGAAATTCAAGATAATAGAAGAAGCAAATCTATACCTTCAATATACCTCTTCAAAATCTTTATAAATATAAGTCTATAAAAACCTAGACAAAGGTGATTATTAAAGATATCTGCAAATGAAGGGCTAAAATTCTAAGCTTTATTGCTGAAAATGCCTTTGCAGATAGGAAATTGCTCCTCCTAATCCTAACCCTCACACTATCACCCTGCTATCCCTGAGTAAACCAGTTCAGATCCCAGATGGGTATTCTTGGCTTTCCATGGAGATCATTGCCCAGTTTGCACATGAGCACTTTTGTCAAGATCCATTCCACATGATCCATTGCAGTGGTAATCCTAATTGTAAATTCACAACTCTGCAAGGTGAACCATCCAATGATGAAAGAGTAGAGAGCATAAAAACTTCAAAGTCTCTATGTGTCTTTTGTGAAATAAAGACCAACTGATTGTTCATCAGCTTCAAATTATACAGGGATAATTCGAGCTACCTCGAATACTTCTTCTCTATGAAGAAGTATTTCTACTGCACATGATTATTTTCAACTCTGCCCAGTCTAAATTCCCATGGACATGTCAGTCAACTCACTACACTGAAGGACACAAGCCTCATTTAGGTTTCTACTGTGCTTCCCCCTGACCCTAGCAAAATGTTTATAGTTGGTGGTAACAAATAAATATCTGTCTTAATTTGTGATTTAAACCTAAGTTTTTCAAAACCATATAGAAAATATGAGGATTTTAATATATTAACATGTCTTTCAGATTGAATTGTAATCAGACTCTGTGGTCCCAGAATCTTGGTTCATGAACGTATTTTATAAAATTTAGTGAAGTTGTAACAATGTTTCCTGAGGACACTTTCCCATTCAATCAGAGACATGAAAAATAAACGCATGAGGATTCATCCCAGTTCTTTATAGAACTAAAAGTCTCATTAGAAACTGAGATAAGACTTTCTTTAACTGCAGACTTTTACTAGGAGATTGTAAAGCTCCTTCAGCCACCTTCTGGCCAGTGATGATTTACATGGGCTGAAGTAGAGACACTCCTTTCTCATACTGTTCCACATGTAGCTTACATTTCTGCTAGTTGTCCAGATGGAAAGGGTGAGGCTAGGATTTCTCTCAGGAACAAAATAAGTATTTGGTACTGAAAATAGAATAATGCAAAAAATTGTCATTAATGTGTAGACTGGATTTCAGTGAGTGTAGAAATCAAATAGCTTGTTAAAACTTCATTCTCAGGCAAACAAAACCTAGACACTTTTACCATTTGACACAACAGCAGCTATTTACTTTATTTCAAAAAATAACTTGTCATTAACAAATCATCTGTCCTTGACTGAAAACTGGCAAATTATGTATTACACAATGTACTCAAAAAAAAACTGCACAAGGTTCCAGAGAATAAAAGCAATATTGCCTATAAAACCAAGTATTTAAAAAACAGCATCTCTGCTATTAATTGTAGATTTCAGTGTGGGACGATTAAAAACAAATGGGCTTGGAGGAGCAGTTCTTTAAATGGAGACATCAAGTCTGTGTTTGAATTCTGTAATGTTTACTCCAAATCAGAAATTCACTACATCTTTAAGATGAGGTTGTGTTGTTACTGAGTTAAATTTGGATTGGATATTTATTCTAAAATCTTTATCTAACCATTAGATACGAAAAGTAATGCAAAAGATACAACATTTTCATCTCATATCTCTTCCCAGTTTCTCAGTTTGTGACTATACTCTGGGTCATTATGGCACACTGTTTTTCAGATTTCACTTTGAATGCTATCTTTATATGAAAATATGTATATATCTGTATTTTACACATATCTGTGTATCATTTTCCTCTGTGCAAATTAACAAATACACGCCATGGGATACTTAGAGCTGCAGAGACCACGCTGTTTTCTAGGACATCTCAGAGGACAAAGCCTCCATGGAGTTGCAGTGGAAAACAACAGAACTGCTTCCACTTCCACAGGACAGGCTGATGATCAGACTGATGAAAAGATGCCGAAGATGCTTGATCCCTTTCCAGCACCACATCTGGGCATGAAGGTGCTAAACCAGTGCACATTCCTCATGCTATGATTAAAACCCTCTCTGTCAGAATATTCCTCCCATGCTTTCACAAGAAAAATCTTGAATGCTTCTATAGTTATCTGGGTCTCTAGGAGGCATCTTGTGGCTTGTGTACTGGAGACCTGTGTTGAGGTTTTGGTAGAGGAGGGCCTGCAGGGTTGCCTTCATCAAAAGAGACCAGTGGATGCCACATGCTGTACATAGGCAGCTCTAAGAGACCCACCACAGGACAAAACAGAGCCCATCAGACAAGCTTGTTGTGCTTGTCATTTAAGAATGGGCAAAATATGAGAAAGAGAGGATTAGGGAAGAAGAAAATAGGGAGAGGACAACAGAAACAGAGTGATACAACAGAGGCAGCAGGAAGATGACATGCTCCAAGGCAGAGTGGATGTCCCTGAAGGATTGCAGCACCTAAGAGTCCCAGAGGAAATGAGATATGGAACAGAAACCTCCACATGCAGACCACAACTTGCTTTTTGTCTGGCTGAAGGCACTACTGAATGCAAACTGAAGGCAGGGAGGAGTCGTATCTGAAGGGAAGCTGAGCCTGGGAAAGGGGGAGTGTGTTTTGCCTAAGTGTTCTAAAATTTGTGGGGTTTTTATTTGTTTCTCATACAAAAATCAACTAAATATTTATATTAATTGGCAATAAATCAAGTTCATTTTCTCAAGCTGAGTCTCTCTTGCCCCTGACAGTAATTGGTAATTTATTTTCCTGTCTTCATCTGAATCCACAAGCTTGAAGACAGCTCCTGTCTTTCCAATCCTCTCCCCTATCCAAATGCAAGAGCAAGCTACTGGTTGGGTGCTGGGCTGGCAGACAGTTTCAAGCCACCACAGCTGTTTAACCAGCCAGAGGCTTTAGCTGGTTAGCTAAAGGCCAAGTAGGACAATGAAAAATGCCAGCTCAGAGAACTGGAAGGGATTTGTGGGATTGCCATCTAGCACTGGCAACCCTATTGTCAATGGCTATGCAATACAGAGGGAGTGATTTGAGAGAGCAATTTGGCCATACATTTTCCCAGGACTTGAGGAGGTCAGATGAGCTGCAAGTATTCAAGTTCATAGATTCACAGGTTTATAACTAAAGTGTGAGAATACACAGGAGAGATAACAAAGCTCCACAGGTAGTTTGTGGAGCAAAAATCCCAAGTGTGGGAAGCAAACTACTAATCCTCTTTCCTGTAATCAGGTGGCCATAAGACAGATAAATAGAGCATGAAACTTATCCTAAGAGCTAAGCTAAGAGCTAAGGGCTGGAACAAAATGAACTATTAGGTTCTTTTCATCCCCTAACAGAGCCAAGAAAGTCAGCCAGCTGTGAAAAACATCACACTGCCTAATAAGGTAAGATTGCAACTACTTTCTCTCCTTAAAGAATCACAAAATAAGAATAAGCTGAGTTGGAAAGGACTCGCAAGGATCACTGAGTCCAGCTCCTGGCCCTGCAGAGAACCATCCCCAAGAGTCACACCATGTGCCTGGCTGTGTTGTCCAAATGTTTCTTGAACTCTGTCAGCCTCGGTGTTGTGAAGTTAATCCTAAAGCATTTACGTCTATAAAAGGTAGATAACACCAGGCACAGGCAACAGAGTTATCTTCAGCTGAACTATTTTTTACACAAAGACAGAAAAAGTCAGGATTCTCTGCTAATTATTTTATCTAATTCGGCAGCCAAAAGTCCAAGTCAAACAATCAATTAATATCCTGAAACAGTGTCTACAACACATAGGCTTGTGATTTCCACACATGTAGGATGCATTTGGTCTACTTTCCATATTTCTACAGGCTATGCTCAGGAAATGTGCACTTGCAGTGGAGCCCCAGATTAATTTTGCATGCTGAAAATTCATTTTATGATGTGCATACACATCACATACAGTGTGATGCCTTGAATTCATAGTTCCTTCTTTGAAGCTGGTTTATCCTCACATTGCACATCTTGCTCAGGACAAGTTAGGACTAAATAAACTAGCACAAATCATCAGTGTGTAGTAGGAATTAAAGATCTAGATGTCTCAGCCACTTGGCATGTGCTGCATGTCATACACATACATATTTTAGCCAAAATAGGTCAGATAGGGAAACTTCAGATATCTGAGGAGTGATCAAATTATCAGCTCTGCTGTTTCTGAGATAAACCCTGTTTTTTTCTATCTAGGACTTCATTGTGTCCTATAAACCCACAGATAATACAACACTGCATTATGTAATAAACACTGTGGGATAATAACTTCGAAAGTTTTAAAACACAGAAACCTATGTTTTAATTGTGGAATCTGTCTCTTTTTTTTTGCTGTAAGCGGCTCAGGATTCCTACTTGCAGCAGCATCTTATGTAGCACTCTGTGTCCCATTCTTGGTCTTATTAGGAAAATAAGAGATGGCTGCTTTTGGACAACAGAGGCCTAAGAAATAAATTAGTGCAGTGGGTATATTTGAGACGTCCTTTCATCACTTCATTGCAGCAATACTTTTTCCTTTACTAATATTTTTTTTCATCCAAACATATTTGTAATACAAGACCTTCAAGTATCACAGAAAATCTGAGGGCACTAGCCTCCAGAGGAAATATGATGTTACAACTGTAAAGCCATCACATAAGCAGTACATTTCTATTGTAGCTAGTAATGATCTGAAAGCTAAAAAATGAAAAAACTGTGCAGAAAAGGCTGTTAAACAACTGAATTTATTTTGAGCACAGAATAAAATCAAAAGAATGAAATGCTGCATTCGGTGATGGGGAGAACCTGCTGCTTATTAAGTTTTCCTCATGTGTATTATTATCGAAGATGCTGGTTAGAAGCTGACTTACTGTATTTATAACTTAACACTGAAATAAGTGATTTTATCTCACAAATATTCATATTCTCTTTCTAATATGAGATGTAGCACCCAGTATCCTGTGCAGGTGTAAACTTTTTTGTAGAGCCTAATTTAATCTTTAACATGGATTTGTTTTTAGTGCAGCTTGAGCTTAGCAGCATTCCTGCTTATGGATGCTTCTCACCTGCCTCACCTTCTCACCTCATTTTATTTGAGCATATTTCTAGTAGGGAATACCAAAAAGCCAGTAAACATTAGAGGTGTATTTTATCTGAGATTGCTTCCTGTGCTAAATCCAGGAGCACCCTCTGACTGGATGGCCAGATAACTGAAATACACAGGTGCCTATTAATTCCATGAAAAAGATTAGACATTTCAAACTTACATCTCTCTCTATTTTACTGGAAAAAATGCCATCCTCTGTTAAGCACTTCCTCAGAAAGGAAAATCTGGCCAGCTACAGTTAGTGTGAGCCAAGCAATCAGCATGCCAGGTCTGCAGCTGAAAATCTGGAATTATCTTATAACATCAGCAGGAATATTTAGGGATGAGCGATTGTAGGAACCGACTCATGGGACTGGCAGTGTTCAGCAGGCCTTTGGCCAAGCTAAACACCAAGTAGAAAATGCTCTTTGGTCATTGCAGCATATTCCCAGACTCACTCCTGTCTACACATATGTAACAAACTTACTCTCAGACCTAAGGAAATAAATGTCCAGACAAACAGATCTTCATATCCAATTCACAGGGATTTCTTTTCTTCCAGGTGAAGTGCAAAAAGAGTAACAAATAGAAGCTTCATGAATGGCTCCAAGAGACATGGATCATCAGCAGCTTGAGACAGGGATTGGAGATAATTCTCCTGAGACCTCTATCTGTGGGTCATTAAGTGACCTTGCATGTTAAGGCAGCATTTCTAAAACAGCAGCTTTCAGTCTGTGGTCAATAAAGCACCACAAGTCCATGGACTTTTTTGGAAAGGCAGAGATATCAAGGCAATTCTCCAGAAGGAGAAATTTGATATGCTACTATCTACAGCTTCACTGGAAAAAGATTTAAGCTCTGCTGACAAACAAAACAAAAAAAAAGCCCTGATGAAAACAGATGCTCTACAGTATCTGATCTAGCCATCTTCTCCAGACACAAGAACATTAGGAAGCGAAAAGAGTAAACAAAAAATTTAGCTGGCTGTTACTCAGTCTGGAAAAGTGGCTGCAATTTGCTAAGTGGCTAATAAAGATAGGCAAAACTGGTTGGTAACTTTAGAGGGAAGCATGGAAACTGATCTTTGATGTTGTACTGTACCCACAGATGCAATTTGGAAAGGAAAATATAGCTATGGCTTTATCTGTTTGGGTTTTTTCCACATTTTCTCACATCCCAAAGATTAAGCTAA
>VWYI01020209.1:8555-41488 GCA_013399455.1 Anthoscopus minutus
AGAGGTGTTCTGTCAAATCAATACTTGTAGTGCAAAATTAATCACACATTTGACAAGACATGGTTCTGTGTTATTTCCACCTACTGTATCTGATTCCATCTGAACATCCATTATTAATAAAATAGTCTGTCTCAAGAAATTCATTATCCTAGAATAAATACTTTAATTTTTTTTTGCTAAAATATGGATTTGAAATATTATTTCCCAATTCATCCAGTACAGATATTCCTTGTGAATATTTTTCTCCATCTCACTTCAATAATTGTATCCTGCTCCCGTTAGTTCTGTTCACATGGGACATATCCTTTTCTTATTTTACACATGACTCTACCTGTGAAACTGTGGCCTACATACAAAATGTCACTCAAGCTCATAGAGGCTGGGAACTCTTGATTTTAGGAGTATGTCATATCAATCTGTTTTCTACTGATTAATTTCTCCATTTATTTCTTTTCTTTTTCATAAATATGAGGACCACAGTAATTGTGAATTCTTCTGTGGATTCTTTTGGATTCTACAAGTAGAGACTTTATGCAAAATGCTGTTACTGTTGTAAATGGTGAGAACTTTGGTGGGGGGCACAGAATGAAAAGGTCTAGTCTGGTTCTTGGTGAAATAGATGAGAAAAAATATTAAGGGGAGACAACAGTCATAACTACTTGGATTAGGATATTCAAGAGTTTTGTGAGACCAGGACTGATGGATTTAAGCTGATCTCCCAAAGGTAGGGATGGTAACCTTCAAACTACTTTGCAATGTTCATTTTAAACCTGTGTAGGAAAGTATTTTTCTTTGATAACTTTTTATTTTATATCTGTTTTCCATAATCCTTTGAATCATTTTTATAGCAGCAGATTGTGATAACCTGCATTTCTGTCTTGCAGCTGAAGATTTTAAAATAAATTGCAAAACTCCAACATTGAGTTGATACAACTATAGAATTTTTTGCTGTTCTTTTAAAATCTGAAAACAACTTGAAAGAACACAAACACTTGGTGGTTACTTCTGAGAAATAAGTTATTTAAAATACAGTCATTCCCTAGCTTTTGAAATCAGAATTATTGGGATCCATTATTCAAGTAGGGAAGCTAATTGGACCATAGCTACATTGGTGGATTGCTATTCCTACATTCTTTTGGCTATTTGGGTAATAAAGTCTAATGACATAATATGTTTCAAGGAAAGTATACTTCCATTAAGTTCTCATTGACAAACTTTAGAATGAAAATGTGAGCGTTAAACTCCATTCCTTTGTAGTAGACATTTGCAGTAACTTTTACATTATTTTATAATGTTGACAATTTTATGCTAGATATTCAGAATTCATTAAATAATAGAGCATTGTTCATAAGATGCATTTGCTTATGTGTTAGATAATGAAATATGATAATATGCTTTGCAAGGCTGCAATATAATAAAAGAGTTCAAATTTGCCATATAAATGTAAAGGAGTAAATAAAGTCACTGCAGATGATGCACATTTTGTTCCCAGTGCACATTTTAGACAATAAGCAAAGCATTCATGGTGAAAGTTTTGAAGAGTATGCAACTGAGTTATGAAGTTTTACTGGCTTTTAGAACTGGTATCAGGAGACTTGTGATGGGTCTTAAATTTAGACTGATATACGTACATGTGCCATGGACTATCAGTATTTAACTATCAAAATTCTTGGCTAACCAGGTGATGCTAAAAAGAAGAGCCCTCCTTTCTACTGTTGTGGCTATCTGATAGTTCTCTGTATGGTAAATCTTGAGGGCAAAAGGCTGGAATTGTGACCTTGTTGAAGTTAGTGACATCTTCCTGACTTAGGTCAGGATGTCATATAGGGCCAGCTTGAACTGCAATTTAAATTGGAACAGTTGGTGTCAAAATCAATAATTAAATGGACTTGGAAAAGAAAACAGCCTCTAAACTAGCAGGTGTAAGCTGTCAGGAATTGGCCACAATGGCTGCAGTAGAGAACTGAGTAGAAATCAGTGTTTGGAATGAGCTGCAGTCCTTGATTCCCTCTGGCACCAAAAATGTGTAGGGCGTGCAGGCAGTTGTGTTTCCTAACTCTGAGGAAGTGCAGGTTGAGTACTGAATCCTTAAGAGAAAGAAAGAAAGAAAGAAGTTTTTGGATTCAACCTACTTTCAGCCTTTGAGTGTTAGTTTGAGGAAATTAATTAAAGGAAGAAATGCATTAAATACTTTGATTATGCTAACTTTAGACAGACCCATTTGCCTATGTATAATCATCTTATTTTTTTCTTCTCCTATTTTAATATTCAAAAAGCAGCTTTCATTTTCTGTATGGCACTGAGTAGCCTGCCACTTTCTTAAATTCCAGAGATGGTTCAGTTGTAATGCATGCCAGTCCTATAGACCTGTGAGTGTAGATGAAAGACATAAAAGAGGATGTTTATTTTCAAATAAATCTTTCTTGCTCTCTGTATGTAATTCTTGGACCAACAGCATGGAAATGCTTGTATGGCAAAGGATACTCTTTCATCAAATTTTGGACCTTATTCAGTAAAAGCAGAGGAGAGCTGTTCTGTGATGAGGTGAAGATGTCCACCACCTTTTTTCATGAGTGGTAAAAATGTCAGAATCCTTGAGCTGCTGAGTAAACACAAGTTCTTGACAAAGAATCAGATATTTAAATATCTGTGTGGCCTTTGGGGTTCCCTGAGTAATTGAGTGCTAGTTGCTTGAACCTCTCACTTAATCAGGCACGTGTTCTTTGAAAGCCTGAGAAGCATTGACTGAATTTACCTGACTTTTATGTATATTGGGCAGAGAAAAATACCATGGGCTGCTGTGTTTGAAGTGGTGGAATCCTCATAAAAGGGAGAGTAATGTGCTCTGGGTGACTCTGCCACTGCCCTTGTGATCTGGTGCATTCTACCAGATGGTTCATAACACTGGGTACAATAAATGTCACGTTCTTCCTACAGTCCAAAATAAGGTAGACCTGGAGTGAAGTGGAATGGGAGATATGGGTAACTGATTTTACTCAGAGTGCTAGCCAGACAGAAATACTTTTCTTGCCTTTTTAATGCATTAATCAGAAGCCTTGATGTTGAAAAATGGAATGAATTTGAAAAAAAACCTCATGCCCAAGTATTTTTTGAGTATTCACAATTTTTTTATTTATAAGAACTGCACACATTGGGTGACCTCATGCAGAACTGATCAGAAATTAAGATTAACTATATTTTTAACATAAAAAGTGAACTAAAATTGAGACTAATGTAGGAAGTTTGGATTTATAAACTGTATCTCCTATAAGTTGTGTGGTTAGAAAGAAGGATTAAATGGCTTTTTTTTTAGGTTTTTGATGGCATGGTGCTTGTTGCTCTCATCAGCCAGGCAATATATTCATCTTCTTTGCTTCATCTTGAATGAGAATGCTCTACAAAACTTGTTGTTCTCATGATCCTATTTTAAGCCTGTAAATTATGACAAAGAGTTTGATTTGGATTTCTAATTTTGTTGCTGTTTTGTTCTAGTGACATAATAGAAGCAGATGTTGGGTAAAATGTAAGTTTTCCCTTTTAGTACAAGGTTTTCTCTGTGTCTGCTCACCATGAGGTGGGCAAATAACTCTTCTGTAGCTGGAATTTGATTAACATGGTGGTCATGCCCACTTGTCCCCCTGCTTGAATGTGTGTGCTGTCATTATAAAAGGAAATATTAATGGCATTGATCACAGCTGAAAACGTGGCTCCTCCTGGTGTTGCTCTGAATGGCAGTTGTAGAATGCTGTCTGTGGGGAAAGCTGCTGATTCTTGATTCATAAAGCTATTTTTCTTTGTTAGAGATAAGAAGAACTCAAAGTGGAAATGGAACAAGTGCTAGAAAATGCCAAGGGAGTTTCTTGGTTCAGCTATTGGGAAGCTGACAGTTAAATATACTCTTGTCCTTTTCACTAAGTGTTATTATTACCTCTCTGTGCTCTGATGATTTCTGGAGTTACCAATGTGCTGCGAGGGTTGAAGCTGAGAACTATTATAAATTCTTATTCCAAAATAGGATTTAATTTATTCATCAGAACAGATATTTCTTGCTCATTCTGCCACAAATGTTGAGGATTTGTGCAAAGCTTTGTGGCTTTGATTTTAAAACAATAAATAAAGAAGATATTGGTTAACTTTGGGTTTAGATAATAAGAATTTAGAGTTGATTTTCTTTCTTGTGTGATTACATTTACCTTTTTCATCAAAAATTTGGCTTTGATATTGCAAGAAGCAGTTTTATTCCTGTAGAATACCTCACTCTTTTTTCCATTGTCCTATTAAGGCTCTATCATCCAGGCAGTTTCCCTGGATCTAGGAATGCAGGTAAAAAATAAGAGAAGAAATATCACTGTTGTGTCAAGCATAACCTACCTCAAACTTATTCAACTGATAGCTGTGATGCATTAAATTCCTCTAGAAGAAATTTCTCACTTTTAATAAACATTAAACCTAATTTTGGTTTTGCTCATGGCCTGTGTGAGCAGACCTTCTTTGTATCCTGATTTTTCCTCCTGTGAGTTTGCATTCTCCATTCTGAAACTGAAGGATTGAATGTGATTTATTTCATGGGGATGTTTTATGCTTGCAAGAGATGAACGGATGTTTAGAAAACAAAGCTACTAGTCACTAGTTTTGTTACAGCTACCCTGGTAATCAATTGTATGAATTTTACAGCAGAGCTGCATTGGAGTGGATGTTTCAGGGGCATTTCAATCAAAAGTGGTGCCATTCTGAGCTTGAAACATAGGCTTAGATTTATTTTTCTAGCAGTGCAATCCTCAAAGATTATACTTCATGCACCATTTTCAGGCACGTCAACATCCCTTACAAAATAGGAAGATGAGCGTTATTTCATGGAGGTGGCACAAAGTAATACAATAAAATGGATTTATTTCATCTTCATTTATTTAAAATGTGCGTAGACTGAACTGAAGTAAAGTCTGTGAGATGAAATATCTCGTTCACATGCATGCATTGGGGGAAGGAAATCAGCACTGTTTTAACTTTGAAAAGAGGATGGGAACATGTGGCCTGTTTTCCAGGCATGGCTGGATATTGTTCCAGTGATAGGTTTCACAGTGTTTGCATAGAGATTTAATTTTCCAGTGTCCAAAAGTACATACTCACTGAGCTGGCCTGTAGGCCCTGCTTGGCAAAACTCTTCAGTGGCTGTTATAAGTCAGGACTTCTGCTTCTTTCCCTGGCTGTGCTGCTGGTTTGAGGCAGCACACAGTGACATTAAGACACAATCTCTGATAATTAAGATTAAAGACAAAGCTTTCTCTTTAATATCACTAGTGTTAAGCACACTACTTCTGAGTATAGAGCTATACTGACCCAGTAGAACCAAATATATCTGAGCTATGATTAATCTCTGCTTAAAAACTGAGCAGTGTGACAGCACAGTAAGGCTTAAGTAGATAAAAGGAAGGGTGTAGTGTAACTCCTTTGTTCTGGATAGTCACAGGTTGGGCTGTGTGCCTAGAGTGTACCTGACCAGACCTTAGCTGATTTTCTCTAGAGCTGGTTCTTTGCATTCCCTTTGATATGTGTTTACTTTGTACTTTAGCAAATGCTTCATGCCTCCATCTCCCCACTTACATCTTTTCCATCTTCTGTGTCCTATTGCAGCATATAGGTGAATTAAAAGCTAGGCTGTTCAAATGATTGTTTTGTAGCCAGCTTTTGAAATGCCATCATTTTTTAATTGAAAATTTATACTATTATTCTGATAAAGATATCACTGATATTTTTAACTGTCATGATACTAAATATAAAAAAACAGAAAGAAAAACCTCAACTTCACCAAATTATTGCATTGCAAGAATTTGGTTACAAGGAAGTAACCATGGTGATAGCCTAAGGTTGGGAGGAAGCACTGATGCTTAATATTTTGTATTAAAATAGTATTTAAGCCGTGCTTTTCATAGGTGAGAGCGGCACTGATGTTTTTCAGATAATAGATTTGTGTTTGTGTTTTTCAGAATTAGGCTGAAAATCTTCAGTACCCACAGAAGGAAATATAAACTGTTTATTTCTACCAGAGGTAAGTATAGACTTGGGCTCTGCTTCTGTCAGCCAGGAGATCTTCCTGAGGAATGCCATCAGTCTCCAGAGGCTTTTATGGATTTGAAATTACTTGAATTGTGCTTGAGTGCATTAAAGGGGCATTAAAAGACACGAGCTTTAGGAGGGTGGTTTATCTGCCTGCCATGGTACAACAGTGAGCTGCTGTTTGTGGCTTGCAGACTCAAGGTCTCACTGTGCCAGCTGATGTGTAAGTGGGAATGGCACTGAAATAAGCATGGGATTAACGGGGGTGGGGGGGGAAAGGGCAGAATTATAGAAGCAGAGTGTTAAAGGTTGAAAGGGAAATTAGAGATGACCTAGTCCCAGCCCCCTGCCATGAACAACAAGACCTCTCCCCTATCCTGGGTTCCTCAGAGCCCTGTCCAACCTGGCCTTGGACCCTTCCAGGGATGGGGCAGCCACAGCTGCTCTGAGGCGTGAGCAGAGGGTGAGAAAGGGCATCGGTGCAGGTGACCAATGTCCAAGAACCACAAACAAAACAAATGTAAAAGTTGAGGACACAACTGCATTTGGATTTGGATTGCATTGAGAGTAATATCACCAAACCTCCCTTGGCTTAGGATGAGTGCCAGACAAAGGTGTGCATTTAACCAAAATCACTCCCAAATTTGAAAAGCATCTTTTAAAATTTCTCCTGCAAATGTTGTTTAGTGTCCTAAATAATAATGGCTGGCACCAGGATGCCACCCATTATCTTAATTTGAAGTACACACACAGAGTTCAGCAAGGTTTTTAGTGGTTTGGTTGAAAGGTAGGATTGAATGTCTATGAGGACAAATTCGGTAATTTGTTATGAACTTAGTTTTGTAGTTTCTGAATGTAATTTATTTTTTTTTTGGATGGTTCTGTAGTCTTGTGCATCTAGTAAGGTATTGATGGGGAAACATGAAGCACAGGGAAAAATTATAAAGTAGTTAGGAAAATGTTACCTCTTGAGCCCTGTGTTTGTTAGAGTGGGCTGATCTTCAGGAGGCCACATAGAGGGTACTCTTGAGATACCTTGGGTCAGTGATGTGAAGAAAAATCAGGTCTAACATGACAGAGTATGGTAAAATAATGACATTGTGCCAGACTGAGAAAACAGGAGCTGGGCACAGCTTTGTTTTTGAGAAGCTACAAAATTCCAGTTGGGTTGCAATAGCTAGATAGGATATTACTTGAGCAGCAAGGAATTCTGTGATTATTGTGGACGTGGGAGGATTGGGCACTGGGGGGTGCCTGCAGTGCTGTGTAGGGACTGTGGAGCCCTGTGCCCTGCCTGGGTGTGGACAGACACATTCAATGCCCAGCTACCTGTTCCCTGTAGTGCAAAGGTGGATTGTTGCTGGTAAAATTGCTTTGGTGGTTTAAAGTGTTTGACTCCTCTGTGCCCTGGGCTCAGGGAGTTCTGTGGGGTTGGGTGGTCACCTTGTGGAGGAGAAATGGCTCTGAGGGGAGGTTACAGGAGCTTAATTGGAAACAAAACCAGAAAAGAGCTTTTCTGTTGTGGACTTGCTGACCTGGAAGCAGGGAGATACCTGAAAGTACCAGGAAATAGTGTCAGAGCACACAGGATTTCTCATCAGGTGCTTTTGATCTGGATGATTTCTCAAGAGGAATATATACTTTTGGCCAAATAGCCTGCTAGTTCTGGAAAGATGCAAATGCCTCTTGCTGCTTGGTCTATTAATTTGCTGCATGAGAGCAAATGAGTAGATTATTCTGTCCTCTATGCATGAATTAACCTATGAGGGGATAGTATAGATGATTGGTTTTAACCTCTTAGTGTCTGAAAGACATTCAGAACAAGTCCTGGATTTTCTGTTATCTCCTTTCATATTTTTATGTCCTAAAGCCTCATTGATGTTCAAACAAGAAATATGTATATTACTTTTTATTCTGAGTCTTTCATTTGAAATTTTAATATACACATGGCTAAATATAGTAATGTAGTAGCATAATATAAAAGGCAGTTCAATTTGTATTTTATGAAAATCTAAAAACCACACCATTTTGCAACTTCTGTAGATAGCAACTGGTATTCTTTCAAAATAAATAGCTTATATATTATTTAGAATTTAAAATCGGAAAAGTTGAAATAGACTTGAGTTCATATTTTAATTGAGCATGCTAAAAACCATATGCCTCAGTAACAAAAACCATACACCTTCAAAACAATTTAATAACTTTGCCACTCTTAGAGTGTCTTTCTGAGTGAATGTTTCTGCATTGGCTTCAATCTTGGGTTCAGTTCAGTTGACCTTAAAAAAAGAAGTCTGAATAATCAAAAATGTCATATTGCTTTGAGCAGGCTCTTGAATTTTTTTTTCCTCTTAACACCAGAAAGAGATAATGTTACTGCACTATTTCAAGAATTATAATGCAGAAGCAGGAAAAACTCTGAGGCTTGCTTCAGTTTTAATCTGGAGTAGAATACAAAAGTCGTAACTGGGTATGAACACAGTCATTGGCAAAAACTTCTATTAGTTTTAGGGATTGTGTTTTTTTGTTGTCACTGAACTACAGGGACACTGGTTTAATGTGATGTATAGTGCAAAAAAAAATTGTAGAGCTACAGAGGGATGTTGGTTGCATAAATTCTTCTCTGATGTGTCTTGTGTACCCCATTTGGTGGTAGCAGCTATGGAAAAAATAGTTAATTTCCCAAGAGAAGGCAAACTATACATGGTCAGTGACTAAAATATTTAATAGGAAAGTAGAATAACGTGGAATCCACAGGCTATTGTGCTACCCATTTTGTCACAGTCTTGACTCAACTTGGCTTTATGTGTTATATAACAAAATAACCAGAGGAATGTAATTAGAAATCCTCTTACCTAGTAACTGAAATATCTTTTAGAGGAAAAATATAACCCAGGTAGTTCAAATAAATATATTCTTTTTAATGCTGCCTATCAAATAGTTCATATTGCTATTGTGCTTTGTCTTACCATTAGGGATAGTCTCATTTGTTTTCAGACCTGTTCAAGTATCAATTTGTTGAAAGTGGACAGAATTTCAATGTTTGCCATCTCATAACCCATGTTTACCTTGCTCATGTAGGGAAGCAAAAGCTGTACTTGTGTTTGCATGAGGATACAGGTATAAATGTATGTGAAAACATCACATGCTCATTGGTATTGCTACCATCTTAAAAGTCATACAGAGACTTCTGGAAATCTGCACATAAATGCTTTTCTGCAGTTCTTTTAAGTTCAAGACTCATAGCTGTGAAGATAGGGTGCTCTGAAATTGAGTTTATTGGCTGTTGGGTTAATTTTATGGGTTGCTTTCTCATTTGTGGTTTAAGATACTGCTGACATCTGTGATTTGCCTTTCCCCCTTATAAAAGGGACTTGTTTCAGCATGTCTTTAAGAAATGATCAAATGTTATCAGGTGTTGTAAGGGAGAGAGGGCTGGGTTTGTTTGCACTTGATTTTTCCTTAACTGTGATTCTTGCCATCTACAGCATAGGACTCTGGGGCTACTCCACTCTGTCAGCTTGTCATTCTGCAGGTTTTGTGCTGCAGAGCTGGTCCTTCACTGCAGCTCACAAAGCATTTATCATGCACAGAGTGCTGCTGTAATTAAATCACACAAAAACAGCCAAAGCAGAAGTTTTAGTCAAAGTTACATTTTGCTTACTAATAAGACTGTTCAATTGCCTAATACAGCCTTATCTCCAACTGGCTGCCCTGTGTTTCTCCAGCTGCTTCTAAGACCTTATCCAATATTCCCTGTCAATTTGTTCCCCTCTCCTAAGGATTGAGAGAGCACCTGATGTCCTCTTCCACTCTCTCATCATCTTTGAGCATGACATGATTCAGTTTCTGGGTACTGTGGCCTGGGATGTCAGGGAAAAGTGAGAAAATACTAACAGGAAACCTCCTTCAAAGAGCTGGGATCTGTGCAGGTATTACAGATGTCATGAACTACTGCCAGCAGTTCAGCAGTTCTACTGCTGCTACAGTGGATGCTGTGTCTTGGGCATTTGTTTCATTTTAACATTTGCATCAAAGGTTTTGTCTTCCTATTGTACAGACTATTAATTTTTGTTTTACTTAAAGTTGTAATCTTAATTTAGCATATTCAGTTTCACCAAGCATTCATATATCATGAATAGGCCTCAAAACGAATATATTTTCTGTTTTGGTATATGTAGAGGTGCATTTGGAATCTTGATTTCTCTGCAGTGGATTTTAAATTGAGACTATGAAAATGAGAAATTTTTTTTCCCCATAGGGTTGTATTATACAGAAAGTGGGGCTTTTCATGAAGAGATAAAAAAAAGGTGTGAAATACTGGGAAATTAATAATATATTGGTAATATTTGTCAATACTGGGTGTTTCATTGTATATGATTGGGCTAACACGTTACCATATAATTCTAGTCTTTGCTTGTTTTGCTTTCCACATTTGATTCTGAGTTTTACAAGGAGTTTCTCTAAATCTCTTCTAAGGATAGTCAGATGGCTCTTAGCACTTTTCTATTGGTTTTTATTTTGAATATTTAGTTTCTCTTTGAGAGCAGGGGCAATGTCCACCCTTCAGTGTCCTTTCCTTTGCTCATCTGGGTGTGTGCCTGTTAAATAAAGCATGAATGAAACCATCAATGTTTGGTTCTTCTTGACTTGTGGCTTCTCTGCCAATTTCTCTTCTGCTTGCAAGGCCATCAGCACATGATGGTCTGGGATAGGCTGTGCCTTTTTTCAGCTGAGGTTCGGTGCTGCCCCCTAAAAATGTAGGAAATTGGGCTGCCTTTGAATGAACATGGTGATTTCTGGACAAAGGCCTATTCTTGGTTCCAATGAATGATTATTGGATCATTCTGCTCAGTGAGTTGCTCCACCCTCCATTGACAGCAATCCCAACTTGACATGAATCATCTTTGCATTGTATAAATTTGCTGTTTGTGCAGTGTACAAATCATTGTCCTTTAGTGTCAGACAGTATCTTACCTAAACTCTTTATCAGGACAAATATTCATGAGCAGATCTTACCTGGTTTAAAGTTTAGCTTCTTTCTGTACCTTTTATGTGAACCCTGGGTTATTTATAGATTACCAGCTCATATTGCACACCTACCTAATTTTTGTAGGATTCCTTCCAAGACTTCATGGAAGTGGTGGGTGACCTTCTTTAGCAGTAATTTCTTCCCTTGGGCATTGAAATCGATTTTTCTCATCCTGGAATTCAAGGAGTCAAAGTCTGTCCCTTTCCCTGCCTGTCCCACGAGCTTTTGGTGACATTGCACACAAATCATCTGAAGGCTGCAGCTTTTAGGGAATTCACTGGGGCAGCATCAGGGAGAGGAGGAGGTTTTCAGGCAGTTTCCTTCTCTGTTATGATATAGTTTTGTTCAGAACCAGCATTTACTGTGAGTTAGCTTCTCAAAGGTGGTTTGTTTGGAGCTGATGGTAGTTTGTTTGAAGGCAAAATGCTGCTGTAGCCGCGAGGGCCAGAGGCAGCCCGTGCCACGTGCCAGAATTCACCAAGCAGGGTCTCTGCCCACAACCCCTGAGGGTGAGCCCTGGCCTACTGTCTGCTCACAGATAGAAAATCCTAGCCTCTGTGTCTGTTTTTATATATCTATCTCTAAGAGAGAGGTTTATGGGTAACACTGAGCTGCCTGCACCTCTTTGCCTGCATGCATGCCATCCTGTGATGGTATTATGCTCAGTAAATTTAAGTTCTCGAGTGAGTGCCTGCTGTAAGAAAGCCTGCAGTGACATCAGCATGCAGCCTGGCAATGGCAAAGCTCCTTGAGTGAATGTGGTGCCATCTGTTCAAACAGCAGTTCAGTGTGTGGTGATCTAGTGCACGTATGGGTGAAAGGAGGTGTGTGCCTGGAAGTTGTTATGACCAGAAATTTGTTCCTGGCTATAGCTGAGGAGTGTTCAGTATCTTTGATATATAATGTGAAGAAAATGAGACATAGTTTATCAATGAACTAGACAATCACATGTGCTTGTAGTTGCAAAAAGCTTCAGAGAATTTACTGATCAGATAAAATATTACAGGGGAACAAGCCAATGTGTTTGACTGGGCAGACTTTCATTCTGCTTGATTTTTGCAGGTTCAAAAGGTAAAGGGAAGGGTTAGTAGACAAAATTTGATACTTTTGAAGATACTGAGGGAAAGTACTCTTCATTTAGTGGATTGTTTCTTTGAGGTTTGGCTGGTGAAACCTCAGTTCACCAGAGACCTTTCACCACACTATGGACACGGTGAGCATCAATGATATTTTATGCACATTGTGGGGAGTGTTATCCCTGAATTCTGCACTCCCCTCTGCTTTCAGGAACTCAGTAAAACCAGCTTGAGTGGAGCTTGTGTGTGAGAAATCACTTCTTGGGCATCAGAATGACTATGGATAGGCCAACTTGTAAGTAATAGTCACAGCTCTCTATAAATTGTGTGTGTAATAGTTAGAAAAATGAATATAAAACAAGCTGTGAACATTCCCCTTAATTCTAACCAGCAAAACTGAAAATATTTCAAAGGGAATAGTTGTCCTATTCAGCACGAATAAACATATATTGGTGAAATGTGTGTTTCCATTTAATCTCTGTATTGATCAGAAGACAATTGATCAGCCAATAGCCTGAAAAAAATGAGAAGAAAAACAATGGGGAGAACACAAACCGTACTCTTCTGGCATAAATTAGCAAAAAAATGTGGTAGAGAGGTGATATACATATATAATTCTGTAATAAAGATATGCCAGTGTAAGAAATGAGTTATTTGTGCAAGCAAAACTCCTACTAACAGGCAGTTAATGGAAAAGAAGGATAACAGAAGTGAGTTGGCAAAGTAAATGGGTGAATAACCTGTGTATAAGGTTTCATGATAAACGAATCTAAACAGCAGTCATTAAGTATAATTTTAACAAGATCTCAAGAACAACAGTATAAGCAATTGAAGAGGCAACAACCCATGGTGGGACTGTAGCATGGTTTTTCCTTCAGTGCTCCTGGTAACACACTAATTGTAATTGTCAGTAACAACGTCCTGGGTGGGCAGGAGAGTTTCACCATCATCTTTACAAGAATGTGTTGTGAAAGGGCAGCTATAGACAACTCCACAAAGGAGAGGGGAAGGAGGGAGGCAGGAAAAACTGCTGAAACAGCCAGCAGAAGAACTTCAGATGACTTCACATAACTGAAATTATAGTAATAACATTCAGAGCCTTCTAGTCAGAAGGCACAGAAATAATATCAAAACCAAAATATGTTTCCTTCTGGCAGCACAGAATTGAAAACAAAATCTCCCCCATGGCAGAGGGTGGAGTGTAATGATCTTTAAAGTCTCTTCCAACCTAAGCTATTCTACTATTATTATTAACATTCTTTAATCCTGTGCTTGACTTTTGAAGTTGATTTTTGCTGGACAATATTAAAACAACTTTCCTGCATAGACATGCTGAGTTACTTACAGGGATTTTTTATTAAGTTGCTAACCCAGGCTCTTTGCTAAAGGTGAAGTAACTAAAATGTCTTTTGAAGGACAAGGCTTTATAGTACCTGTGAAATTGTGGCAAAATCTGTCATCCATGGGAGAAAGGATATTTAAGAAGAAGAGAATGATAGCAGGCAAATTTAGTCGATTGGACTGTGTATTTTAAAAGTGATATATTATACTGAAACCTTGGAAGGCTTTAAAAACAAAGTTGCACCTATGTTTTTTGGGGCTCAAAGCCCTGGGAAAGGGGATTTTGTACAAAGTGGCATGAATTTGGGAAAAAATGCAGCGAAACACCATTGAAAAGGCACTTAGCTTATCTTTGTTCAAGGTTCCTGGTGCAATCAGACACTGCTCATGTGAATTCTGAAACAAAGGATATGCAATAAATTTGGGAAAGAGTATAAAATGAGAGAAATATGGGATGAAAACTTCTGTTGAATTACAGGAACCCATGCCAGAAGCCATGTGGGACTATTGTTTTAGTAAATGTTTTAGACGTACAGGTGGGTAAGACCAGAAGACCTAGAGTTGTTACTGTAAATTTCCAAGAAATGTTTTGATATCATTCCTCATTGGAAGATAACAAAGCACTTAGGAAAAGGGTTTTCTTTTTCTATTATATTATGACATATTAAGAACTTTTATAAACATGAAATGATTTGTAAAGGCAAGTACCAGGGAAATAATATTAGGCTGAATTGACCACTGAGGTCAATTATCACCTTTATATTGCTTCCATTATCACCTTTATGTTTACTGCCTGTGGAAGCTTTTTCACACTCTCCCTTCTTTTGATTTTTCTGTAACAACTCAAGACAAGCCAATCTTTTTGTAAGTGCTTGAAAGGGAATTGTAATGGAGAGAGCCCTGCACAAAAGATATGAGGCTAAAGCAAAATGTTGAGTTTTGCTTAGTTGCTCTTTTTTAGTTTCCTTTTTTTTTCTAATGAATATTCTTAGTGAGAAGAAATAGTATCCCCTAGAAGAAGGAATGAGACTTCATCCTTTTAGTTGAAGAAGGAATTAAATAAAGGAAGCCTTTCTGAAGGACCCTATGCTACTTATTTAGGTCATTTTAAACGTCAATATGAGTAAATGAGAGGTTATACATCATCCTTTCACTTTAAATTTACAGGCTGCAAAGTGTAAATTTTGCCTTATGAGTTTCTCATAGCAGAGATTTAGGTTTTTTGTCTTATAAAAAATTGAGTATGCCAATGTCTCTGTGAAATAACAAAAAACAAATGAGTGTTTGTTTTAAAGCCTAGAAAATAGGTTTCAAAAGGAAGAAAAGATTGGATTATGATCCAAACATATTTTTCCTAATATGATGGAAAAAACCACTGGGTCTCTGAGTCTCATTTGGCCTGTATGTTGAGGGAAACAGTGATTTCCTCAAATCTCACCTTGGTACCTCAAATTTGAAATTAAGTGTGGGGAGTATAAATCCAAGGCAAACTATTTCAGCCTATCAGTTCTTAAAACCATGTTCTGCTTAATACAAGGAAATGGTTTAAAGACTTTTTTTAAAAATTGAAATTATTATGATCTGTAAAGAACTGTGAAGTTCTCCACACCTACACAAGTTTCAATAAATCTCTGTAGCTCTTGACATACTGGGGATGTAGTCACTCTTATAATGGAAGTAGCTGAATGAAGATTTTAATCTGTTGCATCCCATCAGGTTAGATTATTGAATAGTTCCTGTGGGCTCATGTCTCTAGAATTGCACACAAGTTACAACCATACAAGATAGTTGTAATTTCTTGCAAATTCCAATGGGTTTCTCCCTCCACTTCCAGCCCCTGCCCTATTTATCTTTTCTGCACCAGAATTTGAGATAGAAGAAGAGAGGTTAGAAGTTGTGTTTGTGTGCTGGAAAGTCCATGACCAAGTGAAAAGTAAGGATGATGAATAAATTCGTTTTATCTGAAAAGGCAACGTGATAGTCTGGAGGGCACTGTGCCCTGGTGTGCTGTCTCTGTGCTGTGTTCTTGTCAGATTCTAACCTTAGCCCTCATGGAGGCAGCAGGATGGCTTTTGTCACTATATGAGAAAAATAACTGGGGTAAAAAGAACTTTTTTTTTTATTGTTTAAAACATGCCTGAAATGTCACAAGACTAGTTAATTAGCTTTTTTGGAACCTTTTTTGGAACATGGAAAAGTTATGATGCAGCTGATGTTGTAGGAAGTTGCTTCTAATAGGATTTCCTGCATGAAGACAACATATAGAAACCCCCCTGCAATGTCCTGTTGTAGAAAATACATACATTTAGCTTTTGTTCAGCTTTTTAGATGTTCAATTACTTCCCCTGCAACAAAAACATTTTTCAAAATATAGTAACCTATAAAGAAATGATCTTGCAAGTTACTTGCTTGTTTTATGCAAAAACATGCTGTTTGTGTTTAAATGGCAGTAACCAATAATTGAATATCTGTAAACACTATCAACAGAGAACTTAAATAGTATCTTTGGAGTAGGCTAAAATTAGTTTTCATTACAACCTATTTGTAAATCATTTGAACCAAATATCTCAAGCTGAAAATGTAAATGTGTTTTTGTTTTTGCTGGAGAGATGAGGTCAGCAGAAGTCTGCAACAAATATGATTACTTGGGTGGAGGTGACATGATTTACTTAAATCAGGCAATTTCCCCATTTAAGCATTGAAGCCTCAACTCATAAAGAGACTGCTTAGCAGATGCACTATAATGTCTTCTAGCATTTGTTATATTAGGTGATTTGAAAGAAAAGAACAATTATAAGAATGGATGTATTTCTATGTTGAGTCGGGAAAAAAAAATCCAGTTTTTACAGCAGGGGGTGGCTAATTTTCAGCAGATAGAATAAGTCTGCTTCATAAAAGCCTCTATATAAATATTGTACAATTAAATATGTATGTATATTTAGATTTATATTGCCAGGGTAGGACACTGCAAGGATGAATCATGTGAGTGGTTAGTTTCTTACACTTCCCCACCTTCAATGCAGAAACAATTTTCTCCCTCCCTTTCTTCACCACCCAGTGGGAACAGCACAGAGGCTTTAAACCTCAGTACAGCTGGATTTTGGGTTTGTTGTTGAGTTTTTTCTTTTTTTTTTCCTCCCCCCTGCCACTTAAAATTAGGAAGGAGTATTAAATTGGCAAAATTTTATCCTGCTGCTGTTGCTTCTCTCCAGTATTACGAGCTGAGCCAGAGGCTGCACCATGAAATGTGATTGATTAGCAAGGACTGTAGTTACAGGAAGAGCTGCCATATTTTTCTCTGCATTTTGTGGCCTGAGAGAGACTGAAACACGGAGACTCAGAGCTGAATCTCCAAGGCTGATCCCACTGGGCATGTGCTTGCCTTGGAGGAGCTTTCACAGAGATGTTTTTTGTGGGCTGTGTTGCTGTTGTGGTTGAAGAATCTTTTTGTTCCTGAGCATTTTTGTCTGCAGTTGGAGTCTCAGGTGCTGCAGGTTCCAGCCCAGGCCTTTGGTCTGACCTAGTAAAATCATTGTATGTCTTGCTCTGCTGGGGCAGATGAGATTTGGTAGAGAGGTGAATTTTCTAATTAGGCCAACCAATGGTTTATTTTATAGTGTGCTTTTTGATCATTCCTGAGTTTCCCACATTTACTGTAAATCTGCTCCTCTCTTTGCCATGTTATGTAGGTGCATTTGATCCAACTGAAAACTGGGACAGTGGATCATGACTTCAGTAAAAGTTTGTAGGAAATTAAATGGTAAATGCTTTTGGTCTGCACCACTATTTTAGAAATTGCTATTCATTTTTTTCAGGTGAAGCAAAACCACCCACCCCCATATACTTAGTTTCGAGCACTGTGGCTCTGAAAGGAGAATGAAGCTGGAAATTCTCTCTGAGATTTGAAGTTCTGATCTCCTGAGCTAGTTGTAAGAGCTGAGTATTATGCTCAAGGCTAAAAAATACTTAGCGAAACTTGATTTTAATGTAATTAGGAGTTCATTTCAGGGCTTTATTTGGGCATTATTTTTCAACGGAGAGGGGTAAAAAGATGAAAATCACAAATTGAGAAAAGTTCCTTTTGGTTTTCACGTCACTGAAGTATCCCCTTCAAAGGGAACATGAAAATATGCATTAGCTGCATAAGTGGGTCTTGATCTCAGTCCGTGCTGCTTTGATTAGAGCTGGTGTCATTCCATCATTTTTAGAGGGACAGAGAGGTTGCTGCAGAGGAAGGGGAGGTGCGGTTGCAGCAAACACCTTTGAGATAAGGTTGAAGGTTTTGATTGTCTGCAGCGAGGCAGTGACGTCGCTGAAACCTTCGGCTCCGAAGCCAAACCTCTCCCAACAGCGAGGGCTGAGAGCAGCCCCTCCAAAACACTGCTGGGCTTAGGCTGGATCTTCTCTGTGGCACCACATCCTACTGCAGCTGGAGAGTGTCTGAACAGTGGTACACATTTAAGTTTGCTTTTTCAAAATAGTGCAAGGAGTTGCTTTAAGTGGAGATTTAATAATCTCTAGTTAAAGCACTTTTTTTGGCTTTGGATGTAAGGGAAAGGAACTGGTTAATTCTGACAGTGGATGTCTCTTGGCATTGAAGAGCTACATGTGAGACCTCAGAATTCAAAATAATTCAAAGCAATCTTTTAAATTAAGCGAGCACCAATTAAAAATTTTAAATATTTGACTATCTCTGGAAGGGACATATATAAAAACTGTGCAGAGCAACTTTTTTTTATGTCACTTATAACGCCATAGAGGCAGAGATGGAATAAATACACTGAAAGCACTGATTAATCCCCCTGTGTTGCAGTGCCACTTCATACTGTTGTAATGTGGACCCTTTCCTCTGATATTACTCAAGAAATACAAACAAGAAGCATTTATTATCTCCCAAGCAGTGTGTGCTATAGAGTGCTGAATAAGGAAGTGAGGTATTGCAGCTGTTATCTTCTGAACTAACTGCTACTGCGTGTTCCATGACCAGCCCTGGCAGGGTTTTTGTTCCCATGAATGAATAGGCCATAAATCTGTCGGAGCTGACACTAGCAGCACTGCTGGAGAGTGTAAAGGGAAAATTTGCAGAGGAATCTCGTGGTCTTTGCTTGCCTGGAAAATGAGTTCAATAAAATGGAGGTGATCAGTGCTTATTTATAGGCCAAGCTGATACATCCAGCATTGGCTGTCAGGGTTTAACTTAGTGTTTCCTCATTTATGCTCACTCTGTAAAGCAAAACATGGCACTGTAAAAAGCTTATATAATGCTGTTATACTGGGCTAGTCACTATTGTTGAAAATAGATAAAGCAAAATAAAGGGAGGAAAAGATAAAGGCACAGATAAAATGCACAGGAAGGCAATGGAAGAGGCTGGCCAGCACTAATACCCTGAGAAGGGATGTGGAGCTGCTCAGAATCATTTTGCTTGAACCCTAGACTGGAGGTGCTTGGCAATTACTGCTGTGTTAGAACAGCAGATAGATCCTGAGAACTCTGCTCTGGAGAGACAGCATGGGGATTTTGTTCTAGGAGAGGAAAGAACTGAGGAGCTGTCTTTATTTTATGTAGAGTTCCTTCTAACACCAAATCCTAAGGTATGCTGGAACTGTATATGAATGTGTATTCTGTTGTATGTGGGAGGCTTGTATATGGATTAGTGTGACATGCAAAAGTGTTTAAGTACGACAAATCGTAAATTGTAATTCACTGAACAAAAGTTTTAAAAATCTTTTGAAGCAACTGTTAACAAAAATCAAGTTCAAACCACACCCAGAGCACAGCACAGCCTGTACATAGTAACTGTACCTGAACTGGGACTGGCTGAGTAGGTTTCTCCTGTAAATAATTAAGATCTTTTTTGACCAGCTCACCTGATGGGAGGTAGGAATGGCTCCAGGTAGCAAGTTTGTAAAATTTCCTTCGCTGAGTTAGGATACCATGAGCTTAGAGCTAGACTGGACACTCTGTGACCAGCAGTTTAAAGAATCTAAAGATTAAGGTCACTGGAAAACTGCTGTGAAAGACAATTTTTTGTCTCTCCTAATAATTTATCTATTGCTTTACACTTACTGCCTTATAGCTATACTTCTTGCTGTGTTCAAAGGAGTTGAAGTAAATCTACATGCTCATATTCTTTTCTTTGTCCTTAATGCACTGAAGATTTGTAAACTGTACTGTCTTTGATAGGAGTGACCTCTGCCTGAAAGCAGGGAAGAGGTGGAATAATTCCTCTGAGTAAATGAAGTTAATGTATGACATAATGATGCTGGGGACATGTGCTGTTGTTTTGAATAAGGATGTAAAAAATGAAATGAACTGTATTGCAAGACTCTGAGGCAACAGTCTTTTAATCTTTGGTCAGTTCTATTTCTGCAGCCCCAGCTCAGTTCTGAGCATGGCTGAAGGCCATGTATGTCAGAACAGTAAGTATTCTTTTCCTTCTATCAGTGGAATTTTGCCATGAGATGAGAAGCAGAAATCCAGTGAATTTTTTAATCTTAATTTCTTTGGAAGATTTTTCTCAGTGTGTGTATTCAATTAAATGAGCACTGTAAAAAGCCAGAATTGCAATATGTTTATTTAAACTTGCAAATCCTGTTTAGGTGTAGGTCCAAATTATGGAATTGAACTGCCTTGCATTGCATCTCTCTGCTTCTGTGGAAGCTAAAACATTTACTGATTTTTCTCTTTTCTGGTGCTCCAAAATTTTTTTCAGTATCTCAATTAGTTCAAATGTATCAGAAAGAAAAGTACCATTTTCTTCTTGTTATAGTAGTAATAGAATGCTTCAAAGACATTTTGGGCTATTGCAACAGACAGAGAGGCTTTGAAGGGAATTTCAAATAAGAATGCCAAATTAAGTGATAACACTCATTACTGGACTGTTTCACATATCATTCAGACCTACTCCAGGGACAATGCTTGAGTTATGTATAAAAATAATACTTGACCCTTAGTGACCTATTCCATTTCCAGTGTCTTGTATCCTGTCATTTAATGAATAAGCCTGTAAAATTTCTTGGTAAACATAAAAAAAAACCCAAACAACCCAAAACACAATTGTGTTTCCACATCTTCATAATTCCAAGAAAATCTGGAATATATGAGTGGTTTCTGAAAATGTCTTTCTCTTATATGTTACTGAATTAGTAGAAATGTCTTCTTTTGTTAACAATAGCTAATGAATCATATAAACACTTTACTAGTGTGCAGTTGAAGAATGGCTGCATGCATTTTGTTAGCAATGACCCTTCTGTTTCAGCTTTCAAAACAGGTATGAAATGTTTGCAATATGATTATTGGTTCATTAGAACAAGTGTTTTCATTTCCCTGAAGTTAATGGATCTTAGATCTGTGTCTTTTTTCTGAAATGTGTGTCTGGATTATCTTCCATGTTGCCCTGCAGTTCTTCTTCACTGGGGTGGGGATATTCTCTCCATAAAGAGAAACAGGATTCTGCAAAGAGAGGTTAGAGTAGATTGGAGCACTCCCTCATTAGACTGAAAACCCACAGAGACCAATGCTAAACATGTGATTCTTCCCCATTTGTGCTTTTTTCAGTGAGGTTTTGGAAGAAGTTATTGCAGTGAATGTCCACGTACAAGAGAGGAGTTTGTATTTCCTATGGTATAAAGATTCCTAAGTTTAAAATGCCCTTCTGGGCATTTGTATTAGTTAAAATGGAAGACCAATACTTTCAGAAAGAAAAATGAAGTTGTCTCGAAGTTGAGAAGGATTTTTACTTGTGAATAAGTATGTGTACATTTTCTGTTATTTTCTTAGGATGTAGCTGCACTGTCTACAGGTGCTACATTAAAAATGACTGCAACTAGAAACTTGAAACACTCTGGATGAGTGTTGCAAGTGTAGAATATGGGATTAAAAGAAGCAGCAAGTCAGCTGCTTGTGTTTGAGCAAAGCTTAAGAAGTGAGGAGGAAAGAGACGTTTTTCTAGTGTAGCAGGAGTTGTGTGGTGATTATTAGTCACATCAGAGCATCAGAGTGGTACTCCTTAATTACCTACAGCTACAACTGCTTAATACAATAAATCACAGTGGAAAGCTGGTAGGTGATAATGACAGGCACCTGCTGGTGGAGCCTGAAGTAATAAGGGTGCACCACGTGCAGCTGCCTTTCTTGCAATGTCTGAGTGAAGGAGGAGTAAGGGGAGGCAGAGGAAAGACCTCTGACAACAGATAGGTATCAAGGCTCAGGATGAATCTCACTGGAAACTTTAGCCAGAGATTGTGGGGTTGGGTTTTATTTGTTTGTTTTTGGCTGAGAGAAGTAAAGGGAAGGGAGGCCAATGAAGTAAAAGTGTTAATATTTAAAATAGGTATTTCAGTTTTGGCACAAATGCAATGGTTGAAAGTTGTTTTGTAGCTACTGTGAGCTGGAGTAAATGTAGGAGCATGTAGTCAGCAGTGTACTTTTGAAAACAGATGTGGGCAAGCAGGAGCCTGTGGGTGCTGAACCTAAGTGGGAATGTTTGTGGGGCAAGGCAGGGTGGTACAGTCAAGTGGTCACAGTCACAGTGCCTGGTTGAAAATCCTGGTAATCCATGAGTGCAGCACTGTGTGACTACGTTAACACTTCACAATAAAGGATGGCAAGTGGGCAGATTTGCATGCAAATTAAATTTTCAACAATATTTCTGCATGCAACTTCCATTACAGTTGGGCAACTTTACACAATTGAAACTGATGACTAAGAAAAAGCATTTACAATTTAGAAAATTACAACAGCAATGCCTGTAATCACCCAGGTTAGCTGCTGAAGTGCCTCTAGGGGTTTGATTAGAAGGAGGAGAACCTTTAAGAGGCTGATGAGGCAGTATCAAGCACTGTGAATTGAAACAGAGTGAGAGAAGCTGTTATAGCCTGGATTTAGTGAAACAGATCTAAGACAAGCCTATGTAATACAGACAACTTCTAATCAGTGGAACAGGATTTGTTCAATTAAACGACAAGGAGCTGTTAATAGCGTGATATTTATATCAGAACTGAGGCCACATTTAACAAAACTCTATGTGCAAGACATTATTAAATGTCCAACGAAAATGAAGGGTGCAAGGAAAGGGATTCCACTCATTATTGTACCAGGTCCTGAGAAGTACAGAGAGTCCACAGCCTCCACCGACCTTTCCAACATGTGTCCATGTATTTTTTACATTTCTAAACTTTTTGTTTTGTATTTCCATCACACACATCTGGCTTTGTGTGAGATCTGTGCAAAGGGCAGGTAAATAATGCTGAGTAAAAACTCAGAATATACTGCCCTCTCCTGACAGCTGGGTCACCCCCAGAGCCTGCAAGTACTTGGTTAAATTTTCTTACAACAAAATTTGGTGCTTGATCCTGCAACCTTTTGGTTATATAAATTAAAAATCCTCTTCCACTGTGAAAGTGTATTTCTTGTCTTCCATCATGAGAAAATTAATAAGGATATTATTTTCTGATATTCATACTTTGATCTTGCACTCTTCCAAAACATTTCTTTATAACATTTAAAAATTATTTCCCATATTGTTAATTCACGTAGTTTTAGAATTGGCTCTCTACCAGATTGTTGAAGATATGTAAAGGAATGACTGAAACTGCTGCCAAAGGGATAATGAAATTAGCCCCGGTCTTGTCCATAAACGGGTTAATTTTTGGGAGGTACACAATCATCAGTGACAGCTGAAAGTACAAGACGTGCACAGGAAGTTTTTAAGCATGGGATTGGATTGTAAAATTTGTGTGGTAGAGGTTTGGTTGGAAGTGTGTTGTTAGCCAAATAGACCTCATACTTTTTTTTTTTTTAATATTAAGTCCTTCCATATATTTTGAGGCCAGGTTGCATTTTATGAAATCCCAGTTATAGAAAGTAGTACTGGTTTTGTCTGGTATTATCTCCCAACTTTTACTGAGCCACAGAAAGAAGCTGGGATGAAAAGACTGAGTATAAACCCTGGTATTTTTTCTGCCCAGTCTGAGAAGTTAAATGATGAGGAAATGAAAACCTTCTTGTGAATTGGAAAACCTCAGTGAAGCTTTCTTTGCCTTCAGCAGGATGTGTCTGATATCCCTTTGAGAGTCAATTGCCCTATTATTTATGTAGTCTTTTTTCCTCCCCTTTCTCTGCCCCCATTCCCCTGCCCTGTGTGGGGTTGTCTCTTCCATTTCTGCAGATTAAGAAGTTGTCAAGGAGCAGGAATTTCCACTTGAAGGTGACTGCATTCTTTTTTTTTCCTGTGAAGAAGTCTACAGTACACTACCAAAAACACCACTAAAGGAATATTTCTGCTTCATGTATTACGTATGTTGTGGCTTTGCTTCTTAAAACTTCACAAGTAGAGGGTGTAGTGTCTCCAAAGCCTTTCTTTTTTCAGGGCTCATAATCTGATTTCTAACAGAAAGCCACAGAAGCAGTGAGTGACTGGCTCCAGAAAGCAGAGCTGGTCAGTGTAACAGAACACCAAGGTTTGGTGTGGCTGGGAAGGAGTTATGGGGAAAAAATAAGTTTTCCCAAGAATGGCAAAGTATAATGGAAAGATGTGCAGCAGCTCTGATATTTTCCAGGAGCTTGGAAAAGACAATAGCTGGTGGAGCTCTCAGTGGACTGGATAAACTTGTACACAAGCTTCATTCAATGTACTTGCTAAATTCAGAGCTTCTGTAAGAGGTTTTTGCTTTACCTCTTTTGCTGAATTGTAAACCATAAAGTTCTGTCTTACATAGTTTGGTTTTTTTCATTTTTTTGGTCACAGTTCTGTACCCTGTACTTTTTAAAATGTAAATTACTGACCACACTATGCCTGATCCTACCTTGCTGCTGTTGGTGCAGTACAAGCACGTGGATAAGTGATCTGAGCTAGGAGTGTGTGCTTTTCCCAGCTAAGGGCTGTCGAGAGCACCTGCTCCCTCTTTCAGCTGTACTTTAGGATTGATGTGTGGATTCTGTTCCTCAGGACTGAATGCATCATGTTTTCTACAACAAACTGCCAAGCCTTCTGTAGTAGGCACTCAGCTACACCACCCCTGTCCTTACCCCATGCTGTCAAATTAATATTGTGCCTACATATATATATATTTATAATGGTGCTAGATAGCTTTACAAATGAAAGTTGTGCTTCAGGTGTTGTCATAATAAATTTTACTAATCTAAAGATATATAACCTAAGTTATAAATATGTGTCCTGTGATACTGGTACTATTTTTGAAGTGATGGTGTTGGTGTTTTCCCACAAAGGTGCTGTGTATGGACATTGAGGGAATGTGTGTGTTTAATTTTTGTGCATTGCTTTTGGGCATATTTATGTTAAGGGTAAATAAAATAATGCTCTCTTAATCTGGTACAGATTCTGCTCAATCTCAATGTGAGTTTTGCAGCTCAGAGGTCTGAGAAGGGTCTCTGTTCCTGTTACTACTGAGCTGGTGGAGATGTTGATCCCGAATTATACATCTGAGTTAGCTGGGAGTGACTGGTGGGAGGGGCATAAAGCCCATTCAGTCCCAAATGAAAAGGTGTTTTTATTTAATTAGGCTCTGACATTGCTCTGACATTCATTGGGATGAAGATAATGTTGACAGTAAGGAAAATGACAACTAAGAAATTTTAAAGAATATTAAATTCTTAAGAAAATAAACCATTTTTAATTAAAATAAAACATTTTTAATTTTTAGATAATTCTGTTTTTTCAAGAGACCATAATTAATGATTCTGGTAACAAATTTACCGCTTCTAGCAATCAGTGAGATGCTGGACTGCTGATGGGTCAGCATTAATAGAGTTAACTGTGAACTGCATGTGCTAATGTGATTTGCCATGGCACACTTTTCACATTTAATTATTAGTGCAAATTGCACTAAGAGATACTGTAATTTTGGTTATGCAGATTCAGTGCAAGCAACATATTGGTGCAAATACTGTTTAGATGAAATCAAAAGCAAGATTTTTATTACTCATTTGGAGGAGAATTGATTGTCAGGTTTTATGAATGCTAAAATGTAGCCAAGATGAGAACAAAAAACACTTAGTGAAAAGCTGGAACACTGATCAATGCAAGTGCCATATTTTAACCCACCACTAATAATTTTATTTAATTGTCTCAAAGCTTTTTTGATATAAAGAGCCGGGCAAAAGAAAGGTGTCTCTGTGTTCTCAGTTTTATTACATATGTAAACAAATCATCATGAAATGAATAATACTTTAAAGTAAATGAATACGAAATAGCTTTAACTCCTTATTAGACATGAGCTCTTTCTAATAGATTAGCAAGTAATTGGCAGGGTAGCACCATATCATAGCTCTGCCATGCAACCACTGTGTTGATGCTATTAATGAAACCTCAGACTATAGACTTACTAAGCATGGACCATACAACATAGAACATAAAGGAGTTTTTCTTGATTTTCAGCTAAAAATCATGAAGTCTGTCTCTGGCTTGCTGCTCTGATCAATAAGCACAGCAGTGATTAAAAAAGTCTGGTTTTGCACCCTTTGTATTTAGAGAGGGGAATGCTTTACAAAGCTTCAAGTGTCTTAGGTGCTCTGCTGTCTTATATTTATCTTCTGCAATGCAACCTCTTCCTCTTTGGGCACAAAGCTGAAATGCTGAGAGCAGGTGAGATGGGGCTTCAAATTGAAAAGAGAGGTTAGGCTGTAATTTGCCATCATAGAAGACAGAAATCACTTGCCAAGGATGCATACAAGCTTCCTAAAGTCAACAGCTCAGCCTAAAACCCACCTGAGGTCCTGTGTCAGTGCACAGTGTTCACTTTAATGGCCTTGGAGTAACCTTCCTTCTCTGGTCATGGTTCCAAATATGTCCCCTTTGTTGGCTGAGATCATTTCCTCCTCCCTCACATGTAAGCAAGGTTTTGCAGTAATAGATGGTTCCTGCTGAGAGTTTGCCAGGCAACACAATTCTCTAGGGAGGCTTAAAATGTCCTCCTCTTAAAAAATGTCCAATTTAACAGCTATGTTTAGGTGTTTGAGGCCATACAGTGTTTGCAACAACTATGATGGCTCTATTATGATAATGGAAGAAAGCTGCATTATGAAATAAATGCATTCTAGGTTTTCCTTGGCAACATAATGTAATGATTGTTCTGTGTGTTGGTACTAAAGAATCAAAAACAGTTTAGTAAGTTGATGTGAACACTATTTCTTGTCGTGTGGTTAATGGATCTACTGTTGTATTTGTGTTCTTTCCAGCTCTGCTGCCTTACATCAATGAAAAATTATGTTTTTTCTTCAATGCCACGAGACTAGTCATCTTTATATTCAACATATTCCCCTTCAAATCTTTCAGTGTAAGATGTCTACCATTTTACTGGGTTAGAGTAATTTTCCTGGTCATTTTCTTGGCAGAAGAAAAGGATCATCTTTCTTGGTTATTGATGTTGCATTTAATAAGCTCAGTTGAGTGTAGTCATGTTGATGTCTAAACAAATGCACTGCTGCTTTTTTCTCTTTTTTTGTGTGCAGAGCTGGCTGGAAACATGGCAGTCTGTAATTACTCTGGTTATGCTTCTGGTTAAAGCAACAATAATTTTTTTGACCTTATGGTATTTATACCCTTTCTAAGCCTTTCCCAAAACTGCATCTTATGATTGGCTGGGCAGATTTAGGTAATGATGAAAATTTTTATGATTAGCAGCTACAGTATATGAATAGTAGGCATTCTTCAGATTTAAAGAGGTCAAATTGATTTTTGTGTGTGTGACAGAATTTGTTCCTGGGGTGAGACTTTGAAGTAAAATTTCAAAGCATTGACTAGGGGTGCAGCTCTGCAGCTTCTTATTGACTTTGTTCAGAGATCAGGAGCTAAAACTGCGTGCTGCACTTTGAAAATTTACCCCTAAGTATTGAGTTCTACCTCAGAATAATTTTTTTCCAATAATTTAATAAACCCCTGAGAATGTGGTTTATAATGGAAATGCTGACATACTTAAACTTAATGCTAATCGCTGAAAATTAGTAAGATCTTAAACAGAACTTGGGCAAAACCTGCAACTTGCAAGTATCCTGTAGTTAATTAACAGGAAATATTTCAGAAATGCATGATCCTCAGAAAACACTGTGTTAGCAGTGGCCCTGTCAATACTAATATCATACTTTGTTTTCTTCCTCAGACTTGCCATTATCCTCTAGTTCATAGAAGGGTACTTCAGAATTTTTTGGTTGTTTCCCAAACATATATGTACGTGCTTTGTGGAATTGAGCTTGTCAAACTTGGAAGCTCATGGTGAGGAACATTCATACATAATAACAGCATGATGGATTCTTTAATATAGAAGTGTCAACAAGATTAGTGCTGTTACAGTCTTGTTTGTTTGAGCAGGACCTCGGGAAAGAGCATCTTCCAGTCTACAAATTGAATTGACAGTGTCCAGAAAAGTGAATTTGAGTTCTAGGGATGTTTGCTGTGTGAGTTCCTCTTGCTTCTACCCCACATTTCTCCATAGTAAAATCACTGCCATGACCATCTAATAAATACCTTTGAAAAGAGAGAGGGAGGGGAGGAATGTAAGAATTAGGAGATGGGAGATGAGTTTTGATTACATGGGGCAGAGGCTTGGGAAACAGACCTAAATTTCTGAGACCTGCATAAGATGGGATTTCTTGCATGCTCTGGTTGCTTTGTGCTGTGGAGGTGGTGGCTGTGTTTTGCTGTAGTAGTTTGGAAGGAAATGCACTGGATGTAATTGTTGGCTGTAGGTCTGGTCACAGCTTTTTTGCTCTCTCTCTCATCTCCCTTATTGTGCAACTCATACAGCAGCCAGTGAATAGAAAACAGCAGCAGAAATATCTAAAATTTTGTATTGTGGGTTGCTAATCTTAAGTGTTAGCAGTCTAAATCAAAATCAAAACATAGTATATGAACTAGCATCTCTTGAGCAGAGCATTTCAAAGAAGAATTTGAAGGAGAATTATGTGCTTGACCTGTGGGTTTTTGCAGAGCTTATGGAAGGCAGTGTGGGAGCAAGCATGAAGGTAAATTTGAAAGAGGAGTGAGTGCTTGTGTTTTCCTTTTAAAAAACCTGTTCCCCAAATACTAATGTTTAATATTTTTAGTCACAATGGAACTCCTGGATGCCACAACCAATTTATATGATTTTCTGTAAGAAAAGCAAACAAAAACTGTGCATCTGGACTGACAAGCTGTATGCCAAGATTCAGCCAGATGCAATTTGAAATGTCCAAGACATTAAACATGCCCTGAAATGGAGCTTTTAATGAAAATGCCACCTCAGTCCCAGCTCTAGTGAATGCCAGTGTAATACTGCAAGGAATTTATCATGCTAGATCTTAACTGTAAGTAGGCTACACTAATCTAGGGGTAAAGATACTGGAAGTCTGCAGAAGTTAATGCTTGGGAGGTGATATTTCCATCACATATCCTATCCTGCCTGCACACTTGTTTATAGTAATGTATTTCTGATAACTACATAAATTTTACCAAACTTAAAGAAAAAAAAAAAAAAAGTAAAGAAAGAAGTTGTGTGCTTGGTATGCATTGTTTTGCTTCTTTCATTAATTCTTGCTGGCATTGTGGATGCTCAGATGAACAATAGAGTAGCCTGTAAAGATCAATACCAGATTGCTGATAGTGCCTATCTATTCACAGTAGATTATTTGATAAATGGTTTGGTCCATATGTTTTGACATTTGTTAGCTGTATAGCCCAGACCAACTGGTAAAACTGTAGTTTCATCATAAAAAGGAGGAGCAACAAATACAATATTTCCCTTTCTGTACAAAATTGATATACTGCAGTTTTAAAGCTGCAAGTGGAAGATTTCAAGAGGGAAACAATAAAAAAGCTCAAGCTGTTAAGAATCCACATGTATTTTTCTTAAGTTTTGTAATGAAGGTCTATGAATACAGTATATATCAACTTGTACTTTATGGCTTTGGTGTTGGCAGGACTCAGATCTCATAGTCTAGCCATTTTGTGTCATTGTCTCTCTACAGTGGGTCAAACAGGGTCCTGCCAGAGCAATCCCTGCTGTGTTCCCCCAAACTTGCCCTCCTTTAAAAATCTGGGAAATTTAGTGAAAGATATTTAGAGACACGAACATCAAGAGTTGGCTCAAAAGTCAATGAAGCTTCAGGCAAACATGCAGACTTTTACAAGAGCTCAGATTTCAGTTCCTAGTATTTAGGTCAAAAAGCTGTGTTAGTCTTTGCAAAACCTTTTTTCTTTTCTCTCAAATTCCGTATAACATTTGCTCAAGTGCAAAGTCCTGCACTTGTTATCCACTTCAATGAAGGACATTTTCCATTTAAATATTTGTAGTCATCCAACTCCTCTTTTTTCCAGCCTCAGAGGAACAAACAAGTCTATTTGCAAAAATCATACAGCAGTGTGTTCTATAGACTGAATTAAAAGTATTTTTTATAGTTGGTGTCTTTATTTCAAGCTGTTTATGAGAGAAATTTATTAATAAATATGTAAGTAAAGCAATAATTTAAAAATTGTAGGTAAACTTTTAAGTAAAAATCCAGCCAAATTTAAGGATTAGAAAATGTTATTTTAGAAGTGATTTTCAGTCCTTGTACAGGGAGACCTTGTAGAGGTGAAAGGTAATACTGTAATAGATATGGCAGGAAAAATACAGTGAAAAATTATACCTGACATGCTTCTTTGAAACTTTATACCTGACATGCAACTTTGAAAAATATTTTAGAGCCTTAGAACAGGAAAAAAAAATGTTTCTCTCCCTCATCCCCCATTTTGTGATTCTGTTGACCTTGTGCCAAGAGGAAAAGGATGGTGTTGGCTTAAATGCCCCTGGTCTCCAGAGGTTTCTTGTGGGATTACTGGCTGAGCTGGTGAAGGGTAATGAAACCTTGATCCTCTACCTCTTGCTTTGTGTGACAGGTCCTCCTGTGCCAGGAGTTCCTTTGGCTGTTGTGAGTGCTGCTGTCCCTGCTGGATTGGGAAGATTCCCTCTGTCCATAACAGGATTTGGTTGGTCCCTACAGGGGAGTGAAGGGGAAATCGCCCAGGGGTGATTTAGCACCTTGTGGATGCTCTGGAGTGGGGGCTGTGTCTGGATCTCTGGGAGAGTAAAATGAGCTGGTTTTCACTGAAATAGGCTTCAAGGAAAAGAGGGAGTAGGAATGCTGGCCTGAGAACAATAAAGAGTTAGGGGCTGAGAGTTTTCCTCCAGAAAATGTAGAAGAACGTGAAGACAGTCTGGGCTGGAAGAGCTATTTTAAGGTAGATCCAGGGAGAGATTTAACATAGTTAAATACTATCCTGTAAATATTGCTCTCTTCCTACTTGTTTTGAACAACCAGGGGTAACTTTCTACAGAATGGTAGTAAATGGGTGTCTCAGTGGGGGCTGGATTGCTCACTAGAAGGTACACATGTAGTATTTGCTGTTTAAAGAATGGTGACTTAGTGTTTTGCAACCTGCTATCAGAGGATAATATTTGTCCTGGGTTTTTTAAGAGTTGCAGGAAGAAAATTTTAAATGTCACTTTCTCCTGTAAGTAATTGGCAGTAAGTAGATGTAAGATTCCTGAGCCGCTGCTCTCAGAATAATCTTAAAATAGCCACTTTCTTGTTTTCCTGGTCTATATGTGAAACAGGTGTATTAACATATTAATGATCAGATGTTATATTTAGCTCTGCATTTTAAGAATCTTTAGGAATGTGGAAAAGGATGATTTGACAGGCTTAATTCAACACTGGGCAACAAATAAAGCTTATAATGAAATTAACATAAATCATTAGCATTAATCATTCAGCATTATTGATAGCCATATAAAGAAATGTATCACAGCCCTGGAAGTAAAGAAGAGAAGAGCAATGTTTCTTGCCAGCTGTCCTGATGAGCTATGAGCCCATATGGTAGTGGTACTGGCTTTCCTTTCTAATTTTCCTCCTCTGCTTGAGCTGTCAGGAGCCCCTTTCTCCCCTTTTCTTTCTCTACAGACTGCAGAGATGGCTTCTATCTCATTTTTTTGAAAATGCCAGCTTTTTAGAACAGGTCAGACTCCATCAACATCTGACTGTCACTAGCCATGTGACCAACATGAGCAAACTAGCTCGGTGACAATTAACATGCAGTCTACATTCATCGTTTTCAATTTGGCAACCTTCACTTCTGCTTATACTTTCATCAGCTCCTAGACCTAGTAAGAGTTTTCCTCACTGGCAAACAAAACATTCTTTAAGTAGCATTTGAAAATCTTTTACTGGGAAATGTGTGCATTTAAAATTTGATATGGGAAAAATGAATAAATGCAGTTTAGTCACCGTTCCCTGGACAGCCTTGTTCTGCTTGTGTGCTGCCCTCCCTCCACACCCTCCAGTCCTCTGTGCATCTCTCTGCCCTTTTGCCCCAAAAAAGGTGAAAGACTTGAGGTTAAAGTAATAAACACTGCTACTACTGCTTGTGCTTGAAGCATTGGAGTATCTGAAGTTACTCAGTCATCCTCATTTACCTGAAGCTCAGTGAAGCATTAGGCAAATCTGGGTTCTGGGATTCAGGAGCAGGACTGACAACATATCCCCAGAGCTATAATCTCATAGGCACTGCATACTTTCTTCATAGTTTTGGCATTTTTTCAAGTGTTAGACAAATCTTTGTGATCAGCAGGGCTCAGGCTCAGTGCTGTGAGAACATGAGTAAAGGAGGTGCACTGGGGAGGTATCACAGAGGTAGAATCTTTGCATGGCAGCCATGAAAATTGCCTCCTTTTCTATTGTTTCATATCTTTACCTGGTCCCATTCATTTCTTTGTGTTGTGTGAGCAACTGAAATAATTCTAGCTGTCATGAACATCTCCATTTTCCTAATTGGAAGGATGAATAAAATGGCTTCAAATTTAGAAAACCAACCATATGGAAGCAATGTTTACATTTCTCTGTATTTTTTTTAATGGTTGTTTCTTTCTATTTACCTTTAAAATGTCCAAGCACATGGATAATAAGGATTTTTTTTTTAAATTCAAGATCCCAAAATATGTAAGGGATGTGGTTAAGCACTGTCAGAGCATTGCAAGATAGTACAGTACTATCAGCTCTCCTTAAAATGCCTTTCTTTTTAAGTGTCTAGGTAAAATGATCTGGTGTACTTAAATGTGTACTAAATTTAAGTTACTGGACATTCTGTCGAATAATTAAATGCCATTTTCCAAAGAAGTTGTTTCTGCCTTCTATTGCCATAAAATAGTCTCCATTTTCAAGTTTGTTATCTGCAGAAGGGCATAAAGGAAACAGGTGTTGAACAGGTATGAATGCAGAGAGCCCCATACTTGGTCATTCTTGGGCAATTGTGTGTTCTCCTCTTAAATGTGCATGGGACCTTAATCTCCAATACAGAAATACAAACCATTCCCTTATGCTCAAAGTCAGTGTTGCAAGGGAGCATAACAGCCAGGACTGGTATCCTATAGCACAGAGAATAGATCCTTTAATTTCATGGTTT
>VWYI01020209.1:44042-73138 GCA_013399455.1 Anthoscopus minutus
AATGTAATCTCATGTTGTGCCTACCAGAACTAAAAATGTAAGCTGCAGAATGACATCTCCTTCTCTCAGATGGAATTATGGGGTTTAAAATGGAACACAGCTTCTAATTCACCACAGAGTGCCACCTTGCAATACTGATGTGGAACTTTGATGGAAAAGAAAATGATAAACTTCCAATTGTTTTTGGTTATTGACAAGACAATATTTTATCATATAAAGCTGTCTTATAATGAAGAATATTATTTTATTTTTACTGTTACTTTGCTTTCAACTACCCCCATTATTTAAAAAAAAGAAAAAGAGATATTTAGTGTCACGTCTATTCCAGAGGCCAAAATCCTTTCATCTTACCTTTTTTTTAGGATAGTTGTGGTAATATCTGAAAAATTTGTGAAGTTATGGATGTAGTTGAACAAAAATAAATTTTGGTTCAGTTCTGCATTATGGAATAAAACTAGTTTTACCAAAAAGTTTACTATTAATTTGTAGCTAATCACCCACTCAAAGATGATTCACCTGATGATTGTTTTTATCACAGAGGTAATAATGTTGTTTTTCTTTTCTGAGAAGACAGATGTTTATTTTTTTTATTATTTTTAATCCAGCTCTAGTATGCAGGCAACACAAGTGACTAGTATATGGGTGTGTGCAGATATTTGTCACCTCAAGCCTCCTGTAAGAGCAAGCAAAGATCTGCCCTCTGCAGATGTGCTTCAGTGCACATGGAAGCAGATATTTGCTTCTCTGGACGTGTGTGGGAGCTTTGAGCACCTGCTGGGTAAGAAGGGGTTCAGTGCTGATGGGAGCAAAGCTTCTGCCTGCTGCACACCCTCTGAGCTCTCCCTTCCTTGTTAAATTTAGGGATTTCACAAGCACTCAATTTGTTGATGAAACACCTGGTAGGTTGTGGAAATACCCCCCAAACAGGGATGGCACCATGACACTGAAGCACATACCAGTTTGTGAGAGTGATACATTTAAATATCATATTTGAATGAATCTTTGTCACTGAGGCATGTCTTGCTATCTGGTTAAAACCAGAGTGGAAGATCAGCACATGATGACACTACAGAAGTTGCACATTCTTTTGGTATTTTGGTTTACTTTAAGGACATGTGTATTTCCCTAAGGACCTGTTTTTTGTTGTAGGGAATGCAATTAATTATATCATGCAATCAGATACATTTTCCATTTAGAGACTATAGAGAAGGCTGTATTGAGGAAAACAAGGTGTCTTAATTTGTCTGTTCTTATTTCCAGCCATTTGCATATGTGCAAGCAGCAGGAATTGTGCTGGCTGGGCAGGTGAACTGCAGTACCAGTGCTGATTATAGATGATGCTTCCCTCTCCTCTTGCATACTTTAGGTTTGATCAATTCTCTTCTGTGCTCCTCTGCTGAAAAAAAAACGGGTATTGACTTCATGATCTGACTTCAGTGCCCACCAAATCTATTTGCTGGGGATGGGTACCTGCCAAGGAACAGGTTTTGCTGGTTTTCTGCAAGCAGCATTAGTGGCTTCCCAGTCCCTCATGCACTTTTCAGTGCTGCTCCTGTGTGATGTTGGTGTGATTTGAGAGCAGTCCCTCTGAGAAAACACCACTGCTTTGGAATCAGCAAAAACAGTGTTTAAAATTCTGCCATCCACTTGTTTGATTTAGTGAGGTATTGGTATAAATAATAATTTCCATATTAAGGTCTTAATTTGCTTTTTCCTAGAACTAAAAAAAGAAAAAGAAAAAATTGTTGACAAAATAGAAGCATTTTAGGGTGTAGCATGAACCCACCGTTTTCCTTGAACATTTAGGAAGTTTAGAGAGTCAGGACTAGCACTAGTAATTGGAGGAAGGTGTTATTCTCAGTCTTGGTTTTCCAGTTTGGAATACATGAAATTGATGCTGACAAAACATGCTTTGAAAAACCTCTTAAGGTGCTTTGGTTTGCAGACCAATTCTGCATTTGTCTTTCTAGTCTAAAACCAGCATTAAGGGATAGGCAAGGCTTAAGACCCCTCTCTCAGCTGTTGTGTGGTGTTCAAGGAGACACAAAATGTGCCATTGCAGTCACAGGAGCATGTGTAACCAGTAAAGGTTCTGGGAATGAGTCCTGGAGTTGTGAGTCACGGGAAATGAGTGCTTAGACTTATCTTAAATGCAAAAGTTTTATCACTGCATGTGTAGTCTGGTGGGAATAAACAGCAATAGCTACTCAGTGCATACATTTGTGCTCTGCACCTTTCCTAATTATCCAACTGAATCAGCAATTTAAGATTCAATAATAAAGATGTCCAAATATTCAGATATCTGCTACCTGCTTCTACACATGGGTAACACCAAAAAACATGTGCTTTCCAGTGGCAAAATCACTGGAGAAGAAAAGCCTTTTTTTATTTTTCTTAAGGTTTAAAACCTCCAGGGCAGTTAGAAAACCATGTTTTTCATTGAACTGTGTCTTTTTGAAATGCACAAGGCTGACATGTCACTGGCATGACGTGTCTCAGTCCGTTACACAGAAGTGCCACATTACACTGTGTGACGTGACAGGCTGACAAAGAGGGACACGACGCACCAGCCCAATGGGATGTCAAGCCTGAGAAATTTAAGCCATGCTGTTGCTTAAAAAAACCCTCCAGAGCAGCCAGGGGGGCACGCTCCATGCTGACATCCAGTACTGGTGGATTTTACACTTTCTAAAAGGTTTTCTTGGTTCAGTCGGGCTTCCCTCGTGTTTGATGATAAACCACGCACGTTTAGGTTTCTGCTGTTGTGTGTTTTATCCTGTGGCACCACACAGTTTTGAGTTCCTCCAGAATCCCTGGCAATCCTTTGCAGAAATTCTGTAGACTTGGAGCACTTGTGACATGGGGACCTGAGTTCCAGAAGTGCTTTGCTCTGTGTTTGGGATTGCTGCATGCATAAGCAAGGATTGTTCTAAGGTCATGGTGATAACCTGACGTGCTGTAAGTCACAGTTCAAAATCTGGGAAGAGTTTTAAAATATTTTTAGTCAGGCTAGGCTTCAGAAAAAAGTCTAGTTAGAAGAAAGTCTATCCAGTGTAGGCAAATGGAAGGGTGGGAGAGTTTAAGTGAATTAAAAGATCATTAATAGACAAGTTTTTTTTTTACTGGCAAATGCTTTCCCTTGACACTTGTTTTCTTTAAGTAGCAGAAAAAGCATTTCAACAATCTCTAAAGAGTTTAAGAACAATATACTTAATTACTATGAGTAATTTCAGAGCTAATTAATGTGATAAATCTCTGTAGTGAAATATTCTTAGCTACTGATCAACATGAAATAGATTGAAGTCAGTGCAGATGTATCTTCCAGTTCATTTTACACATGGAGTGGTGAAAATGACAATTCAGGCATATGTACACATTTTAGTTTAGAATTTTAATATTTGGGGTTGCATCATGTATATATGGTTTTAATGCAGTCGTTTATGTGCAGACTTTGGCATGGATTTTTTTAATAGGTTGCAATAATGGGTTGACTTCAAAGAGACAAATTAAATTTGGCGTTCTTAAAAACCTGCCATGATTGTTCATCTCTTAAAAATAATAATTCATTTATGGACAAAGAGTGCAAGCAATAAATTGCTGCCTACATTTTTGTTAGTTTCTTTATATTTTATGCATTGTAATAATTTTATATGGAGATTATCTACAATTAAATTAGTTTATTCTCAGTTTCTAAACTTATGGAATAAACTTTGTCTATGAGAGCATAAATTAGCTAAAGTACACTTTTGTAGTGTTAGTGGACCTTAAATGTGAGTGTTTCTGTAATTCCTAGTGGTAAACAACACCCTCTCACCAATATACTTGAAACTGATGAAAGAAGTTGGTCTGTAAGTGCAAATCCTACTTTGCAGAAATATTTTCTATCTTTTTGCAAATAGACTTTCCTGAAATATGATAGGTTTCTGTTTATGTACTCATTTACATTGACTGAGGTGTGCTTTGGATTGTGTCCAATAATAAATTCTTTTTTCAATGAGAAGTCTGGTTCTAGTTTAAGCCAGCAGTACTGTGGTGAATCTTTTGTTTCTTCCCAAAATGTTCATACCCAGCTCCTAGAAGTGGATGCAGAGAATGAATAATTGCCCATGGCAGGTCCCTCTGACTTTCCACACCTTTATTCCCCCTCGTGAGGGCAGCCAAAGCATCTGAGGCTGTGTGCTGTGGGTGTCTGATTGGGTCTGCTACTGATCTCTCCAACGCCCATCTCTGGGCCATGCTCCTACCAATGGCCACAGTGGGAATAGTGAAGTATAAGATCAAGGAAAGGGGCTTGAGCACCAAACTTTTCCTCTTTTTTCCCCAGGGAACAAGGGAGAAACTTGAGGAGGAAAGCAGAGGCCAAGAGTGGGTACCAAGAGACTACCAAGCAGAGCAATGGATGTTTGGTGCCTGCAATGCCTCTTTATCACTGCATTAACAATTACAGACTGCAGACTGGAGTTACCTGTTCTGTGAAGCTCAGGGCCAGCATTTTGGTGGGGAGTAATCTTCACCCAAATGCATGTGTGCACAGATTTTGACATGTGGAACTGTAATATAGAAACCAGCGAGCAATTTCTGTGCAAGAGGTGTCAAAGGTGGCTGTACAATTGTGAGTGAGGTCTGGCTAACCAGCACTACCTGAATTGTTTAGTTTGTGACTTTGCTGCAAAGGTGTCTGTCTAGGTTCTGTGGCTGAACTTGATACCACAAAACTAAGGACAGGAGCTCAGACTTTCTGCAATTACTTCTGCTTAACATGACTTTTAAGACTCGCCTGTGCAGCTGCTATTGTGGGACCTCTGGGCAGAAGGCTTCAAAACTAACTTCAAAGCTATTAAAGTTATTTTTTTAAGACTTTATGCATGCAAACTCATGTGATTGTGCACCTTTGCTACATATTCATTGGGCAATGAGAGAATTATACAGGTATCTCTGTTTTCCAAATGAAAGTAATGGCTCTGATGTCACAGTATTTCTGAAGCTGGGCTTTCAAACATGTGGCTATTTTTTAGGCAGATCCAGTTCTGCCATTCTCAGCTCCTCGGTGTAGCTCAGCCTCTGAGCATAATGAACCTATTAGTATTTTATGAATTGAACTCTTTTTCTCTTGGGGGAGGGAGGGCCTCCTGAGTATGTTAAGCAAAGCAGAATTCATATGAATCATATGGCTGAATTACAGTACATCTACCTTTGCCCTTGAACTTTATGATCTGCTGCAAAAGGCATGAATGTTGTAAAGGTATGGAAAAAGCAGGATCTGGGATCAGCACTCAATATGTCAAACATTAATTAAAGCTGAAGAAATGCAAGTTTGTTGTGGAAACCAAGAGAAACACAGAACAAAGTCTGCTGGAACCCAAGTCCCTGAGATAATCAGGAATCCTGCTTTGAGAATCTTATAATCACCTTCCAAATTTCATTGGATAAAAGTTCTCTGGTATTTTTTCTTTATTTTAAATTCTATCTGCTTGGAAAATCTAGACTCCATTTACCTTTAAATTTAATGTTGATACATATTTCTGAAGCACAAGAAGGATTTGAAACTGTGAAGCCTAATGATACTGCTTTAGATTTTTAGCTTTAATGAATAAGACTTCTTTCATGGCTGAAGATATGGCTTGATACTTCTTGTTTTGGTTATTTTTTTCTTAAAGATGTGGGTGTTAGTTGTTTCTCTCCTGCCACCCTGTTTTTTGTTTGTTTGGCTTTTTTGGTTGATTTTTTCTTTTTTTTTGGATAGGTGTGTTGTGTGGTGTGGTTTGTTGTTTTTTTTTTTTTTTTTTGACTTGTGTTTCTGTTACTGCCAAATAAAATTCACTACAAATGCTTTGCTATTTTGAGGACTTTGAATTTAGCCACATCTTTTTTGTTATATTTTGAGGCATGAGATATACTTGGAGATTTTTGTCTGTGACTTCTGGAATTTTAATGTTTTAAACAATATGTGTTCTTGGTTTTAAAAAGTTATTTAAATTTTTTATTCAGATAAATTTTATTATTTACCCTCCTTAGCTTTTATTTGCACAACATTATGCATATGATTTTCAGATTCAAATGGTAATAATGGTGCTCTTTTTCCTGGACAAAGAAGCTTAAAATTTGCACCTTCATTCATATAACAGCGTGGCACATGAAATGAGTGGCTCCAAATTCTGCTTGAGTTGAAGCCTGGTAAAGCACAGGAACTTTAAAAGTGCACGTATGTTTTCTTAAATCTGCACAACATGACACGCTGTGAAGACAGCATTCAGCTGCATTTGCTCAGAGAGCACACTGATAGACAGATGGGCTGTGAGAACAGAAGTGACAAATGTCATAAATTTCTCTTAAAGAAAAGTGCTATCATTTCTGCTACTTGCTTACATATGTTTTCAAGCATGACTGTCTTAAGTGTTGCTAAGTTACATTGCACTGATAATTCAGTTGCACCTTGGGGTTCTCCAGCAAGGGTTAATTCTACAAGAACTGTGTTACTCTGAGTTTTCCTACTGATTGGCACTCAGTTGATTCAGTCAAAGCAAAATGGCTCAAGTGGCCCTGCTCTCTGGACAGATAATTACACTCTGAAAGAGTACAGGTTGTCGTGGTTTGTTTGGTTTTTATTTTAGTTTTCAATTGGAGCTGATTGCTGTGAGTGTTGTCTACTTTGAAAAGGTTTTTCTGAGCACAAGTATAAACAGGCCCGTTTTCAGATTGTTCTCACTTGCTATGAACCCCTCCTAGCTCAGGAAGTTGATCACTTGTCTCCTGACTGTTCCCAGAGAGCATCCTGCAATATGCTAATAGAATCTGGCCTACTCAGTTGATTTGCTCTGTGTTTCCTTTGTTAGAATCCCCTCCTTTATTAGAGGAAACCTTTGTTCATGGAAAAAAACCCCAAGGAAACACCTCCCTTGTGTTATTTTCTCCCATTTCATAACCTCAAATGTTAACAATTGAATTTCTCTTGAACTCATAAACCACCCTGACCAAGTGCTGCCTCCTGCAGTGTAGGAGGGGAGCAAACAATGGAGCTGTCCTGGGATGAATGTTCCTTCAGGAAAGATCAGGTGGAAGGTTACTCAGGCTGGCTGAACTTGCCCAAGGCTTCTGCTGGCTACCACTCCTGATTATGCAGCTGCACGTGTGTGTACTCACCGTGGTTGTGTTTAAAGTAGGGCTCCCATCTGGAACTGTCTGGATATTTGTTCACTCCTGAGCCTGTAAACTTGTGGTGATGTGATGGATCTTCCTATTCAGACTGAGGAGTGCATTAACTTTTCAAACTGAAAAATATTCTCTCCATCTGACTAGGAGTGTTTACTGTGTTTCTAGGGTTGGTTTGATGGGCATGCAATGAGCGCCCACCTAAACCAAGTGACACCCTGGGAATGTTGTGAATCCTGGCAATTGAGCTGACAGGTGAAAGTGGGAGTTATTTCACTTTCCTTTGCCTGAAGCATGCACAGGTTAAACAGCCAGATTAGATGCTTCTTGTGATCATTCCCCCTTTGTTTCTTCAGTGAACAGTGCCTAAAGGGAGTATTCTGTCTTGAATGTGTACAACTTCCAGAAGAGATAATATGGGATATTTGAATTTGACTTGGCTCTCAAATTTACAAATACCAATGTTAGTATGAGACACGGGAAAGAAATGTTATGCAGCCTGTGCTCACTAAAAGAAATTTTCTTATGTAAAGTGTGTGATTACCACAGTGATTTGTCACATAGTGGATATTTGGAAAAATAAAGACCATTTTTTAGTATGCTTTGGAATTATTTTTTATAATAATTTTGAAAGTAAAGTGTGGTCAGATAATTACTTCTAACCTTTGAAGCATTGCCAGGCATAATGGTATATTAGGGCAGGAATAGTTTTAAGGAGGAATTCAGGAGTATTTATTTCCATAGCTATTTATTGATGACAAAAGATAACTGATAGATGGAAAACTGTAAATGTGCAGAAAATGTGCTCAAATGCAATCCTCATAGAGATCATCCTTCTCTTTAATTTGGTCTTATGGTATCATATACAGTGTATGATATTCTGTGGGATGATTAACAGTGCTGATGAACAGGGAATTATCAAATTACCTGGTCCAGCATGGCTGTGATGTAGGTCCTGCAAAATGTTTATGGTCCTTGCAAGGGAAATATATTAAATGCAGACTGCTTCTCATTTTAGGCATGGTGCTCACTGGGGTTTTTTCTCAGTAAAAGGCAGTATTGGCCAGAAGGTAACAGTAGTAGTGCATCTGACCTTGGTGTAAGTTAATTGTAGCTTCTGCTAAGGTGCTATCTGCATGGGTAGCTTTCTTTATTTTTTTGGTTGGGTTTTTTTTGTTGTTGTTGTGCAAGTGTGGAAGGCAAAAAGCTCAGGCGATGACATTACTGTCACCTGCTTAAAACAGTATGAAGTTCTTCAAGAATCGGCATAATCTCCAGGGCTCACTGTTTTCCATGAAAGCATTTATTTCAGTCAAAATACTTCACGTTCTTCTCTACACAGACATTTCAAGAAAAGTTAAAAACATGCCATTTTAGAGGGAAGCCTTACCTTTCTTTGTAGATATACCTGCTTTTAAGTAGATTGTGCCATTTTGGAATGAAATCGCAGACCTTATTAGGCACATAGGATCCACATGGAAAGTAAATAAACTGAGGTTCTTCTAATGAAAGTTGTAATTGAAACTGTTTTAGACTGATGAACAAGACTTTCTGTTCACCTTCTTGATTTTTAATTCACTGTTTTATCTGGCATCTTCCTCAGTAACCTACCCTTTAATTCTGTTTAAATTAAAACCAAGATAACTTCTCCCTTCCCCCCCCTGCCCCGTTTTATTTTATTTTACATGTGATTTGCCCTCTCAGAGCAAGGGGAAACAATCTTGCCCATCTGCTTGTAAAAGCATGATGAATCTTTTGAATATGCGAATGTAAGATGTGTTGTTCAAGATGTCATGTTTTTCCCTCTGTTGTTAGCTGGGAGACAACACGGAATACCCTGATTTACCTGTGTAATCCCAGTGTGTCTCAGGTGCCAGAACTTGCTGTTGAGATCAGCATGTCTCCTGTCAGAAATGGTTGGAGTGAGACAGGGACGGCGCGACCACTGGGCGCAAAAAGCTGCAGAGGTCAGGTTTCAAGGACAGCCAGCGTGGCAGTGATGTGGCAGTGACAAGTTGTCAAGCGAGCAAATATGAAAGCGGGGTTGGGAGGGAGGGAGAAGGAAAAAAATCTTGTCATTCCTGATGAAATATTCAGCGTAGCAGGTAGCAATGGGCTGAATGGGCTGCACTCATGAGTTTGGGGATTGCTTGCAGTGGAGCGCTGTCCCAGGGCTGGGAATGCTCTTTGCTGCCCTGATGGCTCTCCACAAGAGATGCCCAGCACAAATTGTCTGCTTTAAATTTTTGATTAAATATTGCACTCCTGTTTATGGGAGTAGCAACATCAGGCTTTGGTCAGACACCTTTTAGAGCCTAAACTGCTGGTAAGTCATCCATACAGATCCTTGAGTTTCTATGGAGTGATGTGTCGTAGAGAAATTTGGAAGGAAAACTGTAGCAGTGATGCCAGTTCTGAATGATCATAAATAATCATCATTAACAACTCTGCTGTGTAATTTTGTTGGTTTGTTTTCAGACACTTCTAATTTTATTTTGAATTTTTCATATTGTATTGAGTTGAAACACTTCTGTTTGTGGTTCTGTGTATTCCATAGTATATGAGAAAATAGCATACTTTATTTGTCCCTGAAACAGACCACAGTAATATGGTGACTTTTATCTCTTGGCATATTTGCAGAATTCTTGGTACCAGTTTTATTGATGGTAAGAGCTTTTCACTACATGCACATTATTCCTGGGATCAGCAAGACATTCCCTAGCTTGCATATGTGTACATGCACACTAATCCTGCATGTATAGGCAGAATAAATGTTAATTTAAACTTGATTAGTGTAATCTCATTAAGAATAAATACTACAAGAAGTGTGTCATGATTCCCAGTGAAGTCTTTGAAGAGCTTCTGTAATATGAGGAAAATTGGTGTATTCCTCAGCTGTAAGTATGCCTGCTTGTTCTGCTATGTGGGATTTAGCAATCATAGTTCTTTTTGTTAATGTGCACAATTGTTCTTAAATTAGTAAACACAATCCAATGCTTTTTTCTGGATATACATGGAACAATGTTTTAAATATGTCTCGTATATTAAATTTCTTCAGGGCGTACTTTTAACTGCCATCAGTTACTTTTAAGTTTAACTTTTCATTTCTTTACATGAGGGAGCAGCTGTATATTGACAACTAGTGATGCTGATGGGAGAAATAGAAAGTTTTCTTTACTATCCTACTCTCTTTTTCTATATAAAACAATTTAATTATTTTTTAATTCATCTGCAGCTGCTTAGGTTATAGTTGTGGTAGTGGAGGAATAGAAGGAATGAAAACAGCTTAAATAGTCAATAAGTCTGTATTTAAAAATGGATAAATATTACTTTTTAGCCTTACAGAAATAGGCTTACTTGCTTGAGAACATAGATGGACGGCAAAATTCCTGAGGCAAAATGGTCTTGGAATGAAAAGAGAAAACAAGCTTAACTGCAAACAAAGCTATGAAAATGTTTAATGATTCAACGTGGATTTACCTCATGAAAGAGCAATACAGCTGAAGAATAACCTTAGGAGTTTAAATATAAAAAACAGGCGCAAGGAAAATGGCAGGAGTGTGTGCAGGGTGAATGGGAGGAGGGCTGTCAGCTGGGATCTCGTCCACCTCAGGGCTGGGGAGCATCAGCATCTTTGCCACAGCCGTGCTTGAACAGCGGCGCTCGCAGCCAAATCCCCGCGTCTGCCTGGCTGGGGATTTCTGGCAGCGCATCCTCGGAGCTGCAAGCTGGCTCTCACACTGCCATGTGCTCTCACTCCCTGCTGATGCACGCTGCAGGTGATAACACAAAGATATCAAAGATTTCTCAGTCTCCCTCTTCAGACTGCCATGGCTTACAAGTAAAACGAAGCCAAATAAAGAAAAAAAAATAGTGAATGATGTTTTTGAGGTGGACCAAAGCAAAAGACCCAAATGGTAAATGTTGAAATCCAGCAAAGAAGTTGTTCAGTATTGATAACCTGGGTGTGCGAGATGTTCTTTTTTCAGCATCAAGTTGGCATCTGAAGTGCCTGTAAAAGAGAATTTGGACTCTGATTTTTAAAATGCAGATTTCTAGGGTTTTTTTTACTTGTAAAGTTTCCTTGGAAATGTAAACTCATTCTTCCCATTAATGGAAGACCTTTTCAGTTACCACATTATGAAATATAAAGTTTTTCATTCCTTTCATTTCTAGAAAAGGAGGAATTGTGAAGGACACTCACCTCCTGCTCCTACCCCTCTGTACCCCCTCTATTTCACTGATTGCTTAGGCACCCTGTAGGAAGGCATACATTTGTGTATATTCCTTAAAAATTGTGAGAACAACCCTTTAGTTATGCCTCACACATACACTGATTGACCCCTTAATTTTTGGTGTAAGAGCTGATATTTTTTAAAACTTTTTTTTTTAAATTTAACATTCAGAGCCTTTACAGACTCCCATTATGTACTAGGGGAATGGTGTAGTCTCTGGTCTTGTCTGAGAGTTCTTGTGCTTCCAGTTCTGTTAGCTGGGCCCTTGCAGAGGAATAGTTGAGTACCTGCAGTTTTTAGACACCTGTTCCTGATGGGTCTTGCTGTCGCTGATCTTCACCTTGTGAAGCCTGCTCTCACAAGCTTCTTTTTCTATGAATAAGTGATAAAGTGCCAGTCAGTGCTGTCTTTAGGGTCACTTTGGAATTCAGCTTTCTGAAAGATGGCTGGTAAGGGATATTTTCATTCATATGGGAATGGAAAGTTGCTGCAGCAACCTCATGTGTATTTCTCCTGTGTCTGGTGCAAGCAAAAATACCGGGGGAGACAGAAACCTCTGCTTGTCTGTAGCTTATTTTTACTTCTCTCTTTTTAGAAATCATGAATGTTTTGCAGCCTTGTGAGTTTTACCTAAGAGAACTTACCAATCCTACCGGGCGTCTGTGTACATTACACAGTGACTGCCCTGACATTCGTGTGGAGAAGCACTGCAGTGATTGTTTGGTATAATCTCCATAATTTCCTTATTTTAAGGCTCTGACTTGGTCAAGTATTTAAGCACATGCTCACTTATGATGGCTGTTTTGCTCCATGTCAATGAGGTGGTTTTTTTCCTTTTTATTTTTTTTTTTAAACACAGCTGAAATCAGAGACCTCTAAAAATCTAAATACTAGCTTGTAGGGAATTTGGCAGAGCTGTCATTTCACAAATCTGGTTATTGCTCAGTGACTATTGCTCAGTTCTTGTTTGAGTCATGTCTTACAGCAAAAAGACACCTTGCAGGTAATGTGTGTCCTGGCTTGCCAAGCTGCTTAAAAAAATCTCTCGTTGTCTCTTTGCACTGTAACATCCAGCAGTGTGTATTACTAATAGAATAAAATGAAAAATGCATTTCTTTAACACTGTCATCTCTCTCTCTGACGTGCATCTTGAGATGATTTGCAAATGCTCAGTTGTGTAAGTGGCTTACAGAGGAAAATCAGTTAGCCTCTAATATTATGCTGATGCATGGCCAGTTGCTTGAACCCATTAATGAACTAATCTCTGATACTCTAGTAAACGGTATTCTTGCATTTGGATACTGCACATTTTGTTTCAGGTAAAATCAACATTAAAAAAAAATAATTTTAAATGGATTATGGCCCTTATCCTACCTTGTTCTCATATGTACTTTGAGAGAAATTAGGAGGTTTTCTATCCAAAGCAAAAATGTTGTTGTATCTTTTTTTTTCCAGGCTAAGGCAAGATGAGTAAAATCTTCACTTTGCTTTTGGATAACCACTGAAGCTAAATAGCATCCTCTACACACAGAAGAATCTTTTAAAACAATATGCCAGGACACTTGTATTAAGCACAAGGTAATTTTTCTTTATTTCCCTTTCTATCATCACTGATTATGAAAATAGTTTTGTGTAAGTACAGATTCTCTCCCCCTTATAATCAGCTACCTCCTGCCCGATTCCTTAATTAATGACATAATTCAGTGTTCTGGACATCACAATCACTTCCAGGGTAGTGAAATATGATCAGAGCTGCCTGGAATGTGTGTAGCAAACCCCCCAAGCAAAGGTTGTGCCTCCGTTGTGTTTTCCTATCCACGGAAAAAAATATGCTTTTATTCTGGATGATTTTCATTGTTAGATTAAAGAATGAACAATTGAAAATCTCCAGAGAGAGAGCATAGGTATAAAACTTCCTAGAAACAGCAAAAGCTCTGCTAGTCTTCCTTCTTAAGCTGTCTCAGAAGTCTCTGAGTGCCTGACAGTACTGCCCACTGTGGGACACAGGTGGGGAATCAAATCTCTATGTGTCATCACTTGGCTCTTTTACATTTTTATTTTTTTATTCATTTTAAAAATTTTATTTAATTTTGGGATCTGACAGGGTCAGGACTGAGACGTCCCAGTGTGTTTCGCTTTGCAGTGGCAAACCATTTCTCAGCGGCTCTGTCTGTCGCGGCTTAAGCCCAGCTCGGCACCGCCCAGCTGCTCGGCCCGGCCTCGCTGGTGGGACTGGGAGAGGAGTGGAACAGGAAAACAGAGAGCTCACAGGCTGAGCTAAAGACAGTGTAAAGGGTAAAGCAAAAGCCACACGCACAGGCAAAACAAGGATTTCTTGCTCTAGGTGCCACGGACAGCAGGCAGGTGTTCATCTTTCTCCAGGAAATCTGGGCTCCATCCCACACAGCAGAGGCTTGGGAAGGCAAACACAATCCTTCCATTCTGTCCTCTCTCTCTGTCACCTCCCTCTCCCACATTTCCAGCATGGAGGTGGGACTCAGTGATCTTAGAGCTTTTTTCCAACCTGAATTATTTTATATGGTGTGAAATACACCTCGGGTCAGCTGTCCCAGCTGTGTCCCCTCCCAGCCCCTGGCACACCCCTGTCCCCTGCCTGCTTGGCTGCAGGAGAAGCAGAAACGGCCTTGCCACTGTGTGAGCCCTGCCCAGCAATAATGAAATCATCTCTCTATTATCAACTCTGTTTTCAGCACAAATCCAAACCACAGCCCCACAGCAGCTATGAAGAGAATTAACTCTGTCCCAGCCAGAACCAGCACACTTTGTCCTGAAGGCTTTTGGCTTTTCTGTTTAAATGTCAAGGGCAGGAAAGCGAGAGTAGTTAGTGCTTCACAAAAATTGACAACCAACAGCTGGAAGACCTGGGGGATGTGTGTGGGGGTGAAATCCAAATCTTAAAATCATTCAGTATTTCAGTGGAGTTTATTTTTACCACTTCTAGAGTGTGTCTTTTCTTCTAGTCTTCGGAGGTGTTTCCAGGAGAATTCCAGAATCATTTATAGCTATCCCCTAAAAATCTCCAAATCTGTTCAGTAGCTCTGCACCTTTCAGTCTGTATCATGTGGTGCTGTTGTTTCATTGCTTGTTGAGTGTGTAAATCCATGTATTTCCTTAGTGAAAAAGCACCATGGAGCTGTGCAGAGCTCCTGAGATTTGGCACTGTGAGAGCCAAGTAGTTTCCATACTGTCTGAGTTTCTTTTCCTTGGGACGTGCAAGATGTACAGCTCATGTTTAAACTGCCTCTGGTTTAGGTAAATCTTTTCAGTTGCTCCCTGTATTGATGAGTTTGCTCTAATGTCTGTTCGCAAATCTAGCTGAAAAGGCACAAATTTTATTCCAATTTGCTGTAATTCCCCTCATCTTAATTTATTTGAAAAAAGATGTAAAAGTGAATAATAGTAAACACCCATCAGGTAAAAAGCAGTGAGTTTAGAGATTTGTAGCATTGACTAACTTAAAAAAGTTGTTAGTAAGCCTGGAGAATTCCTTAGGAAATAGCTCTTTGGAACTTTGCAAAATATTTAGTTGCTTTTTTTATTTTTATTTTTTAAAAAGTTTCTCAGAGTTACTCTATTGGCTTTTCAACCTGAATATCTCTAATTTAATACAACTGGTGAGAAGAGAGAGTGAGCAAAATTTCATAGAAGTCAAAGGAAAGCTCTCAAACTTCCTTTCTTCCTTTCCTGAAATAGTGCATTAGGCCATGGATGGGTTGGGGTTTTTATTTCTGAGAGGGAAAAAGAAGACTTACAGCAAATGAATTCTCTTCATGCTGGAAAAAATATTAGTGATATTTCAATAATTTCCCTGTCTATATAAAATAGGGATTTTTTTTTCTTCTATCCACTTCTCTTTTTTCTATCTGCCTCAAGTCTCTGAACAGGTTTAGTTAATCACTGCTTATATCAATATGTAATTCAGATACAGTAGTTGCAAATTTTGATTCCCATTTCTTTTGAGTTGCTTGACGAGAACTAAGTAGCTGGGGAATGGTTCTTATAAAATTATACATCGAGAGTAATGCAGGCGTAATGGAAATATTAATGAACATGATTGTTTTGACACATAAGAATTAGAGCATGTTTAAATATTATACATAGTGTATGAACTACTGGCACAAAATTAGAAACGTGAGATTTTTTTTTGTCTAGCAAATATAGTTCAATGTTAAGTTCTTCTCAGACTTAAAGGAATCCGTTTACTTAAGTCAGCTTTGAGGCCTTTTAAAGTCTCTGTATTTCAGATTAAATGCAGTCAAAGAGACTGCACATAAGAGTGGTTTGGTGAACTTCAAAACTCTGTGATGTCTCAATTCTAAAACCCAGGTTAATCCACCCTAATTTACTCTATGTTCCATTTTCAAGTTTATGAAATGAAATTTACAGTTGTTTTTTGGCAGTGTTAAAATTTACATTTGGTAAATTCTATACTTTTGCCATAATATATACTTTTTGCTCTTTTGATTTTTTTGTGCAAATAAAAAAAACCAGAGTAGAAATAAAACTCATTTGTCTGATGTCCTAAAATATAATGCAAAATTTACAGGGTTATAAAACCATGAGTTAGAAAAGATTTAGAGGATCTTGAGCCAGGGCTATTTTCAGATGTTTGTATTGGGGTGCATGGGATTTGCAGGCTGTTTTATGCTAAGAGCTTTTCAAAGTGTTTGTTTAGTAATGCTGTCTGTTGTGGTTTTTTCAAGTTTTACAAACTGTCCTTGTTTTAAATGGCTAGATATGATCCCAAAATTTTAATGGCCAAATGTGTCCTAGAAAGTATGAAAATAATATTCAGCTGTGATTGGAACAGTCAGTGGGCTGATGAGTATATATCTTTTTGCATTTGGGCTTCATGATGGAATTCTGTTTCTTAGCTTTATTAATGGAGGCTTTTGGGATTTTTGTAAAAGAATAATAGAGATATGGAAATGTGTGCTGGAAGGCTTGTTTTTTTTAGTAGGAAACGAAATATGTCTTAAAGGATAATTTTGTTTAAATGACTGAAATTATGAATAGTATATACTTGACCTGCTTTTAAAATTGCTCATATTTCTTTATAATATAATGCAATTAATGCTGTTATTTTGTTCTGTTTTCGAAAACTGAAAAATCAAGTATGTTCTTCAGCCAGCTCACACTTCTATCCATAGGCATCTCAATGGAAATGTGTCATCTTGGTATACTGATCATTCTGGGATTAGACTGATCTCTATGAAATACTGGTTCACTCAGATCTCTGAATGACAATGGAATGTAGCTAGTAGAGATAGAAGCTCCTAGTAGAAAGTGGTCAAATAAACAAGGATGAAAGTGCAATATAAGAACTTAAATTTCTTGAATGCTGTTACTCTTTTTTTTCACTTTTGTTAAAGTAAATATAAATGATTAATCAAGTATCTATTTCAAAGCCCATTGACTTTAAGCAACAGTTTCCCTCATGTTTGTGTCAAAGTACAGACAGCCGTGTTCTATTGGTTATCCTGTATGCAAGCTCCACTTTCAAATGCTGCACATCCCAGGACAGCTCTGTCAGGGTTGCACAGAGCTTTTGTGTGGTCTCTGGATGTGCCTCTTGGTCTCTTGCCTGTCAAGCCCAGGTATCTGACATTCTGCTCAAGAATTTGGAGAATTTGCACAGCCAGTAATTAAGATGCTTTCTACTGGCTTTTTAATTGCCCAGATTATTAGTCATCCTTTAATAACTTGAGCAGCAATGAATTGTCTTTGGAACCTTTTAAGGAGTCTGAAATTTAGTTTTCCTTGGCAGAATTTCACTTAAGTGTTGTGGGAAGGAAAACATGTTTAGTACAAGACACGGCCACTGAAATTTCCTTACCGAGTACTGGACAGTGACAAGTGGATGTGCCCAGGTCCAAAATATCTATGTAAAATACTCTGGAATAACTTTTAAAATCTTTTCATCTTCCCTTTTCCTCCATAACTGCATGCTTTGTCAGGTGAAGTTTACCAGTAGATTCCACTAGAGGATGAGTTATGTGCTTAATTAAGTTTCTGGATTATATCTTAGACTACATTAAATCTGTGTAGCAGATGCCTGTACTGAGTTTCTGGTCCTCATCAGTAGTTCCAAAGAGAATTTGGTTGTTCAGCTCCATGGTTTTAGCTTGTAGGAGGAAAAGCTGATGGTCTTGGCTTTAACTGTAAGACAGATACTTACCTGCAGCCAGAAACTAAGTACTGTGTAGTTATTAATTCTGTAAGTTATTAACACTTATTGTGCAAGCATAAATAGTTTTGCAGCTCGCTTAGGTTCCTGCTGTTTACTTGAGCTGGATACTTCCCTGGTTTTGCTTTCTGTTTTGACCAGCTGCACTGGGAAGGGGAGCAGTGAGTAGACACGCAGAGATCAGCTGGACCTGCCAGAACTGCTGCAGGAGAGGAACTTGCTTCCTGCAGAAGGTGCAGCCTGCAGGTGTGCACTTACCTGTGGCCTGGCGTGGGAGAACTCGTGCCTCCCCTCCTGTGAGCTCAGGCCCAGGGGAGGACAGGAGGTTTCAGGGTGTTTGATGCACTGAGCACAGGCACAGGGGAGGACAGGAGGTTTCAGGGTGTTTGATGCACTGAGCACAGGCACAGGGCATGGCTGTGCCTCGGAGCAAGGGCTCAGGAAAGGGATCCCGGGCCAGCAGAAGGGGCTGTGTGCACCAAGGACCTTCAGTGCTGGATTTCTGCAGTGCTTTTCCCATTTTTGAGAGAACTCTAATCTACTTAGTATCTGGCATTCCTTTGGCATCATCATGGTGTTCCTAAAAAGGGTGTGTTTTGCCTCTTGGAAAAAGAAGAAATTCTCATTTCTTGTCTGTAATTAAAAACTCCAAACAAACAAAACCAACCAAACAAAACCAAATTCCCACAAAAAATCTAAACAACTACCCGAACACAGAAATACAGTGACTCATTTATGTAGAAATAACAATTTTTCTTTCTTTTTGATATATTTCTCCCTGTGGTGTATGTATGTGATACCCTGGGGTTTGTGGTGGTTTATTTTGTTGCTTACACTCTAGATAACGGCAGGCACTGATGTTGAGAGTGAAGCTTGTTTGGCTTTTGTTTACATTCTTCTTATTAAATCTATTGGCTGTTTGTTTTCAGATTGGTTTCAATTATTTACTTTTTTTCCTAAAATGATATTTTGATGCTCTTTTTCTCTCTGCTGTTGCTTTTGATGGTTTGGTATTTATTGGAATGCAGGAATCATGGTGAGGATATTGATCTGTGCTGGTCTCTTTTTTTTTTTTTCTTTCACATGGTCATTTAGATTGAGCCATCTGCTTGCCTAATAGCGGGAATGCTGAAGAAAGACATTTTCTTTCCAGCTCACATATGAATTGTACTTTTATATAGAGGTTATTTTCTTGCAAATAAAAAGATTGAACTATGATTTGGTGGCATTATGTATAAAATCATGAAAATTAATGTTCCTCCAAAATATTTTCTTTGATGCTGGTCTTTGTTGCTGCCCCACTATGGATTCAAACTGTGGCATATGAAGTGCATCTTTACTGTAATCACTGCTGCAAGTGGGCAAAAGAAAGGACCATCTTTATTCTGCTAATTTTCTCACAGTTAATATGAGGAAAAAAAAGCTTTGATATAAATGTCTTTCATCCAAGGGTCTGAAATACTTTGCAAGATGGCTTTGTGTGGCACTGTTGATTAGGAGAAGGAGAAGGACACATCTCCTAGGAAGCTGCTCCATGCTGAGGATTGCCCAGTGAGCCTGCGCAGGAAGGCAAACAGAACCCACACAGCCTGACTCCTGAGCCCCACCCACTGTAGAGAACTGAAATTTATTTCAAGCAAAAGTTATGTAAAATAAATCCTCAACACCTGAAAGTCTAAAACCAGTCAAATATCTTTTGTCTACTCTGAATAATTAAGTGGGAAAATAACACAGGTAGGAGATGTTGTTGTGGACGTGGTTTAGCCTGATCTCCATTTTATTCCTGGCAAACTGAACAGATTTTTTAACAGGCTTTTTGCACAGGTTCCTCTGTGCATTGGTCAAGGACTGTCACAATGGGGGATCCAGCAGGTTCTCCAGAGGTACTACAGACAACTTTAATATCTATGAACTTGCAGCAGGGAGCAGACAGGGCAGAGGTGGTCCTGCAGGATATTCCTGACTTCTCTAGGCTAAAACATGGAAGTTCCCTGGGTTTCTTTGAGAGTCTGGGAATGGGAAGGCTCTGTTTATATCTGTCTAGAGTAACCCCATTACCAAGCTCTGGATTTGGAATTGTCCTCTCAGGAGGAAAATTCTCCCCTTGGCTGCAGAGGAAACCTGTGCAATCTGCCAAATGAGATGTGTAAGTTTTGATTGTCAGGAATATGTTCCTGACATATGTATGAAATCCTTCAGTAGTTTGACTGCTGCACATTATGGGTAAATCTGGTGCACATTTAGTTTCCACTAAGCTGTCTCTTTCTTACCTGTGCTGCTGCCTCATGATTCTCTGGTAAAGCTCTGTAATTTCTAGCCCGGCACTTGGGAAGACTTGGCATGCACTATGCTTGTCTTAAAATTCATCTCTGTCACATCTCAGCCCTCTTGCATGACGTCTCTCAAACTCCAGATTCCCTTCTGATGTGGAAAGGGGTGGGAAAGCATGTCTGAGATTCCACTTCTGCAAATCCTTCTGCTTGTAGTTACTTCTACAAGTAATCCCTTTGAAATCAATAGGGAACATTCCCAGTAGTAAAGAGTCTGAAATGTCTTACACAATCAAGCCTGAGGCTGGGAAGCACTGCAGAATGCTGTATGACTTCATTACAAAGGGCAGCACCACAAAAAAAAACCCCAAAAAACCAAGAAATTCCTTTAAATAACCACTTATTAACTTAAGTTTACAAAGTGAGACTAAGTAATTTTGGAAGCTATTTGATTTTCTAGTTGTCTTTATTTACCATATCAACAGGGACATTGTTAAAATCTTAGCTTAAATACTTCAAATTTCAAATAGTGCTTGTTTCAAGAGCACATGAAAAAATCAGGTCTGATCTTTGATAGATTCTATACAATGTTCTCTGTTATAAATTCACTTATAATCTTCCATGGCCACTTCCCATCTATTAGTTTTAATTCATTCCCTCCCAACCCAATTGACAACCAGCTGTTCTGGTGAGTGTGTAGCAGTGATATCTACTAGGATTCTTTTGGATTTTTAAAAAAATTAAATGGGTAGAAGAGAACTATTTTACAAGTGTACTGTTTTAACCAAATATTGAAGTAAATAGGAGTAGTTTGAAAAGCAACTCTGAGTCAGGACTTCAGTAAATTGCAGTTTAATCAGCAAAGCCAAATTATGTCTGCAAGTGCATTTGTAAATTTTGGTAGAAACTGATCCCATACATCTGGAGTTAAGATTTTGTCCTGCTTTTTCACAGCAACAGTACACAGGTAATGTACTTTTTTCTTCTAATAACAAATTTTCAGAAGCTAAAAATTTTGCTTTAATTTTTTCTCTTAAGTATATATAGGGGAGGCTGTTCATGCTACTACAGGGGAAAAGATTTGGGCCAGATTATTCATAAAAATGAATAAGTGAAATCATAAGTGAAAATACAAAAATCTGTTTCCAAATCCTCAAACTCTGAATAATGTCTCAGTATAAATGTCCACATGCAGTGAATGGAACCTAAAGCTTGTTGCTGAGAACATCTCTTGGATGAAAAAATACAGGTGAAAATGCTGATTTCTGGGTGGTGAAATAATTCTGTGCAACAACCTGCAGTCTGCATTTGAGCCTGCACATTTTCGTTTTACAACTATGAAGCAAACCAGAGAATTTGTAAAGTATAAAGGAAAAAAGTTCTACTTTATTTTTAAATAGTCGTTTCTATATTGCCCAGTTGACAGCCCATAGAAATATAATACTATAAAACCGAGCTGACAGATACATACAAATGCCACTAAATACAATTTTATAATGAAAATTTTGTCTTATGAAGGTGAAACTTTTAGATCATATTAGAATTCTAAATTTTTTATGCATAGCAATCAAATGACCTCTCCATATTGCCACTTAAAGTATAGATTTAAAGTTAAATGATCCAGTCAGTCATTTAGCATTTTCTTAGGCCATCTTTTGCCAGTAACTAGAGTTGTTTATATATGGTTCTGTTGTTTCTGTGTTTGTATTACTTACATTTTAAGAACTGAAGAAAGAATGACACTTTAAAAAACTGTTTTTAATAGCCTTTGTTTATTTTTAATACGTAGTGTTCCAGGCTCTTGCTCTAATGATTTTTTCACACTGCATTGATAATTAAATTCATTCATTTTCCTGGCTGCACAATTCTTTTTAAATAAAAAGTTATGGGTAATAATACTTATTATGTTAAAAGTACAGAGGAGAAAAGGGCAGATCCACAGCTTTTAGTTCAAGGAGAGCCGATGGATTTTGCAAGTTACAGGTTTAAATAAAATCAGAAATCTCAAGTCCTTTCTCTACACTGCAGGAATGGTGGATCTCAAAGAATTGTGATGTTTTTCTCATGCAATAGTGTGTACTGTATTTTTTCCCAGTAAAACAGGAGCTGTGGGTATGTGGTGTGTGATCCATTGCAGGATATTTATTTATAGTAATTTTAGAAATGTTGGTCCTCTTGGATGACTGGAAACTGTGTGTTGCTATCCCCCTCACATCCACATGGTAGCAATAATCTTCACACCTCTTCCACTCCCCCTGCCACAGTGATTTCATGTCAGTACATTGGGGAAAATATTGTGAACATGTGAAGTGCTGGTAACAGAAGATGCATATAATAAAAAAATCACCCCATTCTGATCTTATTTATTGGCTTATAAAGCCTCTGCAATTTTTATCTGTTTAATGAGATTTTAGATTTTTCAATTTTTAATTTATGCAAAAGAAGTTTGCTACTTAATTACTAATAGGGAAGACATTCTTAGCCTCATATTTATTTTTTGTCATGTTTACAGAACTCAAGAAGAAAAAACATTATGTCCATTTGGTCAAACATATACTTTAATTGTATTTTGAAAAAAAATCAGTGCAAATGAGCTAAGAATTAAAAAAACTAAAATACATAATTATTTTACTTTGGAAAATTTACTTTGTGAGCTGCAATAGCACCAGTTTTCAAAAACAATTCACAAAAAGTATTTTGAAATTGTGATAAATAAAATGCTTGAATGAAAAGTGAGAGAAATCTTGATCAGTTTGAAGGTATTGCTTTATTACTTTTCAGCATCTGAAATTGGGCTCCTGAATTCTTTTAGACTCAGTTGGGTGCATTTTTTTAATTCTTGCCTACCCCTTGGTACATGGTCCCTGATGGGTGGAGCATCTCTTCCTCTGAAATAGCTTTTTTATTCTCTTAAGCCCTCCTCTTGTCCTTTCTGTCTCTTTCCCTTTTGCATTTTATTTGTATTTCTTTTCTTGATGAATCCTTGATGCAAGTCAGTTGGATTTGAAGGTTAATGGGGGTGGTAGAGCCATTGGAGTAGAGTCTTGGGGAGGCCCTTGGTGGAGTTTCAACACTAGAAGCCCCTTTAGAGGTTTTCCTTTCTACCTGCTTTCTTGCAGATGTATGAAAGGTATGAATGAATGAATGAATGCACAGCCACAAGCTTTCATCCCACTTTCCTCTCCTGTTGGAGGGCTGCTGATACCATTTTCTCCCAGCACTGTGTTCCATGAGATTTAGTTGTTGACCATTGATGATGAAAATATGCTCTGGCTGAAGACTGCTACCCAGCCTTATCTAATTTTATTTAATGCCAGTATGATGTCCCAGTTAGAGAGTAAAGATTTAAATCTTCTGTTGTTTCAGGAGTTGAAAATGTTTTGTTCCTGTAATTTTCTTGCTTAAAATGTATCTGCTGCCAGTGTTACCTTTAGTAATTCTCACCAAGCTTCTCATAACTTTTCATACATACCTGTAATTAGTGTGGATGGTTCTGCCTTGGGTATCCTCAATTCACAAACTTGTTAAGAACAAATGAGTGACTTACAGGAGATCTGAGCAATAATCACTGATCCCCAAGTTGAGCACCACAAGACCTGTACCAGTGTCAAGTGCCAACACTGATGTATTTGAAAAGGCAAAGACTGAGATGCCATCTGGGACACTTGTCCTGTTCTTAGGAACAGGATGTTCTCCCCACTGCCTAATGTCCATCACAGAGGGAGTCATGAGGGAGCCCAGATGATCTTTTTAACTCACCTGCTTATATGTGCTGGTATTATGATCTCCTGTCTCAATTATTTCTGCTAGACATGCCTGAGTGTTCTTTCAGAGCTAAAGACAAGGGTGTTACACTGAGCTCCTGCTCCTGTGTTGGTGTAGATAATGAACTCCCAGATGCTGAATCTTTGAGTTTGTCAGAAGTTGTTAGTCAAATCCTGTAGGAGTACTGAAAGCATTCCTCATGGAAGTCTGGAATCAAAGTAGGTTTGAATCAGCATCATCAAGTTGGATGCATGGCTCCTGTTTGGGTCGACTTCTAATGAAGAGCTTATGAATTAAAAAGAGTCAGCCAGAAAGGGGAAGGGCAGGTAAGAGGAACCAGCCTCAGGAGCACTGACAGCATCAAATCCAGTAAATTTTAAGCTAATTTTTAATAAATATTTTGTGTGGGACCTCAGATTATTAGGTAGTGTGATATTGAACAATTCTGTTAATAGTGGCAAAACAGGCTTTTCTGAATGACACTTTGTAACTGAAGTGAATGTCTGCTTGAAATCCTATAGGAATGTGATTTCCTGGGTAATTCTAATAGGGAATTTGACCTCTTTATCACAAAAGACTGACTGTCTTGTAACGATTCCAAAAAGCCTTGAAGTTTGGCAGAAATCTCTGTATGAACTCTTTCATTTTATAACTGCGTATTGTCCTTCAAAGAGTGAGAAAGCTGAAAATTGCAGGTAACTTAATTACTTATTTGTTTTTCTAATGGCTGAAATCAGTACATACTCTAGAGGGTCATTGTCCTGTGAATTTCCTTAATGATACCATATAAAAGGGATTTTGGTGCACAAATCAGGTGACAGTTGAGGAAAAGTGAGCACATGCTTTGCAGTGAGAGGTGTCTGCTGGCTGCCTGAGAAGGATCCCTGCTCCTGACTGCTAGGGTCAGTCTAATGTGGAAGGCAGACTTGTGGCATCTAGACCATGTATGTATGTATATCTGTGCCTGTTTCAAACTGCAGTTTACTGCTTTTTAAAGAATTAATTCTTTTGAAACAGTCTCCAAATACCCACTGGGTATTTGGTCTCCTGGTTCTAGTGAAGATGTGGGAGCTATATATTCCCTTCTGCACTTTTTCCTGTAACACAGTCTGTACAGTTTGTTTGATCTAAAATTGTGATATCTTTTTGTGGAAAATGCTCAAGTTTTAGGGATGTGAGACAGGACTCTGGCATTTAAAAGTGAAGCATCAATTCTTTCTCTACAGAGTGAGAACCAAGGATCTGCCTCCTGCAGCATGTGCATGGATAGGAGAGAGGTCATACCACAGTACTGGAAGGGTTCTTCTACTGACTGGAGTTTTCCTGACAGAAAGAGTTTGGGATATACTAATTTTCTTCCCCCTTTACACAGGTAAAGATGGTTTTGCAATGTGACATTGGCTCCTATTGAGGGGAAAGGCTCAGGAGCCTCTGACCTCCTGCAGGTCCTGCCTGAGCCTTTGGAATCCTTTAGAGGTTCAGTCCTGGGCCTTGAGCATTCCTCAGCCTGCAGGAGATGTCCTGCCTTGCAGGGGATTTTCACTTAAAAACACAAAGTTCCTTTGACAGTCTCTTCCCATTTTGCAGCTTCTGTAAAGACTGAAGTACCAGGACCTTATATCACACTATTGCAAATATTCTTAAAAACCCTCTGTGAGTTTGCTTTGCAGAAGTGTATCAAACTTTAAAGAAAAAGGGAACATACTGAAGAATCCTTTGTGGATTTAACAAACCTCACTATATTTTTCAGGCTGAAATGTTATTTTTGTTGCAATCCGTTTGTGAAAACCCAGTTTTGCTATTCAGCGTTGCATTTATCCTAATAACTAGTTATTTCACTGGCTTCCTCAACAAAGAAATAAAAAACAGGAAGAAATTATCCAGTTGGTGGTAAAATCACAGTGTAGGCATACTTACAAGAGCAGAATTACTACAAGTCTTGTTTCTTTGATGAGGGAGTTTTGTAAATTAGCTTATTTCTGTATTCTTGCAACAGACACATGCAGAGAACTCTAGCCTGCATCCTTCCTGCATTAATAAATAATCATTCTGCATGTTTTTGGCTCTAATCACTTATGCAGACAAAGGCAACTTTAGTAAGAAAAATGTTCCTGTGGAAGGTATTTGTGTAACTGTGACTGCAGGTGAGAGATCTGTATTCTGTGCCAAGTGCTGTCATTTCCTAACATTTCTGGGGCTGGATCAGTGCTCCAGTGAGTTGGTGTTTCAGTGCATCTCTCACTTCACAGTTTCTCAACTTTTCTTTGTGAGCAATGAATGTCAGTAAAAAGGGCAAAACCATTCCCCAGCAAATTACCCTGCTTAAATTCAGTCTATGGAAGCATTATGATTCCTTAAATCTGGAGAATTTTTGCAAAAGTTAAAAGAAATAATGTGTTCGTTTGCTTTATATTAGTGTAATTCAGTGTTTTGAACAAGAATATTTCAAATTCCTCACATTTAAAGTATCTGGGTAATAGGGTGTTAAATGATTATTCCATCAAAATATATTACCAGTTAACAGTTCATAATTAGCATCCCATGTTTTACACTCAAAGTTTATGCCCATATATATTTTAAACGCTGTGTTATTGCTTATTTCAGCCTTGGAAATACTGCAAGTATGATTAGCAGACAGATAAATATTTTTTGTCTTAGAAGCAACTTATTTTTGGCAATATGAAAAAGTCTTATCCTATATCTTTGTAATTCTAATGAAGGTATACAATTGATAGCTGAATTTCTCCTATGAATATATTTCACTTCCATGCATGCTGTGCCAAAAATACAACTTCAGCTGTTTCAGAATGCTTTAGAAATAAATTTCCTTCCCCAGTTTTGCATGATTTTTATAAAATTAGGTCAAAGGAATTTTCAATTGAAAACAGTACTTTGTCATATTATCTACAACACATGTCTAGCAAATTTATAAATGCAGTGCTCATTCAAGTAAAGTTCCAAATCATAATGAATGGTTTAGACAGCATTATCATCAATTTCCTACAGGTGCAGCTCTGGAAATCAGTGACTTCAATCAAAAGCCTCTGTCAAGTTCCACCGCGCTGTCATTTTTTACATTCAGGTTTTGCTGAAATTAAAAAAAAAAAAGACAATTCTGTAAATGTCTTTACATCCCTTCTACCTTTGGGTGGTGCTTTTGAGCAGTGCTGTGTGGTTGTTTCTGTTCAAAGAATTTAACAGCACTCATATTTTTACACTTTATACTAACACTGTATTTCTTTCGTGATATTATGGAGTTAAAATTGCACTGTGTGTTTTAACACACATTACAACAACCTCTTAAGGCAAAAAAGTAAATTCATGCAAATGAGTTATGGAAAGTGAAAAGAATAGTGCTGCTTCATTCATTGCAGGGATGGTTATTGGAAACAGGCATTTTCCTTCTGTGGGCTCTGTGCTTACTCTCTTGTACAAGTGTCCATTGATAAGTTGTCTTTTGAATACCAACCTTTAGAGGGTTTGTAAAAGGACATGGAGAAAGAATGCATGGTCTATATAGCTTGCTTTAATAAGAAATTATTTTCTTTTTTTTTCACTTGTGTCTTTGAAATATTGTTGATATAGCTTGTTCCAGTTGCTTTCCTAATCTCTGAAAATCAGAATGAAGGAGAAAATTCATATTATTGAGTTATTGGGACACTTGTTTATAGGATTTCATATGCCACTGGCATTCTGCAGCCTTCCTATATAAAACATTAAAAAAAATTAAAATCCAGTAACATTCAATAAAAACATAAGATCCTTTTGAAGAATTCCCCGTGTAAAGGACAGTGGAGTTACACCAAGCTGACCCATTGCACCTTGTGAAACCAAGAGCCCAGGGCTCCTCCTGCCTTCAGGCATGCAAGGAAACAACCTGCACTTCCCACCAGACCAACTTGCAGACTCACAGCTCTGTCTCTGGGATGCAGGAAACCACTTGTTGCCAGCAAAATATTTTTGTAAAGCTGTAGAAACTTAAATCCTGAGGGGTTCCTGCTCTTTCCCTGTGGATAGTTAGTTAGGCTGTGTTAAATTTGAGGGATTGATGTTAGGCTGTGAAAATAAATCTTTATTTTGCTCATGCTTTCTGACTTATTTTCTACTTTATTTTTTCAATACTTGTGTAGTTTCTGTCTTCATGCAGTGCTCATGTAACTTTTTGACAGGAATTAAAAGTTTTAAGCTGTGAAGATTTAAATTTTGTTGCAGAGGGAAGAGTTGCCAAACTTTTTCTGTGTCAGGCTTCATTGTAAAGGCTATAAATTGTAAATTAATGATTAAAAAAAAACACTCAAAAACTTTTATGTATATAAAGCTATGATAAAATTACAACTTCTGTTAACTGGTGATGCCACCTTTCCAGTACTGGAGTTTGGTTGCTTTCTGTGTGAAGCTGAGGGTAACCTGTCTGTGTCTCTACTTTTCACACCCTCTTGGAGAGAACAGCCAGGCACCTGTGACTTCACCTTGACTTTTAAACTGTCTGGACCACTGTGAAGTTCCTCTTAATTAAAAGAAAGCTTTTAAAAGGCAAAACCCATTGAGTTTATCTATGATTAACTTCTGGAGCAATCAGTTTCTGCTGTGTTTTTCTGCAGTTTGGCAGTGATGGCAGCTTTACTCGAGGCTGCACAGAGAGCTGAGGCAGAAGCAGCCAGAGCTGAGCACTGCTTAATCCAGGTGAGGGTTTGCAGGATGGAGCTGCTTTTTGCATTTCCAGTTCTGTAATATCAGGCCTCTTCTGCCACACAACAATTCTTTGTTTTGTGGCCTTGTTGAATTCAGTTTCATGTTAACTTATCTTGTCTGTTTGTCTTGTGTCATTCAGTAACAACCCCTTGAAATCTCTTAACTGCTTTGGTTTACTTTGTTACCATGTTCAAGTTTAATCTGAAAATAAAGTCTGATTCATTCAATCCTCCCTAATGAGTTATGAGTCTTCTCTGCCTTTTTTTAAATGGTCAAAATATAAAGCATCTGTGTGCTGTAATTCTCTTAATACTTAAATAAATGATGTTTAAGGATATTAAGAAGTACTTGGAAGAAAAATTCAGCGTGCATAAATCAAACAAACTAATGCATACAAAATAATCAGTAGTAGTATATAGGGCCAGACTTTTCAAGCATTACGTTTTTTTCTGGATATATGTTGTTAGCTCAGTATATCTCTCTGTTTTTCCTGTGCTGCATAGAGGTTTGTGTGCTAAACTGTTGCTGTCTCAGTTAACAGGTGAGGGAGAGAGGTAATACTTTAAACCATTTTAAAGAAAAGGCATTCATGTAATTTCTGAAAAACAGTAACCCAAAAGAATGAATTTCTCAAACTAAGCATGCAAAGCAATTTATTTAATAGGGTCTTTTTTGGGAGAGGAAAAAGCCCCAGTCCCTCTTTTAACAGTGCAGCAGCACCCAGGTATGCTGGGATATTAGCAAAAGTGTTGACCACGCAGAATGTGAGGAGACAAA
>VWYI01020210.1:6259-35209 GCA_013399455.1 Anthoscopus minutus
ATCTAGAAGTCCACTGCAAACATTCCAGAGTTCAGAAGTCATGTCCATCACACTGGGACTCTGTGTCAGCAAAGAGACTCAACAAACTTCAGGCACGTAAGATAAACTGCATCTGCCACGTACAGCCAACTCTAAACAAACAAATCTTGCAGTAATAAAATTTATTTGTTTTAATAAAATTCTAAAGGCTGTAAAACAATATCCTCATGCAGGTAGGATTTCCACAGGTCAAAGACTTTTCAGTCATACCCCATTTCTTGAAATGTGAGCATAAACTGCAACAATCCCTTTAAAATGAAGCCTTGTCATGGTAGGATATATACAGTTATGGTTATTCTCTAGTTTTACAGAATACAGATATTTTAGGATGCTTCCATGCAGGCCACCATATCAACTTAAGGGTCTAAATGCCAGCTATTCAGACACTAGCACAGTTTCAGTGCATGTGTACTTCATCCATATAGCACAACAGGATGACACTTCCTTACAATGCCCATTGGTTGTGCAATGCCACCTGAATCTATTTTAACAGTTGTTTCCTCCCTTGCAGCACACATTGAGGTGAATATTTTAATATTAAGACTCCAAATTTAGGGTCCAATTTGCTTGTGTTCACATTTCATTTAAATAAGCTTTAAATAAGTGAATGCCTATTCCTTCATTCCTCTTGGTATTTCACATTAAGTCCTTCTACTATTTTACATAAGATAAAACTTTTTTAACGTACACTGTTTATGAGAATTTAAAATCATGAAATAACTGCTTAAATGTGAGGACTTCTATTTTTAAAAATGTGGGAAAGGTTAGCAAAGTTCTTCTTCAGCTTTGATCACATACACAACCATAACAAAATGAGATTTGGTCTATCCACACAAACCCCAAAGAGATCTTCTGCAATGGCTAAGGGAAACTCAGTCATAGTACTTTGAATTCAGACATACTTTGTATTTAAATACTGAAAATTATGGAAACCCATAAAACACATTTCTACTGGTATATCTGGCTTGAATCACCTGAAGAAAAATATTCAGTAAGACAAAAATGTAGAACTTTTACCTCAAGACAATTTAAGTGTTGATCAAAATAGCTTAATGTAGTCTCTAAAATACAGAAATATATCTAAGCAATGTAAAAGCACTGAAGTCAAATGGTGCCAGAAGATGGGGAAGGTGAGGCATGCCCAAAAACCTACATCAAATCACATCCTTTTTGAAGTCCTGTAATACACACTAGCTAGCAATGCTCTCAGAAAAAAATCCTGCATGTTTATTGCACTGAATTTAAAGGCATGAATAAAATGTTTTGAAGAATTGCTGGTAGCTCCAAGAAACTCATAGTTTCCCCCCTAATATAATCTTCGTTTCCCCCTAAAATAATCATCTCTTCAGCACAGAGACATCCACCACTCCAAAAATTTGCCTGCTCCCAAAGACCCTGCTGAAAAGGAAACAATCTGTCATTAAATGCATCCCAAAAGGAAAAAACAAAGAAAAAAGAAAAAAACAATCAAAACAAGATGCTTTTCTAGTGTGGAATATTCTTATTCTAGTCTGGAATATTCTTATTGAAGTGACAACTTCCTCAGCAACAACAGAAAAGGTGTCCTGAATCCTGATGGACCAGATGGAGAAATCAGGGGTCCAACCTATCTGTCTGCTGTTCTTCATAAGATGACCATCTCAAACTCCAGCACAATAGTTAATGGAACTAATTAATTTTAGCCTAAAATAGCTTTCAGCAGCAATGAAACTGCTAAAAATGGATCAATTTGCTACTGAATTTGTTGAGATGCAGTCCTGCATTCTCTTCTAATAAGTATGTTTACTCAAGTGCCCCCATCAGCTGCCTCTCTTCCTCAAGGGAACAGTGTCACTGCCTCTTGTTCACATTGTTTTGGAACATTGAAAGCTCCCAGAAAAATTAAAAGGGCTATTCTAAAAGATAGCCTTTTTTCAAAAGGTTGATATCTTTTAGGAAGCTTTGTTTTTTAGTATGACTAAAATCAATATTCAAGGTACAGCTACTGAAATAAGGAACAGAACAGTAATTGTATAACCCTTCACCCACAGCAAATGGAGGACAAATCTATTACCTTGAGTCTCTAGCTGCCACAATTCCAGGCTGCATTTTTTCCTACTTGACATGAACAAGCATCATAATCACAGGTGGTTACTGTTTTCTGGGGAACCTGCAATAATGTAGTCTCACATCCAGCCCCTAAGTACTTTCAAACCTTAGCAAATAGCAGTTGATTTAAAGCCATGTTTTCTTCAAGATATTTGCTGTACTGCACATACAGCACAGGTGTGTGAAACAAAAGCTTCCTTTTCATATTACCTAAGCTGTGTAAGACTCCAAAGTCCCCCATTATCTCCTCCACAGAATGCTATTTCTTACCTATATGACTGCAAATCCTTGACATAAATGTCTAGATTTGGTTCTGCTCTGAATATCATCAACAGAAGCACCAAGTAAGTTACAATTAAAGAACTCCCAATTCTTCTTTTCATCACACTTTCCACTCTATTCACTGGGTAAAACTGTGTGTGCTAAAGGGTACAAATCAGTCATAGAGATAGGTGGGAAACTGCCCTTTAGGAAAACAAGAGTAGGTTACTTTATGGAATCTTATGTCAAGACGATGTTGAAGAAGAAGCATCTGCTTTGCAAGAACATGCATTTAACATCAGAGCAGGAACTTAGTCCCCTTCAAAAATATTCTGCTAAGCAATTTTTCCACTTTGCATTTTGTAAGATACCACTAGGGCACACTCAAAACATCTACAGAAATCCATTATACTCATGTGTAAAGGCTCACACCTCTCTACAGAAAACAGGTTGGGATACAGGGAATATACAAAAACGGGAAGGGAAAGAAAGTGCCTCTGTCACAGAAACGTTTGGGACTAGAGGACTGTTTTTAGTCACAACTAATTTCCTAAGCTGCTCACTAGAATTCTGCAGATATTTTTCATATTTACACAGGAACCAAACCATCTGCATGTTCCCACCTCTGTCACCACAGTTCCTTGGGTATTCATGACCTTGATAAGAATATGCCAGAGTACATATAAATAGCTTCACCAACAGTCCAATATCAGTAACTAACAAGTCTGACATTTCTGATTCCTGCAAGGTCAACAGCCTGGCACACAACAGTTACCACAATTATAGGCACAGCTCTAGTGTGGATAGGAAAAGGCAATGTCTATAAAAACATTTTGTATTTTATAGTAGAAAACACATTTTTGTTTCAAATGTATCTTTCCCTGTTATAAGATACATATACATGTATGTTCCTGATTTCCACTTCACAGGACTTGTAAAAACTACATACAAGGCAAACTACACTGTAACACTCCCAGTGAACTATTAGGATTGCTTGACTGTGGACACAACTTTATCCTTGGGCACATTTTCAATTCATTAAATTAGCACTTAGATGCCACATTAAGCTGCTTCAAACTAGAAGCCAACAATGCCATGTGGCAGACATTATTGATATATTTAAATGTACCATACTTTAAAAAGAAAACTGATCGAGTTTCATGCATGTGCTCAAGTAGGGTTTTATGGGAGGCTTTGAATAGATCAGGTGTCTGTGTTACAAAGAAGGAACAGGAAGTTATTCACAAGCATTTTGATGACTCCACTGAGCAAGGTATAAATGCTCTCGTTCAAAGACACCATACTGTCAAATCCCAGAAAACTGGTTGCTTCCTCATCAGCAAGAATGTGGTATAGTCCTGTGACTGCAGAGAAGCCCATGGCCATAAAAAGGATTAAATATGTCAGTCTTATGTAATACCATCACATTTCTGTTTTGTTCAAGTTTTGATGTTATTTCTGCAAATAGGAAAAATCTGTTGTTGCAATAATAAAATGTCTGATACCAAAACAGGGCACAGGCTTGCAAACCAATCAAATTTTTAAAAAGGTTTTGAGATCACCTCACATGTTTTATGAAGTATGAGCCATTAAGTGTGATCTTGTCAGTTTGTGACTTCTCTCAGCAAATATCGAAGCTGGAAATTTACATTTCTTTAAATGAAAAATTAAATTATCATACATTCATGTGACTCCACTCTCTAGGACTTCAAAAGTCAGACCCCTAGCACTTGTGGGGAGAAAAAAGAAAGAGAACTATAGAGGCAGTTTCAGTGTGAAGCCATACGAAAATCTGGCTGATTTCAAGTTCTGTTAAAAATTCAATTTCAGCCAAGTTTAAAAAAGCTCATTTTGATCTAGCTGTACACTATTTTCCAGTATCCAATCTTATTAAATTTCACAGACTGAGGTGGTACCAGATGGCATCCAGGATACTTTTTTTTTTTCTGAACTTTTGAAAAAAGCTCAAAACCCTTATGTGAAAGCTTATGCAATGTGAAATTTAAACTGAAGGGAACTCTGCAAAGACTTCTGTGAAACAAAATTGTATCTTGTAAATATCTTGTAAACATCTTGTAAATATGAGCTGCTGCATAAAATTTCAAACTCTGGTCTCAGCAAAGGTTGACCCAGAATCTTGCTCTCCCTGAGAATAGTCTTCCACACCTTTGTCTGGCTGAAAGGCAAAGCACAACTTCCTTCAGGTGAACATGGCCAAAATACAGAGAAATTACACAAACCCCAGCTTGTCAGAGAGAAGCACAACTCTCTGCTGTTAAGTCGGCCTTAAGTACAGTTCACTACCATTAAGATACACAAATCAAATTAATCCTATGAAACAAGGATTTACCACATAAATCTCATTTTGAGATGGAGAATCTGGGCATTAAAAGCATATTTAGGACTAAGATGCATCACATGGAAGAGATGAGAACCAGTTGCCAGCAAGCCATTCAAGGAAAGCAACTCACAAAACTACTGGGCTCCATCTTGGTTAAAAAATTGGTTCTTAACAGGGCTACAGAGTCTGAAAAAAAAGCTTCTGTGTGCAATTTGTACACCCAGCAGCCACTCAGTGCCCTTGCACAATGCTAGACTAACAACAACCAGAGTGTAAATGAAATATCCAAGGTCTCACAGGAAATGCACTGCAGAACAGCCTGGATACTTTGGCTGGAATAGGGATCTGCATCCATAGCAGCTCTTGGAAGCAACCAAGCAGCCACTCTGCTCAGTCCAGGGACTCAGTCTCTCCATGAGACAGACACAATGGCACCTGCCTAACTCAGGAGTGTGGGGTTCCATGGCAGCTGGATCAAATCCAGGGAGGTCTGGTGACCAGCATGAGATACAATGAGACAGGTCTCTGCTTGTTTAAGCTCAAGATCCATTTATTGGGGTGTCACCAACACAGGAACAAACTCAGCTTAATCCAGAGACAGAGAATCTCAAACAGGGTCAGAGTGTTGGGATTTATAGAGGAAGGGTGGAGTGTTACCTTCCCCAGCCTTAGAGAATACCTCCCCCAAGGCAGAGGAGTGGAGTCCACTTTTCCTGGGACTCAAAGCCATGCCTCTTAACTAAATCTTTGCTTCCCCTGGGCGAGGCACCCCACACAGGAGTTACAGTTTCTTCATGGTTTTGGTCTAACACAGTGAGTCAATATTTCAAGCATATCTTAAAACAGAACAGCTCCTCAACTATTTGCTCTAGGTGCAACTACACCAGTGTGTGCAAGTGCTGCATAAAAAGAGAAATAGATACATAAAAACAACTAGAGCCTCTATGGACCTTCTTCCCAAGGATTTATTTATGCATATAACAAATTTGCCTATTCTGATCTATCAAAATTGTAATCTTTGTTTTAATAGAAGTGCCTGAAAACATACTGGACCTTTTCCAGACTCTAAAGTAATATTATAACATAGTTAAATGAAAACAAAGCCTAAATACTTAATTTCCTGCAGATTTCCAGATTGCTGTTTCAGTTTCCTGACTAAATAATAAGTATTTGGAATATTCTGTTACAGTTATTAGCATTTTCAATTTACTCCTAAAAGTCATCAAAACAAAATTAAGCATTAACTTACTCTCTGGTTCCTCAGTAAAAATCAGCTTAGGTCAGATAGCATGTTGCTGCACTGTCATCACTTTCTAAAAATTACTCTATTTTCACGAAGACCTCTGGGTTACTGGCTTCTGATAGTTTGTTATAATTAATAAAATAAGAAAAAAATCCTATTGCCTAAATTCTGAAGTTCCTGAAATGCCTGAATTGTAATAAATTTTTCATTTAATCAGTGATCTATCAGCAATAACAATAATTTAAAATACTACCACAGATATTCATCTGTCACCAGGTATAAGAGTATTGAAAAAAAAAAAAAAGAAAAAAGAAAAAAAATGAACAAACCTTTAGCAATAAATACACTTCCATACAGTATTTCTAAGATAAATTACTTTTAGAGGAGGCTTGAAATATCACTAGTCAGCATAATTCCTAACACTGCTAGCACAAGGCAGCACAACAGCAAACAAAGAAAAAACCTGATCTCCAGACCACAGACATCACAGGAGGCAGCAGGGATTGAAAGTGACAGAGAAAGTAACAAACCAAATAAAATTAAAATGAAATACTAATTCCATTTATTGTTTCAATTATTGTTTTAGCACTCACCTCATAAATTCTCACACATCAAAGCCTTCATTTTTCCTCACAAATGTTCATAAACAGCCCCCCTTCTACTTCATGACCCCACCTGCCATGAGAACACATCAATCTGCTAATAAGCTGTCTCTAGCATACATATGTCTTTTCTTTTTAATGTATAACTTTAAGTTTTACAGCACATTCCAATTCTACTGCAGGTTAAATTCTAGTAACAGACACCATGCAAGCAAGCAGAGAGAAAGTACAAAACCAAAGGAGAATTCTCATGAAATATATGATATGTAAGCTTGATCTAATACTGTACAATTCTTTTTTATTCCCCTTGCTCTTATATTTGTTTACAGTGACAGTCTTCTAGTATAAACTTTAGCAGACAACAATAAATTCAAGAGGAGTTTATTCATTTTTATTTAAGCACATGACATAACAACCCCCCAGAAAGCGACTTCCCCTTTCCAGAATTTTCCTGGGACAATGGTACAAAACTGATGCTGCCCATTCAGAGCCTCTCCTGCCACAGAACACGTGGACAAGAAGTCAAACTCAGATGCTCCCACGTTAACACCTGCCTGAGGGAGTCTGATGGCAATCTCTATTTTCAGGCAGCTAACCAAGGTGCCAGGATCTTTTTAAGCATTCTGCAGAGAGGAATCTGTAAACTCTTTTTGGGAGTCCCAAGCTAACCACCCCAATGAGATGCTGAAAGTCAAATGGCTTGAACAGTCCTAGGACAAGAAACATAATTCATCCAATTAACAGTGAAATGTATCATTTATATTTCAGGAATAATTGTGAAGTTTTCAGCCCTCTTCTAAATAGGAGAACAAGAATGAATATTTATGCAGGCAGTCCTCTTCTTAATAGCTTTCTCCCCACTGCTTGCTCGTCCAGGTGTTTAACAGATCCCTTAAATGTGAGTTTCAGAATGTTACTTCTGCTGCACCCCTCTTTGTTTCTTTACAATAAAATCTAAATTACTTTGTTCCCTTTTGCTGTTTAACCTCAGAAGAGGGGTCTTGCATTAGCTACATGACTCTTTTACAACTGCTTTCCTATACATTCATTGAAATCAAATGTATTTCAATTGGTTGAAATTTCTTGGTTGTTTTTGTTTTTCTTTGAACTGCGGTAATATAACACAAAACAGGTTTGGTTCTACTGGTTACTTAAAAGGCACTAACTACATCTTAGCAATTTCTGCAAAAGAGACATGGCATCAAACCCTTCATGTCCACCATGGTACAGAGTACACAGCTCTTCACTGGTTTCATCTTCTGTGAATGCAGGACAGTGCTGCAATCTATCTTCCTATGCACTGCCATAGCATGTTTTGTTAGAGTGCATCCATGAATACTTCGGCAAGGGACTGAGAAAACACATTTATTTTATATTTTTATCCAAACTCCTTTTTGTCTTGTCTACACTTAATTTCCCCATCACAGAAAGCCAGTATTTCAGAAAAAAAAACCAGTGGTCATGAATTCAGTTTTTTAATGAATAACCACATGAAGGGACTGGTGTGTTACTGAATGTTTCTTCATAAACACTCTCAGCCTCTATTTATAACAGTGTACCAAAGGATTTTATCTTGTTTCTTTAGAACTAAGCTGGTGTGATGGTTTGATTATTCCAACCTAGGGAATAATTAATTCTTCATAAACAAACCGAACTTCACTTTCAACCTGATATACATCAAACTATTTAATCAGAAAAAATCAAGGCCAAACAATACACAGTATTTTATTTTCTACTCCACTGCTATCCCCAGCATTCTTGAAAACTTGAGATTTTTTTCAGATTTACTTTGGATTTATTTTAAGTACATCATTTTCAAACTAGTTCAAAGAGAAGCGTACCTCAAATATAATAAAATTCCCTAATTGTGTCACTTAATCATTAGAGATAACAGCATTTGCTTTCAAAACAATTTCTGCAGTGATACAGTTAAGTTCAAAGTTGGGATGTATTTTCTACTGACAGCCAATCTATGAAGACAAAGGCATACTGCAGATAAGGATTACATTCTATCTTTTTATAAAGACATCCAAACCTGAATAATTTTTTTTTCTAAAATTGCAGAAATAAGAATATAAAGGTGCACAAAACCCCTTGCTTTGCCGTATCTCAAGCTGCTTCTGTTAGGCAGGGTAAATATTACTGACCACATGTGACAGTAGAACAAAGTGTGGAGCACAGAGAGAATCAGAATCTGGATTAGCCATTCTGTGCTGCACTTCAGCTTCAAACTGAAGCAAAACAAAAGTTTTCCACGAAACATGCTATGTATGTAGCAGATTTAAAAGCAGTGAAAAACCTTTTAGAGTGAAGATATTTCATAATACTATTTTGGTTGGTTTGGGTTTTGTTTGGTGCTTTTTCAAATGTTAAATGACATTGTAAGCGTCATCTGATCCTGGTAACATTTGTTTTACTGAGTGATTCATAAAAAAACTGAAGATGCAGAACTGTAGATTCAGATAGCAGCTCCATGGAAGAGTGAGGAGCTCCAGCCTTTGGACTGTGTGGTCTTTTTCAGAACAAGAGGCTGCTAGACAACAGGAAAAGAACAAATATACAGATCCAATACTGAACTTGAATATTTGCTACTCACAACTGCCTACCACCAGATTTCACATTAGCTCAAACGCAGCAAAGTTATCTTTTCACTGTTTCTACATGCTTTGGTTGCCCCTCCTGTACATCAGGTATCAGAAACGAGTTACGTTGTAGTCAAAGATTATACCCAAAAAAATTTTGCTTTCTAAAATAAATAATAAAATATTTTAAAATATAAATATTTTAAACATATACAAATTATGAAAATTAAAACATTTTATAAAAAAAGTTGCTTTATAAAAGGAAGAAGGATAAAAGACTTTATACCGAGTGAGGTCAAGAAATCTCACAGAACTTCATTCTGTAAAACATTTAACAAAATCTATTCAAACAGAGGGAAGAAGTGGCAACAAGCAGTTTTTTCTTAGCTCCCAGGAACCTGTTTCTTCCATTAACACGTTATTAATGCCCGGCAGGTGTTTCCCAATGCAGAGCTTGGCATTAACAAGTCATTATGAAAAGAAACAATGAGGAGTCCTATTTCCCACAGCCAAGAAATCATAATAGTATCTATAAAAAAGCAGAAGGGAGAGAATGTTCAATTGTAACCATAGGTTTTTCACATTTATGGTATATTTTAGGGAGCAAACATTTTTTCCTGGAAAGAAAAAGCCTTCAACAGAGGCTATATACACAATATGAGCCTCTTTGAATGCATCCCACCTAATCTGTAAAAAAGGTCTTGAGCTCAAACCACTATGTACTCAGCAACTATTGATAAAAACCAAACAAAACAGACAAAAGCAAGCCTTGAATATGAACAAACGAGATTTGATTTTTATTTGATTCTACAATGAATTTCAGCATCTGAATGCCATGGGCTCCATGATCTGGTTTTCCACTTTCACAGAGCATATCCTTCATGCAGTCATATCCTGGGCAAAGCCTTGGTGACAATTCTCAGCAGAATGGACCTTCTCAACACTCCCATGGTATAAACAGTGTAAGCCATGCACTGTTTCAAGGACAACTTTTAGGGTAAGATCAAGCACCTGGAAACAGTTCCTGAAATTGGTGCTTCCAAAATACAAACAACTCCTGACATCACTCATCACTCACCCACTACCAAACCAAACCACAATGCTAACACCAAAGAACTGAGAGCCACCCCTGATGCCAAGACCATGTTTTATTGGGCACAGTTTCTCAGGCTGCTTTCAAATTCTTTCAACCTCATGACAGAAAACTTTAAAAGTTCCTGTTCAGTGAAGATAACACAAGAATACACTCCCCTCCAATACAACCAAGCAAGATGAACAAGCAACTACAACACTTTCTGTAAATGAGGTGAAGGGCAGATACAGATATCTATGTGCCATTGCTTCTGCTTTGCTAATCTAGAGATCAGGCTCTTTCTTATATTAGTAGTGTTAAAAAAGAACACAGTAATGCCAAAGGAAAAAGGAGAAAAGCTTCACAGAAGCTAGCACAGTACAGAGTACTCACTCAGAAGATCCTGCAAAGTAAACACAAGAGGACACAGAAGGGAAGGAAGTTTGACTCCAAATTTAAGAAAGAACACACAGAAAAACTCCAAATCCACCCTGGACCTTTTTTCAATGTAAGCAATCAATATTGCACAGGTAAGTTGAGATTCCTACAGAAAACAGCTTCTATAACCTTACAAGAACAACCATAGGGCTATTCTATATTCCAACACATATCAGTTAAGGGAATAACCCTAACTTATTGAAAGTACACACTTCTCCTTATCCTGACCTGTCACTCTGATCCTACAGCCGTTAGAAGTTCCCTAACTTAAAAAATAATGTCATCTATAGTTCTCTTACCTGGACACCAGCACATACCAGCACAGTTCCAAATAGGAGCTCCATGTCTCATCCTGCTTTTCTGATGGAGATTTAGCACAATTGACTATGCCTCCTATAGTTGACACAAGTTACCTTCCTAGAAAGTTTGCAAGGTTTTCAATATTTGATGATATCTCATGCACTATTTTAGGCAAATAAAATATCCATTACAAATAATTTTGCTACGGAAGTTACAGTGTGCCATTTTAAAACTGCTTAGATATTTTTCTATTAACTTCAGAAGTTAAATAGAAGATGAAAACAAACAACATTGCAAGAGAAAATGTTGATGCACAGGAGGGGCAGCCAAAGCATGTAGAAACAGTGAAAAGATAACTTTGCTGCCTTTGAGCTAATGTGAAATCTGGTGGTAGGCAGTTGTGAGTAGCAAATATTCAAGTTCAGTATTGGATCTGTATATTTGTTCTTTTCCTGTTGTCTAGCAGCCTCTTGTTCTGAAAAAGACCACACAGTCCAAAGGCTGGAGCTCCTCACTCTTCCATGGAGTATCTGAATCTACAGTTCTGCATCTTCAGTTTTGCTACAGTTCCCACCCAAACAGAATTTTGGGTGAAATGCTAAGTGATCCTTTTGCAAAGCGCGCCCCCGGGTGGTAACCAACATCTCTGCGAAAGCAATTTTCTTCACCGCTTCCAAGTAACTTTTCTGTCTCCAAAAGTACCTTGAGTCGGTGCTCACACCTGCCCAGGTACTGGGATGACTTCTCCCAGTGGGAGTGTCCCAGACACATGCAAAAACACATGCAACATTCTGCCCTAGAGGAACATTTCCTAATCAATGGGCAAGGTCAAAATTATTAAGAACATTCTTTTCTCATAGCTCGTTATTAAAGTCTCCTCAGTATTCTCTCTGTATTTTTCTTCTAAGCATAAAAGTTATTGAGTAGGACAAACACACTATCTCCAGAAGAAATATAAGAATACACTCATTTCACACAAATGAAGAAAAAGAAATCTTGAAGGAAGAAAACAGGCACTTCTGACTAAATAGCAAGTAGAAAAAAGTCCCATTGGCAGTCACTTTAATTTAATAGCGCTGTCAAAATGTAGTTAGAAGAGGAGTAGCAAATGTATTTTAAAAAAATCCACTCAATAACACTTTGAGTATTTAAATATTCCAGGCCTATGTACTGGGAATAACCAGCTGTGGCCAAATAAAAACTATTAAAAAACCGTAAGTGGAACTCAATAGGATTGTCAATGAAAACATTTGTTCATTTTAAAAAAATCCATCAGAAATAATATTGTTCAAGTGTGGAGAAAACCAAACTTACACAGTTTGCAACTGATTATCAAGATCATTGTTCTACTTCTTTCTTCTGCATAGGTAAAATATCACCTCATTCTTCCTACTTTGCCTATTTTTATTTTTGAAGTATTTAATTAATTTGAGAAGTTTTAATTTCATCAGGATTCAGAGTCTAGTCTAAGCCAGGAAATACACAATCATTTCAATGACAAGTGAGCTTTTCTGGTAGTACCTGCATTATTATATGTGCAAGTTATGACAGTGTCACAGACAGACAACATGTTCTTATGATGAAACACCCTAATTTGTTGAGATTTTTCACTTTAAGTTTTTTTAAAGCACTACTTCACTCCATATATCATACTCTTTACTATATTCCTGAATAATTTTTATTACAGCAGCATCTTCCAGCTTTTTTTTCTTCTTAAGGATAAGACAAGCTGAAAATACTAACTGAAAACAATAGTTCTGGGAACAAAATACATAATGGTTTATCATAAAAGGAGATTATTGTTCTGGTAATGTATGAAATGTCCAACAGAGGGTGATAGAGACCATACATTCATTAGACACAACTCAGTTTTCTCAGTCTTGGATCAGAATTGCAATTAAAATAAGTTTCTGGCCCTTTCTGATTTAGTTTGAGATCAAGGAAAGCTTTAAAGCATGATCAACTTCACCGAGATCTATCCTGTACAAAGGAAATTCAATGGCTTTCCTTGCACTACACAGAACAGAAACAAACATGGCATTGTCCAGATGTGCACAAGTAAGAGGAATTGTGACATGCAGAGGACAAGGCTGTATTCACCAGTGCTTTCCCCTGGCAAACCAACTGTTTAAACTGAACTTGACCTTTCACTATTTGAGTGCACGAGTCACATCTGAGCCACTTCTGCATCTTTTGCCAACATATATAGGAAACATCAGCCAAGAGTCAAATGCCCCTTGCTAGGAATTTCTTTCTTTCACTAACCTTACTTGAAAGATTACAATTTTTTTCTTTCTAAACACTGTAACATTTTGTTTAAAATTGCTACCATCTTGCAAAAAGTGTATTTATTCATTGCAAATGGAACCTACACAGCAAACTGCAAAAAGTCAACACAGCAGCTCCTTCTGAACCCATGAAAAGTAACCACTGAAATACCTTCTAACAGAACATCACTGCTGAGTAAAAAGAGACCCAGTAAGACCTGAGGCAAATGTGGCCCAAGCAGAAAAGTTAGACTGCAAGCAGCTATAAAGTAATCAAAAGAAACCATTCTGTTCCAGACTCTGAAAAATGTTTCCACTTTAAAACTGAATCAAAGAAAGACATTGTACTTCTTTCTTATTTTAGCTTTCAATCTTTTTGTTCTGATTCTTTCAAAGAACCTCTTCTGTAGAAAGTAAAATGTGTGAAAAAAGCTCATTGGCAGTCACCTCAGTTTTGGCTAAAACACCTCCTGAATCCATCCCTTCAACACTCCTTAGTTTGTTCTCAGAAAATACAAACATTAGGTAAGAAATCACTCAGCCTGTAATAATAAAAGTTAATGTTTTTCACATCTACTTTAATAGAAATAAAAAAAAGAAGAAGTTTAAGCCAGCATTGGCCATGTTTGGGCAGCTGAAGCAGCTGGGCCTTACCTTGCACTGCCCTGCCACACAGATGGCTGTCCCATTGGGGTCGCAGGGGGTGCCGTCGATCACCGTCTCTGCCTGGCGCACGTAGAAGCGGTAGCCGATGGCCCGGCAGTTCAGCTCGCACTTCTGACTCCCCTTCACTGTGGACACAACACGAGGCCCGTTACAAAGAGCACAGCAGGAGATGGGAAAAGGAAAAGCAGTAAGGTCGGAGGGGAAGAAACAAATATGCAAACAATGCAATGTAACTGACCACATCAAATAACCGTGATTAAAACCAACTCCAAGGTAAGCATTCCAACACACCTTATGACAATGTAAACAGTACCTGAGCTGATAAGGACTCACACTTCCCTAAAATGACCAAGAGTACTTTTAGTTTCATAAAAACATTGCCCAGTTAGTCTTCTTAAAGCACAGTAACATGTTATAGCATTTCATAACTCCTGAGTATCAGAAAATTACACCATAATCAGAAGGATGTGCATCAAATCAGGCTCATTTATATGCTCCTGTCTGTTAGGCATACAAACTTCCGGCACTGAGAAACATTTTAAACAAGATAGATGCACATTTTTAAAAATTATATTGTTTTTTCTCTTCATTTTTACAAGTCACACTTTAGTGGCTATTCCACTAAAAAAACTCTTCCATTCTATTCCATTAAATTCAATTTTCAAAAACGTATAAAAAGTATTATTATTCAAAACCCTGTGATTTCTGCTGACATGCAAGAACCAGCAGGAAATCATTCCACTGAACTCTGGCTGAGAGGAACACAGCAGACCAGAAGCAAGACCTGTTATCTTCTCCTGTGAAAATCTGTTCCTTGAGCAGACACAGTCTAACACTCCCCACATCTTATGCAATCATGTTTATCAACACATTTGTGTATCCTTTCTGTTGCAAATCATCTGTCATGTCAGAGTTGCTCTCAGCTTATTATCCCCATTTGCTAACTGACATAACATTATCTTCAGCTTCTTTCTAACAGAGTAGCACTGACACACAGTGGCAGCAAGGTCCAAACAGAAATCCTTTTTCTTATGACAATACTTTCATTGCTGCCACAATAATGAGCTAAAATTCCTCTCACTTCATAAAGCTTCAGCTCATCCCCTACACTGAAACTGAAACCTACTATTTAACCTAGGAGATGTCAAAGGAGATGCTATGTGTCCTCGTTTAATGCTAAAATATTCTGTTCACAACATTTTCTACGTGACTTTGGTATATTTTTGAATCTTCAGCTAAGACATAACAAAAAGCCAAAATAAATAAAAGCAATTACTACAAATATATAGTAACAACTGTTTTCTGTAGAAGCACCAAATTTTCAGTTCAACTTCAGTTACCCCCTATGCAGACACAGGATTAATGCAGACCAATTCTGTATCTCAGATTATGCTTCACACAGCTGAACTCATTTAACTGCCACTCATACACATCATGTATTGTGTCTGTCAATCTCCTGATAAAATCCACAAAAACATCTACTAATTGTAAGAGAGGTCAAAGATCTTTTTACCTAGTTTGGGTTTTTTGCAGAAGCCATGCATGCCATGTTCAACTAGGATATTGTTCCACTGGCTACTTTTTTCTTTTTTTTTAGATTCACTACCTTAACATTCCAATGATTTCACTTAGTTCTTAAAAAAACAATAATAAAAGGAAAAAGAACAAGAAAAAAACAAACAAAAACAACAACAACAAAAAAAACCAAAAACAAAAAAAAAAAAACAACAGGTTGTCCAGAGAAGCTGTGGATGCAACTGAGGTATTTCCTGCAATTCAACCTCCAAGTGTAATAGTCAGGTCTAATGATAAACAGAGCTTTATTCTTAGCAGCTTCATCACTTCACACATAACTATATTCAGATTTCTCAAATAAATATAACCCAGTTTCACTGGTTCATTACAATTAAAGTCAACTTGTCGTTTTCTATGTCTGGAAGTGTCCTATTTTTATAACGTGCAAAGCTAGCAATCAAGCAGCACCTCTGGAGAGTACATTTTCTTATCTTTCCATTCTCTAAAATCAAGACAAACAAGCCATTTAGGGTTTCTGAAATGTTCTTATCTTCTGTATTGGTTCCCTTAAGTTCCCTGAAGCCTCACATTCCCATATTCTTCGTCTACTGATTTTCCTCCATAGTTTTGATATTTTAAAGTATTTATTCTTTAAATAATCAGCTGGCCTTCTACATCCAAGTAAAAGCTTAGTGCTACTAAAATATTACCTGCTGGAGCATGGTATTTTTTCCTGGATCTCTCTCTTCCGTCACTTCTGCTGTGATAGTCAACTATCACAATAGTTGATAGTCAACGCAGCCAACTGCATTGCTAACACAGCACAGTAACAACTCCAAGCAGACTCAGATTACTTGCTGTGTAAAAATATAATTCCCATTTCATTATTTCATCCTTTCTTATTGTGAACTTTTCCCACTCATACAAAAAGAAGTATTAGAACAGTCACTGTCTCTGACTACAAACAAACAAATCAGGCTTTAACAACAAACATACCCTAAAACCCTCTGGCCTTCATTAATCACTCTTTTGATGAGTACCTGTAAGGTACTGCCTTGATTAGGCATATACTAACCACACCACCTAAAGATAACATTCCTAAATGTGAAAGATCTGAAAAGAAATTGTCAAAAAAGAGCAAAATCTGTTAACTGAATTGCCCCTGCTGAATGACAGTAATTTCCCATAAGGAATTTATGTATTATTGTGTAAGATGCAGAAATTACAGCAGAACAAACACATTTTAGAATTCTCATGTAGAACAAGACACTATACTAGCAAAGAAACCTTCCTTACCCTGTGTTCTGTCACAACTCTTGAGGTTTTACAGTTTAGGTGGTAGGTCAAGCTGCACTACCGGCTTGGCAACTGGACATAATATGTCAGACAAGGAGCTGTGAGGTGGTTGATTCTACACAGGCCCCTTTTTTGAGTGCCATGACAGCTGATTCCAGACTTCACAAAAAGATCTATCTGACCCCCATAGGCTTCTAGGTGAAGGCCTTCCCAACTAGCTAGCAGCAAGACTCCTTTCCACAAAAAAACCCCTTGGTTCTTCTGAAGTGTGCTACAGTTTCTAGGACAGTTCAATATACAGGTACTGTTTAACATGTCCTCCCAGTGTATTGCTCACCTTAGCATAACTAAGTTTTTGTGCAAAGTCTCATCTTACCCCACCTTATTAAATAGTGAACTTGGGTGAAATTTAATCTTACCACACAGGTTCTGCCAATGCTCATTATTGATCTTAACTGAAGGAGGTGCCTTTAGTGAACAATCCTGGTAACATGTAATGATTTGCTTTCATTTTAAAGACTGAAAAAGTATCTAAATCAAAAAATCAGTACTTTCCTTAAAACATCCTTACCAAACTAGCCTTAAGTACCTCAGGGAAATCCTGGTCTTCTCCAAATCACAAGACTTGGGAGTTGGTTTTTTTCCAAGTCCTGTGTTGAGATTTATGTTCCACCTTTCCCTATGAGGAATAAGAGCCAGGCATGCTAAAGCAGGACCATAGCACAGTTCTACTGCCTTCCATGTCCCCAGGAAGAACACCAAGATCTCACATTTTCTTACAAACTGCACCTGCTCTGCATCATACAGTATATATTGCAGTTAAAACTTCCCACCATTCTCCTAAGATTGATTTTACAGATCAAACTTAAATCACAAGTATCAACACATTTCATTGCAGATTTCAATGCAGTAGAGGTTTGAGAAGAAAAAAATCAACTGTCCAGCATATCCATACAATTTTTAAAAGGGAAAATAGTAGTTTATGTGTTACCCCACTACAATGTGTGGCTGGAGTTCAAACTGTGTCACCAGCAGCTTTTCCAGCTGAGGCCCCACCTCAGACCCTGCAAGAGGGAACGGCAGCTGCAATCCTGCTGGGAAGCATGAGCGAGCAAGGGAGGAAGCGTCCTCCACGGCGATTCACAGGCTAACAGTCAAAGAACAATCCTGATCTTTTAATCCCACCACAGGGAAAGCACTGGTGTATCGGAGCCCATGACACGCTCACGGCCCGAGCCGCTGTCACCGCGATGAGGCGAGGCTGGCCCGACCCCGGCGCCTCAGGGCGAGAGCAGCACCGGGCACGGGCCAAATGCGGCGTAGCCCGAGGGAGAAAATACCCGGGAGAGATTAAACAAGCGAAAACTCCCTGCAACTGAACACGCTCGCTCTTCTCTCGTTCTCGCCCCGGGTCCAGCCACTTCCCGGGAGCGCAGCCCTATCTCCGCCGGCTCCCAGCAGGTTCAGCCCTGTCAGACGCCTGACCGGACCCAGCGAGGGCCGGGCGGTCGTGCCCTCCCTCAGCCGCTGCCCGACGCGCGGGGCGAATCAGCCCCTCCGTGCGCCCGCCCCTCTGCGAAATTTCATGCGCTTTCGTTAAATCAAAGTGTTAGAAATTAAAGTCTTCACAAAATACCCTGCCCAAATGTATAAACTGTGCACGGTAGGGCAAGGCAAAAAGTCACCCCTTCGGAAACATTCCTACTTGTAGGAGTTGGTGATTAGACCTGTTTGCATTTCATCCAGAACGAGCATTTTCAAATGTTAGCCCTGTGCTGACCTGACCTAGTGCCATGCTGAGGGGCCCTGGAGCGGCACGGTGGCACACACAGTCCCTCAGTTCCAGCTGCCTTCCCTGGGCTGGACAGGGCTGGCACAGCCCACGGCTGGTCACCAGGGCCGGACACCAGGGCCGGACACCAGGGCCGGTCACCCTGTGTGGCCACACGTGTTCCACCTTCACACGACCAGAGCCCCTCGGCACTGCACAGCCCCCGTGTCCCACTCTTCACTCAGGCCTTCTGCTTCCCGACCCTCCACCTGCACCAGACTGTGTGGGAGGACATCTGGACTTCATGTCAACTCTTCCCCTCCTTCAGCTTCCTCTTCCAACGCGTTCTGCCACCCTCATCACGCCCCCGCCCGAGGAAAGGCTGTGGGGAGGCACATGGCCATGGTGGATAAGGAGGGCAGGCTGTGACTGAGCTGCTCCACAGCGAGCTTGAAGAGATACAAAGAGCTCGGCAGGCAGATTGCCAAGGCACGGAATTGCAATCTAATGATATTCTTAGGAAAAAATGTCAGAAGAAAGAGCATTCCAACCACAATACCTTTGATAAATAATGTATTCAGTTGTTCAAAGGGAAATGTAGAATAGCCACAGACAAAAAAAGAAAAACCAGGAAATAATACTCAAATAAGAATGGAACTTTCAGTAAACTAAATGACACTGTACACTGACTATCCTTAAAGAATGTACCAAGTTCTTCCTTTCTGTCTCAGCCCTGGAGACTTGAAGCTGCTTGGAGCACATACTGCCGCTAACAGCACGCACATATTAAATCTCCTGCCACAGATAATACTGGCGGTAGGTGCAATCAGAATAAATGATACAACAAATGAATTTCACTTTCCTCATGCCATGAGGTAGGGACTGGAATGTAGAAAATCTCCTTGATGGCTCCGTAGTCCAAATCTTAACTTAATGTGAGATCCAGACTCCCTGTTGTTATCTACACAGCAGTTCTAGTTCTCTACAGAACATTAGAGAATGCTTTTACCATTTGTCAGTTTTTGCAAGTTTGCCTAAACATCCAAAAATAGTTAACAACAAGCTGTGCAATTTGAGAAACGTGCCTTGAGGGTGCCCACACAGAAGTGGCATGCACACTCTTGGCAAGCAAGTACCACAATCATGTTAATACTACATTATGGGATTAAGCAAATTTAAATTAGGCTTCATTCTGTGTGCAAACTGCCTTGTAAAGTCAACTTCAGTGCTCTCCATAACAAGCCAAGATACACTCATACATGGTGTGTCAGAAGCAATTGTTCCAGGAACAAGTTCTCACTGCATAGCTCAGTTATTTTCAGGGCCCAGCTTGCCATGGGCTGTAATTCAGTATTTACTCATGATAAAAGCAAAGAATCTGCTTTACAGGAAGTGTAATGAAACATAGCAGACGCTGGAAAAACTTTTAAGAGATGTGCTTATGTCAATGTATATAACATCTTCAGTTAGAGCTCACCAATGCTGAGATTGGGTGGGATTCCAGCCACAGACTTGCAGGTGACCGACATTATTCCCTGTGAGAGTGGTGAGGCCCTGGCACAGGTTGTCCAGAGAAGCTGTGGATGCCCCATTCCTGGAAGTGTTAAAGGTCAGATTGGATGGGGCTCTGAGCAATCTGGTCTAGTGAAAGGTGACCCTGCTTAGAGCAGAGGGGTTGGAATTAAGTGATCTTTAAGGCCCCTTGAAGATTTTCTCTTCATAAAGGAAGTGCTTCAAGAACCACGCACATACAGGGAAACAAAGGCAGGTCCAAAACACTACAGCAGAAGTCTGATCCTTCCATGCACTGCTGTGGCTGTAAGCTGGCAGCCCCTTTGAAGACTTAGAATCTACACCAGGCCAGAAACAGCTAGATGTGACAATTCCACATTGATCCAGCAGTGATCCCTGTTGAGCTTGGAGTGCATGGCAAGTGTTGGTGTACTACTGAATACAGGCAACCCAGTTTACACAGCTTCCTATACAAAGAAGGAAAATGCACAAGAAACGTAACACACCACATCCTCCACCAAAGCCTTCAAGAAAGCAGAGCTACTTTAGTTAAGGTTTCCCTGTTTAGGCTAATAGACTATGTGGGCTTTGCTATCAGAACTGGAGCATGAGCTCAGGCTTTGCAGTTTAGGGGACTATAAGCTCCATGAGAGAAAACTGATCCCAAATTAGGCTGGGTTTTCACTGATGTCCAGTTACAAGTTTTTGAGGTGGCCAGAGGAATAATGCTTTTCACAGCAGTTATCATATGCCAGATTTCTAAATAACAATATGCAAACATTTTCCAGGAAATAATTATCATGTAACTACATCTGGGCTCTCCAAAAGAAATAGTGATGTGACGTAGTCTGTTTTATTTGAGTCTCTTTTGATACTTTGTCCTTATTAGGCTTGGGAACATCTCTTGACAATAACCAGAAAGGGTTGTGTTTATTTTTTTTCTTTGTCCCTTTCAGTTTTGTTAACTTCTTATAAACTTTTATTACTCTGGTGCAGATTTTTTTTTTTCTAAAAACATTTTCCATTCTTCATTCCAGTGATGGAGGAACATTGCCCTTTTTTTCCCTACTTACACTTTTCATTTTCTCATATAATAAAGATGTTTATTGCTTCACCTTGTCCCAGCAATCAAATATATATTTGAAATATTATCTGTGCTGGGGCTTTGATATTAAGTGGAAAAAAAAATCAAACTTTTATAATGAACCTGCTTATACATTTTAACAAGCATGGAGTCCAAAAGGAAGATACCATTCCAACAAATTCCTCACCTTTACCTGAATATACCACAGTTTTTTCTTCTCTTCAGTGAACAGACTATTTCAGAAAGGCCACAAGGTTCCATAAACTTGTCCTCATAATTAGTGTTTAAGGCAGTAAGAAATTTGCAAATATTGTCATTTACTTCCATTTTCCTGGTATCTCCATTCCTTCCAAATCCCTCTGTCATTAAAAAAAATTAATAATATCTTACAGATTTACTGTCATGCATTAAAAATAACTGTAATGTTGATTGTTATTCAATGAAATTAAAATAAACCAACTAGAAACAAGTAATTCATAAAACTGCACGAGTCTCTCTCTTGATCAGCTGAACATCTGAAAACCAGCAAAAGATTTAACTTTGATGTGCTTCTATGAAATTTCAGTACAGCAAAGCACTCAGCTGAGTGGTTCACATGGGCACCTGACCAGTAATTACTGATAGCTTCAGTACAGCTGCCACAAGTTATATGTTTAACAGAGGCTCAAGGCCAGCATTCCTTTAAATGACATAACCAGGTAATGTAGTTTCTTCAACAGAATTAAGTTTTTACTGTGTTACATCTGTATCCCCTTTCTGAATTTAAAGAGAAAAAAACCCCAACTCCTAAAAATGCCTTTTTTCACATCAACCTTTCATGTGTGTGCAGTCACAACCCAGAGATAACCATTTGTCAGCCAGTGGCCACTGGATGTCTCCACTGGCCTATGCAAACAGATCAAAGTTCTCCATCAGGGGAAAGCTCATTTGAAAGGCATTTATCTGGTTTACAAGGCATCACTTACACTTTCCAGAGTGCACAGCAGCCACACAAAGTTGGTTTCTCTGGCCCTCAGCACAGGCAGGGGATGACAGCTTCACATGGACTGTGCTTCTGGTGAGGATTCTCAGAGCAGCCCCCAGTGTTCAGATCAGAATTAGGAAGATGTGGATAGGTAAGTAGAAGAAAAGCAAATAGCAACTGCTTGAGCTCAAAACTTTTTGTTTCTCTTTACATCCAGGACAGCTAAAACAGTATCAATAAAACCCTCATAAGAAAATATTATCATAAGATAAACTATTAGGATTTCATGATGCCTTTTCTTGCAGTGGTATTACACAGAATTTATTAAAAATAAAATATTTAGGAAACATATTATTATAGACAAAACTACAGTGGAAAAATAATACAACTGGTCTAAAGAATCTCATTTTCTGGTCAAATCTATACATTTATTTATACTGGCACTATTCAGAGAAGTAAACCTGCTACACACAGTGCAATTTCTCATCTGGAAAAATACCAAAACGTGCTCCGTCCCCTGAAGTGCTGACCACTTCCTGAGGGACACTGAGAGCTATCACTTCCAATTGCTCTTAGCTTGAGATGTTCTGGAAGGACCTTGATACTGCTTTCTGTCTTTACAATTGGAAAGAACTGAATATTTCTTTTTGTCTGTATTAGAATCTTGCTGGCCTCTGGAATCTCAGCTTGCATCCAGATCTGCAATTTGAAATATGATTCTATCTCCATCAGCACACTAGTAGCCCCAAAAACTTGGAATGTCAAATAATGCTAAATTATATAAATCAGTATTTTGGCAACTTTAGTAAATACACCTTCAAATCCTGCCTTCAGACTTTCCACAGCAAGCTTGGTCAGTTTTACTCAAATTGGTTCTACTGCTGGAGGACTTCATGTCACGCTTCAGAATAACAAATGCCAAAGGTAGAGGCGAAGAAACGAGATTCAAGTTTAGGCTTGTGATTTCCCCAGCAGCATTCCAGACAAAAGCTTTCAGTCACCTCTTAAGGAAACATATTTAAATGTCTTAGAAGTCTCTCTCCTATTAAAACATGAACTCTGCACGTAAACACTAAGAACTCCCAAAGTTTATCCCAAAGGCCTATAATGAGAAGACCATAATATCCAAACCTCTAGTATTTAATAAAACTCCAAACAAGGCTCCAGAGAAAGCCTTGCCTCATGTAAACTGATGGCATGCTCTACTCCATGCACTCCTCACTGAAGCGCACCCTAAGCTTTCTTCAATATGAAGATAAAGAAGGACCAAGTAACCACAAGTGACAGCAGGGGACGGAAAGAACACTCTGCTGCTGTTTCTCAATATCAGCTCCCAGACAAAATGAGCCAGCTCTCACTTTGTTATGTGATTGGTGAAAAAAATCTCTATTTTCTTTCTTAAAACCTGCTCTGAGCTGTACAGTTTACACTAAAGTCTAAAGGCTTTCTGAAGTTGCACTTTTCTGAGTTACTTAGCTTGGGGGAAGAAACCTCACATTTTATTTTAAAAATGAAAATTGTTACATCATTATTTACAAGACATGATGATACAATGTTTTTAAAATCATTGCATATAGAAATCAACTTTCATTTTACTTTAATTACACAATTCAGAGACAATAGTAATGATGTTTTCAGTTATCTCAATCTGCATTTTTTTAGTTTCTTTAAACAGAATGAATCTGCCAAAACTTCCCAGGGAAATAGTTTTGAATCAACTCACAACAATCCTTGTAATTCCCTGCCTCTTTTTCCTTGCTGTCTCCAGAGGAAGCAGTCACTTAGAAATGCTTCCCCACACCAGCCCAAAAATCCAGTTACTGGACTCATTTAATATCCCTCTGATTGATAACCTCATCATTTACAGTCTTCTATGATGTCATGAACATGGCCACTTTGATAAACAGACTTAAAATCTACTACCTGTGCTTGTATAAATTAAACTAAGTTTTTTACTTGTTATACAAGGATACACATGGATCAATGTGAAAAGCAAGAAAAAAGACTAAACTCCTTTTCTGAAAGGTTTGTAACTGAAGATTCTTTGCTTTAGAACAAAACCAAGTAATTACCACGTGAGAAGCCACAGCAGAAAGAATGAAATGAGAAACAAGCAGCAGCTACAAGTCAGCTGCAGACTCACTGTCACTGTCCCTTAGGAAATACTTACCAGTATGTTCTGACTGAACCTTATACACTTAGAGATTGCCTTAAGATTAAAAAAAAATACTGTTGTGGGGTGAGGAGTGTTTCTGAAATAAAAAAGAAGATTTGTACTCATTTAAATGCAGCTATTAATATAGCTATTATTCGGTCTAAAATGTTGTAATTGTATTTCCATGGCCTCTTGCCACAGTCCTTTAACAGGCAAATAAATTCCTAAGGATTACTTAAAACATTCTGTGCTCTTATTTACATACTCAAAACTATTTATTTCCTTCACTCATAAACATAAGTTTAAAACATGAACATTAGAACAATGTTTTCAGAAGGATGCCAGTGACCAGGAGCTCAGTCAGTTGAAAGCTTCTGGTAGCAGATAAAACCCTAAACATTCAGTGTTTCACATAACATTTCATTTTTAAGACCATTCTTATATAAAAAGCTATAATGATCATGGATGAGGCTCCAGATTTCTTAGCAAATTTACTTCAAATTTTTCTTCTGGGTTTTCAAACATTGCATACCTTGATTGTTAGATGTTAAGAATCCTGCAGAAAACTGAAAGGAACCAATCTTTTCTCAGGGAAAATCTAACTGAAAGGCATTGGGAGGCAACTATTACTCCCTGATGCTGGCAGCTGGGCTCCACCAGCTCTTACCATAGCACTATGAGCCTCCATGCTCTTAGCAACTGGATTTCAGAACAACAAAGCTTAAGTTGTCTCAGCTCCCATATCTCTCTAAGCCAAGGGAAAAATGGGTGTCTGGTTAAAGACTGTTTTCACATTGAGAGTTCTGCCCCGTGAAACTAGGGTCTGTCTCTCCTGTACTCTCATCTGTGGCATCTCCCTACATCTCACTCCTCCCAGCACAGCAGTAGAAACCAGTATGGATGTGTCAAGCTAAAAATCTTGCCAAATGCCTTTAATTTCCTTCTACAAAGAGGCTCTGCAGGCAGGAGAAGCAGTGGCTGTGACTTAGCTCGGCTTTCCAAAGATGTCTGACACTTCTTCAGTGAAAAATGACATCTGGAAGTTACTATAAGGGATCTGTAAAGTTGTTTTTAGAACTACTTACTAATTACTACTCAGTAATTCACTGGTTGGGTTTTGATACCTACCTAGTAGGAATCTGCAAGATCCTTCCCAAATACAACTCCAGCTTATGTATTCATTCATGAGGTAAATGATGTGATAGCATGAGAGAATCACAGGTAACATCAAGTTGGGAAAGGCAGCAATACTGTAGGGAAGGATTAGAGCTCAAAAAATATGCTGATAGTTTGGGGAAGGGTCTAAAAAGTCAGGATCAAATACAGTAAGGATTGATATGATGTCCTATATTTGCGCCAGAACAACCACCTGCTCAAACACAGACTGAAAAACTAAGGGAGAAGCAGTAATTATACAAGGAGTCTGGAGCAGTGACAGTGGGTGCCATTTCATGTGAGATACTGGAGGTGTGAACTTCACAGAAGAAAAGCAAACACTGTACAGGTGAGTATAAACCAGAAGGCAATGTGCAAATCATAGCAGAGACAAACATTTGGTGCAGCACTGTCCACTTCCGATGGGCCATGTGAAGACAATCCAGAGGCAAAGTGACAAACCAGTGCTTTCGTAAACACAGCTCAAGAGGGAAGATTCAAATAATAGTGATGTTTTGAAAAAGCAGAAGGGATGACAGTCTCTTAAGTAGAGATAAAATACAAACAGGAATAGAGGCCTTCCTATGTGTGCTGTGAACCAGACAGGAGGTAATGGGCCAAAGCTGTAGCATGGGAATCTATACTGCACTTCACAAAAGAAGTGGAAAGAGTAACAAAGCACCATCTGCTTACAGAGACTGCAGAATCTCCACCATTGGAGACTGGCACTAGACAAACTGAACAAGCACAACCTGTGCTCTTCTAAAAGGTCACATTTCCTAATCTCAGATCTTGCAGAGCACACAAGCCTTTCTATGTTTATTCATTGACTTATTCCTCTTTCCATAGCTCCTAGTTATAACAGGCACAGCCTGTTGCTTTCCTTCAAAATGTATTTGCCCTCATGTAGTAACTGTTCAGATACTGTTGCTCCCCGTCAAGGAAACTGTTACCATTCATACAGTTTCTGCATGAATAAACCTCTCTCTGCAGCTTTTCCCCAAAGAAATGTCAATGCTCAAAGTGCAGTCCTAGATACACAGATGTTCAGAGTTCAAAATGAGAAATAAGGAAGATTTTCTTGCACCTGTCTGGACTCTGTCCCAAAGAATTGCACCAAGGAACATAAAGTCTTCATTGTAAAAACATTTCCAATAGGTTGGTTTTTTGTCTCTGGAAAGCAGTAAATTGAGAAATTTCAAAGTCTTCCAAATTCTACCTCTCATTCTGGACTACAGAAAGCGTCATAAAAGTACATAATTTTCTGTCCCCAAAGTTATACATGGGAAGTATCTACAGACTGATCAATGTACAACTGTGAGTCCAACACAGTAAAAATAATGTAACACTTCAAAATCTTTTACCTGTTATCTTAAATATTACACCAAAAGCAAACCACAGAGTAACTGCTACCTCAAAGACCTAGATAACATCAAACTCATAAATCTGGGTTTCAGGCTGCTGATTAAAAGGTTTCTGTAATGCCATATGCCACAACTGCTTCTAATTATCCCAAGTACTGTGAAATACCTTAGTTTCTACCAACCTAACATCTGCACCTTGAACCATGTCACTGCAAATGTCTTAATAGGATGCTGGACGTCAAACCATGAATCTCTAATAATGAAAATATCAGGATGATCACATGGTAATGAAGAAGAGCCTTAAAAGCTAGAAACTCCTTCTCTTGAATGGTGGCATACTTGTTACCATGAAAAGGGAGCAGTACAGAGCACATTTGTCTAATGCTTCACTTTTTTCTTTCCATACCACAGTAACCAAGTTACCTCTATGTGAAAGTATCAGAACCGTCCCAAAGACCTGAAACAATAAAGTTTCTCACTTTTCTGAAAATTAACTTAAAAGTGCTACATTTATAATCACCTTACAATGATGGTGTGAGGCAGATTAGCCTATAGTTTTGTGTCCATGCAGCCAGGCTACTCCACACAAAACAATACAGAATTTTACTGAAGACTGGGACATAGCATAAAAGTTTCCAAACCCTCAAGAAAGCTAAATTAATAAACCATGTCCAGCCTAGTTACATTCATTCTTCCCAAAGCAATTAGGGGGGAGAAGGAATGAATGTTTAATTGTGTGAGCAATTTTTAAATGTCTGTATCAATTAATGGTTGCTAACATAGCACAGAAAGAGGGACAGACATCATTACAGCTCCCTTAAAATTTGCTAAAGCTCTTCTCCCTGCCCCTACCTCAAGTTGGACTCAGCACAACACAGTAATGCAGAAATCCTTTCAAGTCTGGCAGTAAGATTGCAGACAAATATGTAAGCTATTCACAAATATTATCCCAAAACAGAGGGCAAGAACAGTTTGTGATTTAGGGTTCACCTGATACAGACCTTTCAGAGGAAGAAACTGTGCTGGAACAGCAGAGGTAGCATTATTAACTAAAGAATTTGAGGGGCAAAGAGGGGAAACTTCAGCAAAACACTGTTGTGAAAAATAATGATCACACTCACAGACTTTAAATATAAATTACCTCTCTTTTAGCCAAAAAGCAGCTGTACAAAAAGCTGATGTTAACGATTATCCATTTTCCATTGAAACCATACAGTACTGGCTCAAACACTATAAAACTATATATGCACACACAAGCTTTCAGCAGCTCACCCTCCCCCTGTCTGAAATACTGCCTGCTCCTCTGGTGAAAATAAGCTGGTTAAGTCCTGTAAGCAGCCTGCTCAATATGATGCCCAATCCATAGTGCATAATCATAGATTTGGGGGATAAAATCCACTTCTTCTTTTAACAAGAAACACAAGAGGGTTCTGCACTGTGATTCAATACCCAGACTTGTAGAAGCAATTAAATATCCATCCTCACTCAATACTGTCTTTTATTTGGCATTTTCCTAAACTCCAAGATGCTTGGCAGAGAAACAGAAGCACAGACATGAACTGGCACTGCCCTGTCCCTGCAAGGGAATAGCCTCATTGTACCTAGTGCAACCCCTGTGCCTTTAAAAGAAAACAGAGAGACACAGGAGATCTCAAGTTGCATTAACTGCTATTCTTCTGGAATTAATAATTATGGAACAAGAGATGTTGCCAAGCAAATGACCTATTCAGATAGATTCTGAGAAGGAGATTACTGATGAAATAAATATTTTGAATTTTATGGCTCTCTAATAGCCCACTGAGCTTCTGTTACAATACAGCCAAGGACACTGACCCTATCAAGCATTTTACTAAATAAACCTTACATATGCTCACACTTCAGCTATTCCAAGTTTATTGCCTGTATATTGACCAGCTTACACAAGACACAAACGTGGAACAAAATCATATATTAAATTAACAGCATACTCTTGAGAACTCCAGTGAAGATGGAAAAGAATTCAAAACATATGGAGATATTTTCCTATGAACTATATTAAATAGGAAGATGTATTAGCTAAAACTGGGAATTAGTATTGACAGATATCAGCCACAGACGTAACACAGCACATGATGTTTAACATTAGAACATCTCTAGTGCACATGAGGGCCTCATCCAGAAATCTGCACTGCCTTGGGGTGCACAGATGCTCAAGAAAACTGTTTCTGTTGCTTTTTTTCCTGACTGGAACACCTA
>VWYI01020210.1:35439-130024 GCA_013399455.1 Anthoscopus minutus
AGACACAGTCCTGGTGTTCTAACTGTTATTTCTTACACCAGATCACCAGTCACTTTCAGTAGACTCTCAATTCCTTCTCTCCTTCTCAATACTACAGCACAGAACACCCTTATCTCAGCTGTCTCCATTTCCAAAAGCACATTTTATAGTAATAATCTAGTTCACAGCAACTAAGGTCAATCATGTTGGTTTTAAAAGACATAACAGAAATGCAGATGGAAGGGCCCACAGACAGGCATATCCATAGTCAGAAAAAAATATATGCAAATGCATAGACATTAATTTGCATTTTACAATACATACAGTTATTTAAACTGCTTTATCTTCTATATATTTTCCAGTTCTTTTGTGTGTTCAGTCTGTATGTATTTGGTCAAATTATTTTACTGATGCCTGATGTCCATCTCCATTTGCAAAGACCTCTAATAGCACAAGGCCATGATTCCTCTCTGCAATAGGCAGCAGAGTCACAGAAAATTCCCTCAGAATCTCTTCAACATTGGCTTGAAGTCAATGTGAAGTGTGAGTTCCTCAAAAGGCAATAAGGATGGCTTATGGAATGTGATGTGAATTATATGTATTTCAACTGAGCTAAGCATGTTAGAAGACAAGAGGAGTCAGAAAGCAAGTCTTGAATTAGTATTTTATTTCCACTGCAAGACAATCCCTTCGATGAGGGTGGTGATTGTGGATGGGTGCTGATGGGACTGATGTGTGGCTTGGCACAACACAGCAGGACTAGGGATGGGAAGAAGGATGTCTGCTGGTTATATATGATTCAATATGCTTAGTTTAGATCAACTAGCTAACAGCAAAGATGAGCAATTTACTGCATTCTTCTTCTGTATTTCCACTGAAAGCTATCAAGCTGGTTTCAGAGGAATTCCCAAAATGCTTACAGCATTGGTAAGATAGAAGTTTTTCTCATCAGTTTTTCAACTGAAAACTCATTTGTGGTTATAATAATTAAATTAATTATGACATTTAGTTTCTCTTTCACGGATAGAATAAACAGCATTTTAGGCAGAATGCTTCATATTAGATCCTGCCATAGCAAAGACTTGCTTTCTTACATTGGACAAAATAATAACCAGACATGTTCTAGAAATTAAAAACCAAAAAATCAGGTTAAAACTTTCTTCTTTTCCAGAAGTAGTCCCATAATTTCTGTGATGCTCACAAAGTACTGTGACTAGAGCCAAATGAGTACCCAGGCAGATGGAGCCTCCTGCTCCTCCCTAACATTGATCAGCATCATATGCAACAAGATATCACAGTGATTAAAGCAGATTGATGCTCAAACAGCATTCAGATTGAGAGAGAACAACGAAACTGGCATCTGGGTCTTCTTGCTTCTTAAAAGCAAGAATTCCTGACAAGAAGCGCTGCACACAAATCTCCATCTTCCTGCAGCACAGCATCAATTCTATCTGCAGCTGTTTCAGGCTAGAAAAGCTAACCCCAGAGTTTGGATATTACTGCAAGTATAATCTGACTTCATTTTAAACTGGATTTTATCCAGTGTTCCTGCAATAACCCCGAGGAGACTTGATCCACTGATGACTTCTAAACTGATTTTCATAGAACAGATCCAACATACTTCAAATATCTTCTTTAATTTCCCAGTGACTAATGTACATTTTTTCCATCAACATAATGTTTTAATCTAGTAAAGAAAGCCAAAGCTTTTAATTAGAAAGTTCACCTTCTTCCTGTATATGCTGCATCTTCTCTGTGTTCCCAGCTCCCGCCCCAAATGAAAACAGAACTTGAGGCACAGAAGGGCTAAATGTGTCAACCCAGCCAACCATAAGAACATTCCATCTGGACAAATGCAGAATTATGCAGTAAAAGCTGCTATCCTCAGACAATAAGACCTCTGACATTTTTAAGTTAAACTTTCCAATGTAGCTATTACCACTTGAAAAAGATTTTGTTTTTCTTTTTTTAATGAGGATGCTGCAAACATGCTGAGAAATCACCGAAAACAATTTTCTAGATAATTCTTACTCAATTTTAACGGAGCTACTCAAATATCATTGTGGTGGATAATCACCTCAGCAAGCTAAAATGCATACATGAAAACAAACTTGCTGGCTTGGACCTACTCAGATTCATCCACACTTGAAGTATTTAAATATTGCTTTGCTGAGTAGTAGCTGGTGGTCCTGTACAATACCTGAAAGAATATGATATATTTTCATGGTTCCTTTTGCTAATGCTTTCCCTGTGCTCCTGCTCTGTAACAGGAACCTCGTCCCTCTGCATATCCCCTTGCACTGCCAGGACACTTCATTGAGCCACCACCCTCCACAAAGAAATCCCTTGGTTCTGCTCCTGAGACCTGATCTAAACCTTCTTACTTCCTATACAGGATGCAGAGGAGGTCCTGGTTCAGCACAGCTGCCTCCTACTCTGTGCAACAGGAAAGGCAAAGACAGACCACAGGCCACTCACCCCACCCCATTCCCCAAGGTGAGCAGCAGTAGCCAAAGGAACTCTGTAATTTCAGTTTCTGCCAGTCAGGACACTAAATAAATAAATACATAAATAAATAAATAGACAAACAAACAAACAAACAAACAAATACTGCAGAATGATCTTACTGACAACCCTCCAAATTTCACTGGAGCAACAACCTCTTCATATTGTTTGAACACAAACCAGAGATTGAGTGTCCTGCAATAAAATCTCTGTCAATGACGCTAACAAAAATATTAAATTTCAGCAATATGCTGACTTTTTAAAAATGCACATCTGTTTGTATTTAGGTTCTTCATGTGACTATATGCAACAACAACGAAAGGATGAGAGCATTCCCTCCTCCAAATCTCTCCAAAACTGGTAGGTGACTATCAGGCTGAACAAATTGAGAAATCAGCATTGGAGGAAATCAAATCTGGCAAATCAATCACGTAGTCCTTGTTCAGGGGAGAGACCCCTACTGAAATCAAAGGGAAAAGCCTGAGCCTCAAGTGATTGAAATCATTTGAGGTAAGGATTGCTGGATTTGGCACAGGATCTGCAAGAGATCCTAGACTGCTCTCAATGCCTCTCCATCCTCATCTTCAGACACCTGCCTGGTCCTGGGGCTTCACCAAGGAGACCACGTCCTGTCACAGAAAAGCAGAGCCTTGTTAGAATTGGAAAGGTCTCATTTCACAGACTTGCATGTGACTGACAGGAAATTTAAACCCCAAGGAAGAAGGTGCTGAAGAACCTCTCTGTGCTCTCCTCCACTCCAGCCCAATCAGCTGACACTGAACCTCCATCCCTGGTGCTGCTGCTCCACTGGCACGGGAGCCACAGCCAAACACACAACCAGAGCAGCTGGGCAATACTCCCACAGCACCTGTCCTCTGCAGGGTGTTCCACTGTTTGAAATGCTGACCTGCCCACTCTCAGTGAGCCTCACACCAAAGACAGCCAGATTTCTCCAGTAGGATTTTTGCACTCCAGCCACAATTGCCACAATCCTGTTGCCAAATCATTGCCAACCATCTGGACATCCATAGCCGGCAAAGAAAACTAAAAAACCTCAACCTCGGTATGCTGGGATGTCACTGTCCTAATCCAGTTCAGCAGGTGACTGTATTTTTTTGTTCTAATGGAAAATTTCCAAGAAGAATTTGATGTCATTAGGAACAGACAGGGCCAGTTTCCCAGTACAGTTCCAGCTCACACACAGAGCTGCTACAGGGAGAGCTTGAACCAGGAAATGAGGAAGAGATGTGGATGGACACAGAGCATTGGGTCTGCCTGGGAACAAAAGAAAAATGTAAACATTGATTGTTATTCCCATTAAGAAATGGGAATAACAGAATTGGCTTCTGTTGTATAGGTACTGACCTCATTTTTCAGAGTTATTTTTGTGGAGATAAATACAAGACAGTAAATTTTCCTAATTATCTATTATATAATAGAATTGTATGTTTTTTTAATTACCAATATATCAATTCTTGGAAACAAACTAAATTAACACAGAAAATTTGGCCTGAGTTACTCAAATAAACTACTTCTGGAAATAACTACGATTTTAATCCACTTGAAATTTCAGGAAATTGAGAAAACCGCGATAAGATCCAAGTTTTTTTTGCTGTGTTATGCAAGTATCTGAAGATTTGAAGTGTTTGAACAAAGTAATTGTTTCCATAATTTCAAACCAAGAGACATAAGTAAATTAGATTACAGTTCATAATCAAGTCTATATATTAAATATATATCAGAGAATATAAGGAATTGACAATGATGCAAAACCAGGTGCTTTTACTATAATTTTTCATTTATTGCTATCCTAGATTACCATTTGAATAAGCTACATATAATCAAACTCCACAGAAATGCATTCACACAATGTGCCTCTTTAAACCATATTTTCTTACAGTAGTGAAAACTCAAATACCATTGGCTTCCTTGGTTACATATGTACTAGGGGTACACATTTCCAGTCAACTGGGTAATGCCCACCAATAACATGCTTTTTAAAAAGAGCTAGAATCCACTGTACTGCCACTTAGGTAATATCATCAACACTTCCATAATCCAGTTTTCTGGAATTTATGTTAATGATCTACCAGATTTTGCTGCTGGCTGGCAGACACTGTACAAAGTTAAGCATATACACCCACATAAATGAACCACCAGCTCTCCCAGCCTGTATTCTGTTCAAGACCACAGCCTCATACAATTCTCTCTCTCTAAGATGAACAAATCTAAGCACCATAAAAAATAATCTTCCACCATCATATGAAAAAAATGTAGAATGACAAAATTCCCACTGACTACCATGAAGTCAGTAGTAGGATCAACTGTGCTGTTTTTATGCAACCTATGACTCCTAGTATTGTATTTACTGAATTTCAGAAAGTCTGCAGATCAAAAAAATATTTCCAATCAGTCAGTCAGCAAGCCTATAGGTATTTTTTGAGACATTTGACAATATGGGTGAGTCCCAGTTTGGGAGTTCTGTTTTTTAATGGTAGCCTGTAGAGCTCACATCTAGTTCCTGGGAGCAATCAGTATAAAATCCTGAAGTAAGTAGCACTGATTTATTCACTGCTTCATTTTTAGACTTTGATTCTGCAATTGTATTTCTGCATACATATTAGTAACACGTTAACAGCCCCTCGTTTATTTGGAATATTTACCTGACTAAAGAGAAGTACAGAGAGGGGCAATAAGAAACATGTGAGTAGCACTTGGTTCTGTTGTTGGGATGCTGGAAGGCTCAGCTCTTTTCTCTTTTCTTTTTGGTAGATTACTGTAGAAATTGCAGAGAAGTGACCACAAGTGTTGGAGCTTGCTTTTTACCTACTTCCATTTGCTGAAGCTGAAAGAGATCAAGTTGATTGTCCAATGTCACCCAGAAGCAAAAGGCCCCAATAAGGATGACAGCTCTGATTCCTCTCTTTCCTGTTCCTTTATGCTGAATTACATGGCAAAGTTAAATCTTCCCCAAAATCTTGCTCAATTTCTCCCCATTCTTCTTTTTACATCACTTCATTGCTGTTCTAGAGCTTGGAAACAATATGTGATTCAGTGACCTTTTTTTCTTCTATTGTTTTTCTCAATAAGAAGGATTACTGCATAATTAAACCACATTTTTGAGTATTGACTTAGTTTTTTTTTTTTAAGAGCTGTCCCTTTGCAATAGCCTTTGAAATTCTGTGAATGAACCACTTTTCTCTACCAGTCAGTTTCTTTTGAAAAACACAATTTTTCCTGCCCTGAATTTATTTTGTTTCTGTACTTGTGACTAGTTTAATCTGAACTTCATGATCTTAAGGACCTTTTTCAACCTAAATGATTCCATGATTATGGAAGACTCAACTGGGATTAGCAACCAACTTCTACACCAAAAAGAAGAGGCTCTAAACTGTGCTTAAAATTCACCTATTTTGTCTGGCCCTAGGAAGGACATCTATATTGCAAGACTTCAAGCACTCGGGGCAAGATTAGCATCCCACAAAATGGTTACTGCTCACAGCTCACATTCTTGGACTGTGAGCCCATCATCACTTGTATGTAGGTCACTGGTTTCACAGAAGTTTCCACTCCTCTATATGAACTGATTCCTTCAAAGAAGGGTGCACATGGAAATGGCTGCACATGGAAATGGCTGCACATGGGCAGGTGCAGGATCATAACAATAAACTAAAGGTAGCAGAGAGCAAACCTTGCAGACAAACAACTTAGCATAAATATACAACAGTTTTAGAAATAAATGAATCCTGATCTGGCCTGCGTACATGGGTAATCTAGCAATTCAGAAAGCACTTCCAGCCCACTCAAAATGTTTCCAAATTCAGAATAAGTGAGGCAACTCTTGGAAGAAGCAGCAAGGAGCAATTCATATCTTTCTATGAAGTAAGCTTGTCATTTCAATTGGTGATTTATTATTAGTATTAAAGGCAAGCTATTAAAATCTCCACTCTCTGGATCTAAAACAAGATCATGTTCAGCAGATATTCCACATGGTCAAGAACTTACATTTGTAGAACCATCTATATATTATTATAATTCCTGATAATTGTAACCATTATCAACATGAAGTGAAGGGTTAAAAAGATCCAACGGACAGCATACACATACAGCATTACCTTTTTCTTTTTGTTACTCTTGGGAAACAAAAAATACCACTGTCTCCATCCTTCAAGATACTGATAGCTCATATTTCTCTTACATTCAGAAGAATGGAAAAGGCTTTCCTTGTCTTAAGAACCAGAGACAAAGGAAGTATTTATATGTATATCGGAGATCCTTAGTGGTTCTTCACAAAACTACTTTGAGAAATCACAGATGCAACGTCAACTACACTGCTGAGCTCCCATTTCCCAAGACTTCCCAGCCTGAAGACAGAAAAAGGGATAAACCATCATGAAACACAGAGCTTGATGCAGTTCATGCAGAACCTACATCAAGACTCCTTCCACAAGGTCGGGTCCTCAGTGGGATGCAGGGCATCTCCTTCTCCCTAAAGGCTCTCTGGTTTAGTTCCACAGGGCACAGGATGCAATCCAGGTGTCTGCCTAAACTGTACTGCAGCCCTGGCATGGTGAGCTGGCCATGTGTCTCTCTCTGCTTTCACCAGGCAGCCTCCTGAAGTAAAGGCAACTTTTTGCAAAGCGTATCTTGGAGATACATCCATGTTCTGCATATAAGGTGTCTGTGAAAAGAATGATCGGCTTCCTCTGCTCCCTTGCTCCCCAGGCCTGGCTCCTTTTTTTCTGCAGGGCCTTACCAGAAAGCTGCCTACCAGCCCAACCATGCAAAGATTTAATTCTCTTTTTCCCATGAATTCCAGTGTATGATACAAGAAAGAACAGCCCTACAAGCCTACTTCTGTGGGCAGTAGCACATGCTACCCTCCTGAGGAAAAAGGCAAAGGGATCAATTATCAAGACATGACTGGGAGGGAGCCAAATTGTTCCTGCCTAAGGAGGAGTGAACCTACAGGGAGCCTCTTGATTCCTTCGATAGACCACAGAGCAAGTCTCATGTCCAAGTAATAAATTAAGCTCTGCAGAAGAGGGGTTGCTTCAGACTCCGGGCGTGGTGTCAACTCCTCCTGGGTTAGGGAGAAGGGCCAACCATCTCCATTGGTCTCAGAAACCAGAAGTGCTAAGAACTTTGATTTAAAGCATTAATAATGAAACATATAAACCTTTTGAAACAAAAGATCCAGGTCTTACTTACTGACACAACACAGTTTCTTCCAAATGCTTGAAACAGTTACCAATGCTCTTTAGAATTAACCCACTTATTTAAAAACAATAAATAAATATTCTAATTGTATAACTTTTAATGGTAAGTTCCCTATACCTTCACATACATGGAAATACTTAAATTATGTGGCACATCACTGCTTTCCTTAATGCAGAGATTTTGTTAAACAGCTGGTATCAAACACATTTTGGATGCACAAGCTAAAGAGCAGATTTTCACCCTTAATACTAAGAGAAAATTATAAACTCCAGTCTATAAAATGCTAATGAAATAATCAACTCAACATGGAAAATACTAAGCATTCCAGTAACAAGGTAGGAATTTTCTACAAAATGCCATATTCACTTTGAAAGGTTGTAACACCTGAAATCTGAGGACGTTAAAAGCAATCTCAAGAGTCTTCTTTTTTTCTGAAGTATTATTTTCCTGCAAATGACATCTTAACCCAGCAGCGCAGTAAGAATCACAGGGAGCTGACATCCCTCAGTAAGCAGCAGAGCACGGATGTCACCAGGCTGAGGTGGCTGTGCCACCTCCCAAGCACGCGAGTGTGGGACAGAGGCAGCCAGAAAGCCCCAGCTGCCAGCAGGGCTGGAGCACTCGCCCGGCTCCCCAGAGCACCGAGCCTGCTCAGGCAGAGCCATCAACATACTCTGTGTCAACAATGTGACTCTGCAGGAATTCCCACTGGAAAGTGTGTGCAGAGAGACCATCCCTGCTCTGCTGAGGCAAATGAACTCAGACTCTGCATGTGCCTGCCTCTCGCACATCACCCGTGCTTGGGTCATTCACATGTGACACCGACCACAACTCTGGACAGCATATAACCAGATGCTAGATTATTTTGTAGTTATTAATATTTATACATATCTATTTACACTTAAGTAGATGCTTTAACATCCAAGTAGGGATAAGGGTTTCATTCCATGGCATTTGTAATGGCCAATTTTATTCTAGACAAAGGCAAATGATGCTTTTTTAGAAGTATGTGAAATACTACCCAAATACTGCTGTGCCAAACAAGCTAAAAAGTCTCCAGAGAAAGAACAATAATTGTTATCTTGTTATTCTCTATTATGTGAATTAATCTTTCTCACATTTGGCGCTTTATCTTGATGAGCTTAAGTTCCAATGGCATGACAGTAGGCACAATCTGACCAGTAAAGGGTTTTGTTACTATACTTTCATTTTTTATTATTTAAGAGTCTGATCCTGATGCTGTTTCATTCATTTTTATGAGTTTTACACCTAGTGGAAGCAGTTGGATCCTAAGTGAGTTTATACAGGAAACAGAAGATCCTTTTATGGCTGAAAAAAGTGTATAACAATGTATAATGTTGTAAAAACGTGTGACATTTACCAAATACTAGGGGGCCTAGACGGGGTGATTCTAGAGTATGCAACAGATCTGTTATTACATGGATCTGTTCTTTTGGAACCAAATGGAAATGGTCTTGGGTAGATCTGCTGAAGGAGACCCCACATGAGCTGGCGAGTTGATCCAGATAATCTCCAGAGGTTCCTTCTGATGTCAGCTGTTCTGTGGCTTACAAGTGCAGTTCATGATTTCTCTCAGATTTCCCCTAATGAGCAGAAGCTTACTCTTTGTATCCAAAAAACACCACCTTGCCCTGAGATCTTTCCAAAACCCCTCATGTATATTGTACTTCAGCATAAATACACATAACAATTAATTACATCTTCATACCACAGAATCTCAGTAATTTGTGATCATTCCATGAAATGTACCACAGAATACTAAACATCAAAACAGCCGAACTTTCCATTTAAGTGTCTCAAATTAGGCAATAAAATTAATTCTAATGTTTCTGAAACCACATGAGACTGACTGATAGAACTTCACTCACAGTTCATCCAGACAGTAAGTCAGAAACATCTCTGCTTGGTATCATGTATGTTCAAATTCCTATGGATTTTATCACCAATGCTTTTCTGTACCAAAACCAAAACCAATGCTTTTCTGCACTGCTTTCCAAGCTGTTCAGACGTGATCTTAAACATCACAACATTTGATGCTTTTCTTTAAACTACAGACAAAAATAGGACAACCTCTAGGTCCACTTCTTGATTTTCATGTGTACAATGTTTTTAAAAAGTAACTCCATTAAAGGACAAAATTTAGTAAGTGAACAAAAATCTCTCGCCAAATAACAATCTTTGATGCTTCACCATTTCAGTTAAGTGTTCATGTTTTTCAAGGCTTTAGTTTGACTATGAATAAGACAACTAACTACATGGCAGAAGGTGGTGTAAAAGAAGCCTGAACAAAAAAAACTACCCCTGGAAAAAGTAAAGAAACATAGCTTTTGTTCTGACAAGAAACTCTCTCTTTGCTGTGGTACACAGAGGAGGAGCTATAGGACATGCACGGACACATACCCTAAATACTTTGCATGCTTTCCCCACCCTTACAGCAGGAAGGCAGCTCTCCAACTCATGAGCTCATGCAAAGCCCCACAGTTCTAACTCCTAGTGCACTCTGGATAAGGAACAGAGCACCAACAGCTCAGGATGCTGAATTTCCCTTCCTGCATCTGCACACCCGCACATCCAGGCTGTCCCCCAGAGGGGCTCATACAGACACATCTCCATCCTGTTCCTGAAAATTTCTACTCAGCAGTTCACCTAAGATTATTTCCATGGATTGTTATTAATTGTGTTCAATTTATCAACTGTTAATTAAAAATTATTTTATGTGTTGCTTTTTTGAATTGCTGAGTACCTCTTCATCCCTAGAAACACAGGAAGACTTGCAGGCAGCAAATCTGGTATCCCTTTCTGCTCTTCTGTCAAGAGACAATGGTCTGTCTTCAACTGTTTTTTCTTTTTAAAAATAACCTGATTTTCCATTTTCATTTCTAAGAAGATAAACCATGTCGTTTTTCCAAATACTTACAGTTCTGGAAGAAAAAAAAAATTAATGTGTGTTTAGGCCAAACTAAACTCTGAAATCAGTCTCAGAATCCTGATTTATCTCTTTTGACCTTTAGGACAAGGAAGGATGCAATGACCTGAGTGGGCTCCAGGTAAGACACATTGAAGAGAATACCTTTCCTTCATAAGGGGAGAAATACATCATTTATGTATTGGTCAGTAATAAAATCAGGCATCTTCTCAGTTCTGAGGACTTTCTTTGCAATAGGTAAATCTACTGAATTTAGGAGTTGCAACTGACTTGTATCTGAAACAACAAAATCAGCAACTCTATTTGTGAACTCACCTTTCATTTACATATCCCTCAGCCCTCCTTTCTTCCACACACAGCTGCACTGTTTCACAAGAGTTGCCTGTTCCTTTTGGCTTTCTTGAATGCGGACCATGAGCCAGCAGAACAAGGAGTCAGGCTTTCACATAACCCACAACATTTCCCTACACTTCAATTAAATATATTTGAAAATACACTGTTGTAGAATTGAAGAAAATGTCAAATTCAAATGTCTTGAATCAGATTTGTTATAATACATATCTTTTGGTTTCCTTTCCTCTGAGCTACATGAAACTTCATTAAATAACTAAAATATATCAGCATCGCTGTTTTTTCCATTTTACCAGAGAAGTTACAGACTAAGCCTGGCCACCTTAGCTCTGTGCTTCTCTTGTAGAGGCATGCACACAGTCTTCCTGTACCAGCCCAGCACATTTTTATTTATTTTTTTTTAATTGCACTTGATTCCCCATCCCTGTTGAGGAGGCAGCAGAAAAAGGATGACTGTGAATGCAGATGTTTGAGTTTCAGCACTGATCCCTCACAGTGACCAAGGGCATCACTCTGGATGATCTCCCACAGCTACTTTGCCTTATTTGCAGATGTTTCTGGGAATTGCCTTTCCCACAGCACATCTGCTTGGCCACAGAGGAGCAGCACCTCCACTGGACACTGGCCAGAGCAGGAGCTGGGGCCTGGCAGCCCATCCAGACACCCATGGAGCTCCACTTCCTCCAAAAATCCAATTTTACACTGAACTAGTGAAATTGAGATTTCTGAAAAAATCCACAAACATTTTCAAATGCTAATAAAAACAAAAAAATGTATCTACATTATAATTTTAGTTTGGATAAGGAATTTGCTTTTGATAGAAAATTCCCTCCAAAATCCCTACCAACCATTGTTAGTTCATACTGCCAAGCAATCCCTAAGCATGCAAATAGGATTTCTGCCAAATTACATTAATCTGGAAGACACTTCTCTTCTGATAAATTCCATTTAGTTCAGGGGATCAGAACACAGCTAACCTAGAGAACAATATCCCAAAATGCATACACTGTAAATAAGGGTCCTGAACATTGCCAGTTCTCTCTACAAAAATTCATGTCCCCTGAGCATGCAAACAAAGCCAACATCATTACAGTGTTGCTTTATGAAGTAATTATGCTGTGTTAAAATGAGGAACACAGCTCTAGATAGAACCTTTTTGTATATTTCTTGGACTTTTTAAAACAGACATAAGAAAACAGGAAATTCCCACCACAGTTTGAGTATATAATTTTAAAAAATTCAGAACTAATCCATCTTAAAGCAATACTTAATTTTTAAAATTTGAATCTTTTTCCTTCACAAATTTTGACACATATTTAAGTAGCATCAGTTTGAAATACATACATTTGTATTTTACAGATGACATTCCTGTCAGATATGAAGGATTTCTATTGCTCATGAAAAAGAAAGTTGAATGAAATACTGCTCAAAAAACTTTTGCTCGGGTATTTTATGAAATGGATATTCACATAATCACTTGGGTGATTGGATGGACTTGATGATCTCAAAGGTCTTTTCCTACCTACTTGATTGTGTGATTCTGCAAAAGCTGAAGACCCAAAACTTTTGCATCCTGAGGATAAATATTTTCCATGCCACAGAAACCTCAGTCTATGAAGTTGAAGAATATTAACATTTTTATTTTTTTAATGACTTCCTATGTCCCAAAATATCTTGCTGACCTGCCCCTTCAGTAATGTTTGGGAATGTCACCCCTCTGCAGAACATTTTCCTATGTTACAGGCTGATTAAAGACACAGACTGTGTTACATGAACTGTGGCCAAAGCCCAGAAAGGTACAGTAATGCAACCACTGCTTTTACTGAAGCCTCACTATGTGGGATATAAGTGCAGGGGCCTCTTGGGAGGCAGACTTCCACAAAAAAGGTTACCATGAATAATTGAAAAAAAATTACCTAGAAAAAGGGTCTTTTAGGAAACAACATATTACTTATTTGTCCTCATGCCAACTGTCACAAAACTGACAAGAGGCAATAGTGTCAGAAGCAATGGGCCTGACTGCAATTCACAGAAAGAGAAACAGAAGAATGAGTTCACAGCTAAAGAGGAACATTAATAAAGTATCCCTTTGATAATAGCAGGATATGCCTATAATACCCATGTTTTCACAACCACTTCAATCTTATCTCAAGAGATCCAATATCTCAGGCAGTAGAAAAATCCTTTTGAAACTTGGATTTGTTCTTAACAACACAGTCTTTTCTTCTTTGAAAACTTAACACCTGCTCTCCAATCTGTATTTGTAGTTCAGGCCCCTGTCCTGCGTGGTTCTGCTTTAACAGAGAGCGGAGGGATCGCCTCTGGCATGTACAAGAATATCAATCTTGCTAATATGATTAGAAGCAGCTGTGAAGACAAATGTATACAGACTTTGAGCTGTCTGTGGTGTAGGTGCACATACCAGTTGCCAACATACACATATCCTCAGGCCATTGTATTTTCCCTGCAGTTGATGCCCATGCTAACTAGATATAGAACATATGCTGCTTTCACTTGGCCTTCCAAATCCAATATCCAGCACTAACTACCAATAGCCAATATAAACAGGTGGTCTGATCAGCAAAATTTCCACTTTCATGTGAACCCAATAAATATTTCAATAAGCAATTGTACAATAAGTATTTATTGAAACATCAAGCTAAATTATTGCAAATTGAAATAATGTAGTGAATAATTCAATATTTTAAATGCTGCAATAAATACCTTAATATTTATTGCAGTACAGTTTCATAAATCAGAAACTGACCAACATTTAGAATATATTATGAGTACTATACAAACATGAAGTACCTCCTTCATATACGAACACTACTTGCATACACATAATTCCTCAATCAAATGGTGTGGAGGGATTTACCAGTGTATAAATAAGACTAACTGCTTAGGTGTAGATACATGGCTTTAAAATCTCTTTGTGCACAGTTCAGTGAACTAAAAAACATATTTCAGTTCTAGCTACTGGTAACTGTCTCTTTGTAAACACTCCTATGATGAAAATGAATCTCAAATAAAAAGATTTATTAGAGGCACACTTCATCAGAATTAATATCAATATGTAATATCAATGTGTAATGAATTAATATCAATATGTATGAATTAATATCAGTATGTAAGAATAAAAGTAAAAATTAATTTGTGCAAACAGTTTTGTCTGCATGCATAAGGCAGCATCCATAGAACTTGACAAGTCAGAAGGCCTGACTTTGAATTTCAAAATATTTTTAAGGTCTTAAACCTATTTTTTGTTACTATTTGAATTTTGCAGGTCTCCAACATCAACCCTCCACTCCTATTATTTCATTTGGAAGCCAGCACGTGTTGTTCCCAAGTACTGAAGTAATTTTCTGTGGCAGTTGCAGCAAAAACACAGAATTACTGCTACTATTGGATAAGCCAGAGCTGACTTCACAGAACAGTGTGTATGAAAAAAAGGGTCAAAAGCAATCCTGTATTAAAATATCATTCCTATCCCCGAAATTTCCTGAAGAATAATGCTAAATGTGAGCTGGAGACCCAGCTCTTGCTGCAGGCTATGCAGGGAGGGCAGGCATAGCTTCACTCACAGCTCCAGGAACCCATTTCCTCTGGCTCAGCCCGGCAGGGCTGATGCCAAGCATGTTTACTGATGAATTCCCCAGGCTCTGCAGCAGGCAGCACAGGAACGAGATTTGCAGCCTAAACACAAACCACTAACACTTTATACAGCTGGGGTTTGTTCTCCTTGTAGAATGTGCTGAGAGATGCTATGTTTTGCTGTAACTGCAAACCAGGTAATGGTGAAATGCACTTGGACTGGGCTGAAAAAACATGCAGGAAGCTGGGCCTGCCCAATTTACCTGCAGGAATGAGTAACACATTGCACATTAGCTCGAGGATGTGCCTTTGGATTTGAAATATGGAGGACTAAAGGATTGTCTATATAAAAGAAGGATAAATCAGAGAGAAAGGGGAGGGACAAATTCAATATAGCAAGGAAAATGTAATCCCTATTGCTCTTTAGTACCAGATCTAACCATGGTGCTAGAAAACCAACTTACCAAAAAAGAGTTTATAAACAGTCACTCAAGAAAGCCAGATTATTTTTATGTCTCAGACTCAGTTACTCTTTTCATAAATGATGAAAGAAATAACTAGACTTTCCTTCCAATTATTTTTAAGATAAACATATAGGTTTTAAGTGACAATCAGGCATAAACATCTGAAAATACTGTAACTATCCAATAAAGGATTAAGAATGTTCAGTAAAGCTGATATGGGTTTTGGATTAAGATCAAAATAAAATCCTCAAAACCAAGCCCAGAATCTAACTAATTAAAAGAAAAAGCAAACACTTGACAGCAAGATTGTTAAATAACTGAAAACTCTCTCAAGGGGAATTAAGACAATTTAAACTCAGAAAACCAAGTTTTAAATACATCATGAAACTAAGGATAGACAAATGAAGCTAATCAGCACATCTTTTTTGACTCTTTTCCCTACTAATGTTCTGTATGCTCACTGAGATAAAATCATTGAATTTTTATTCTGTGTGTTTGGTTGCAGAGATTCAGGTTTGATTTCATGGACAAACACTGGGAATCATGTTTTCTCACATGCTCTTGGAACCCCATGGCAACAACTGCTCCAGTGGCAAGAAACAGCAGCCCCATAGCCACAGCTCAGGGAGCCTCAAACACACTGGGCTTGCTCTAAGGAGGAACCAGGGTTTAAAAAGGATGCTCCTTTTCTGACCTGCTTTAACCACCGCTGTCAATCCTGGCTGTAGCTGGCCTAGAAAAGCCAGCCTCTTTCCTGAATCAAATTCCCTCACCTACATCACAACTGAATTTGCCAGTCTGTGTGCAGACAGATGTAACCATGCTGTATTAAAACAGAGGAACAGGAAACTGGCTGGCATTTCTGTTTTCCCATGACAGCTTCTGTTCAGAATCAGGCTTTTCTTCTATTCAAATGACTTGGCCACGTGCTAGAATCTCCTTAATATATTGCATTATAGATATATTTTTATGTATTTTATATATAAAATATATAAATATTATAATTATACAAATATAATATATTTTATATACTGTATTTTTAGCATATTTTTCAATCTAGTTACAAATACAGTGGAGTCATTCAACTGGTATTTTTCTAATTTTTTCAAAATTTTTAATTTTGTGAAAACTGAAATCTTTCCTCACAATGTTTGTTTTGCTGAAAATGAGAAGAGGTATGTCAACATCATTTTCTCTTTCTCATTTCACTTCAATGCTGAAACATCTTATTACACTGATAATTAAAATAATTTTACATCCTAATAATATTACAATTATATATATACATTTAAATTTTGACAACTCATTGACATACTCATCCCAAATAGTCTGATACTTAAAAATATTTTGTATTCCTGGAAAATTTTCCCATTTTCAGTTTTAGTTCAAAGCTGGAATGAACACGAGTAGTCAAACTGTTAACACAGCAACAACACAATGTGACCCTCTCCCTAAGACAAAGAGCAGACCATTACATTACAAATCATGCCAATTTTTACATAAACAATGACCTGTTGTTTGTTTAAAGATGCTTTGGCTCTTGTCAGTGATGTTAAAGCACCTCATATGCATTACAGAAAACCCATGAGACATAGAGGGTTTCAGATTAATTTGAAACTGAATTTCACAGTCAGGATCTGGACACTGAAAGAGTAACTAACTTTCTCACTGCTAGACAGGAAACCTGTGCAAGCCTGAAATGCAGTTCTGCATCCCAGCTTCCCCAAGGATCCCAGTCCCAGTGCCTTACATCCCCATCAGTCCCAGCTCTCTGAGCTCAGGGCCAGCAGCACAGCTCTGCCTTTCAGCAGATCTGCATTTGGTGCATTATTTATAATTTTACTACTTCAGTTGATCAAAGTAATGGACTAGATGTTGACTTTTTAGATGTTTTGGCAGCAAGTGGGAGGAACTCAAAATTATTAAGCAGATGTTCCATAACTGGGGCTTGTTTTGCTCTAACGAGATGCAGTATTTGTTACAATGAAGGAAATTGCTTGTGGATTTGCTATAATGCATTTTACATACACTGGGTTCTATTTATACTGGAGCAATGAAAAGAAAATACAGTAAAAGTCTACATTACTTTTCAGATCTGATGATGTCACCAGACTCATATTATTACATCTGAAAAAAGATCAAGCTCAACTTCTTGAGGTCTGTTTCTGTTTTTATACTTGATATTCACCTCAGTGGTGAAATGGGTCCAGTTAGCTCTTTGTGATCTCTCTCCAGAGGAATCACTGTACTGCTGCAGCAGAACCAATCAGAGTGGGCTGCACCTCAGTGTTTTTAGGCCTCTGACCAAAATTATTCAGAAGCAGATATCCTCCCTTTGTAGACACATGGGCAGATTTAATGCACAGTTTCTCTGGCTCTTTCAAATTCAATTTTAAATTCCTGGTGTTTGGATTTAAATTCAGAGTTATACAGTGCAACATGGAAAGCAAATTAACAAATTCACAAGTTGACTCAGTGGACAAATGCCAGAAATTATATCAATCTGAGTGTAAGCGCGAGGACTGATCCAGAAAAAAAATTAAGAAGAATTGTCTGTCCTTTGCAAAAGACCTCAAACTGTGGCTTAGATATTTATTATGCACCACACTTACAAAACTTCCAAGACGTCTAATGGAAACAGAGCACAATAGAAGCCAGTTCTGCTTTTCATTTCATAAACTACCACTGGGAATCTCTTTCTTCTGATGTTCATCCATATTATAAGTTTCTTCTTTGCAGTGGGTAAGAGTTTCCTTGCTTTGAAAAAAGTAATTCATCATAACAAGAAGGAATATCGAGCATCTATAAATGCCAGTCCAACTAGTTATACTGTCTAAATTGGCAAAATCTTTTTAATTCCCTTCACACTACTCAGCACTACCAAGTAACTCCATCAAAACAGAACACTCCAGAGACACAGAAATGCCAATATTTAATTAATAATGTGCAACACAGGCACCCACATTAATAAGTAGCCTCATTTTTCTAGCAAACAATAACATCAGCGAGAGCTGTGAGCTCTGCTCCTTTGAAAGCCTGTGAGGTGAAGTTGGAAATTGTCAATCTGAGGGATGTTAAAGGCATGCCGCTTTAAAAAATACACTGTAATACTTAATCCTTTTGAACACTGTAGTAGTTTCTCTTTACAACCTGTCATCCCTTCCTCCACTCTTAAAATCAGGGACTAACCCCGGCTTTTCCACACCACAAAACATCAGGTCTTCTCCCTCACAGCCCACAGACAGTGGTTTTAGCACTACCCAAGAGGCTTAAGCAAATGACTTTCACCTTGTACTTGTCAGAGGCCAAAGCAGGGACAGCAGCAGCGAGCACACTTGACTTGCAGGTCAGTTCATGTGAGGCAGCAGGAGCTCAGGGGCATGGCTGAACCTCCACCACGGGGTGCTGGGACAGCCCCTCCAGCAGAGCCCCTGCACCCCTGGCAATGGCTCCACCTGCAGTTAGGGCCTCACCTGAGGCAGCTTGGATCTCGCTTTGGGCAGAAATTGCTCATGCTTTAAGTGCCCTACACCATGTTTAAATGTCAAATACCAATAAGCCACCGACGAGGAAAACACAGCAGCAGCAGCAGCAGTAGCCTTGCCAGATCAGAAACCTAACATCTTCCAGACTTCAACAGGCTCTGTAAAATTTTCAACCAGCCACAACTTCTGATTTGTGACCTTGCACCACACTGCTATTGGTAGCTGTGACCAAAGTGTTGGCCTCACTTTAGACAGACTCAAAACTTAGTTTCAAAACTGTGGGAAGCCAGGATAGAGGGAATATTTCTTTAACTGTCCTGAAGACTCCTGACCCTCAAGAAAGCACTCCTTTTAACCTCCATCCATGGAGAAAGCTTCCAAAGCTTTCTAAGGAGTTGGAAACAACTCAAGTGTGAATTAAATAGTAGTGTAGTTGGTAGTTATTGCTTAGTGAAAATGTAATCTTTAGGTTTTATGTACTATGGGTGTAAGTGAGGGTTCAAGATGGAGGATTGTGGGCGTTGCCTCAGTTTCCCTTCTTCTCCTTCACTTACTCCATTTTCTGTAGTGTTAAGAGCACAATCTTATTGGATAGAGTTTGCCACAGTGCCACATTATGTGAATAGATTGATAACTAGTTATTGGTAGAAAAGTAGTAACAATAAACACTTTGAATACATAGTGTTACATAATTGGACTGTTTGTTTTGTATATAAGGGGACATTTTATCTCCTTGAGGGCAGAATTGCCTCATGTTTGTAAGAGAGCAGAGCCTGCACCATCTATGGCTCAGAACTTATGAAAAGATATAATAAACAATTCCTGAAGACCAAAAAGAAGTTCCTCTGATTCATTCACAAAACCAAAGACGAACTCAGGGGGTTGGCCTAGTCAGGCCACCCTACATGTTGGGTATAACCCCACACAAAACAGAAGTACTTAGAATGTTAATTGGGTAAAATCCACAAATTTTAGTGGAACCAGAACTTGTATATCTACCCTTCCAGTATATGTAGGTGTTAATTCTAAAACCCATATTATGCCATAGAAATCACAGTAAGAAAACAGAATTTTACACCTGAATCTTCTGTAAAGTTTAAGTTCTACTACTGAGAGTATGCATAACAAATTTTTGAGAAGACAAATGGAAACTGTGAACATAAATGTTTAGATTCACATTTGACTCTCTCTGAAGTTATTGCTTTCTTTCATATTAGCTGAGCCTGGAACAGGCTCAAAATGAACAAACTATAAGTGAAAAGTATGTTAATATGTAATTCCTTCAACATAATGTAACAGAAGAAATCTGTCTTCCAAAGTAGGTGGGAAAGAGTCTCTATTTATTAGGACCCCTTTTACAGTTCATTCCTCCATTTCTCCATTACTTCAGCATTTGGAGCTTTTCAGAACCAGAAATACGTGTACTACTTCACTTTTTAGGACAACTGTCAATACTTTAAAAGTTCAGTAGAAAAAACGTTTCACTTCTAGTCACCATTCTCATGACTCAGGAACACATACAGTAAAACAAAAAGACAGAGGCATTTTGGGGAGTAAGGGAAGTATGTTGGTCTCTGAGCTGATCCTAAAGCCCTTCTTTGTGTACTTGTAATTTGTTCATAGAAGGAAAGAAGAGTTTGAATCCCACATTTATGCCACTGTGCTCCTAGTCCCTGCTCATGCACCCATCCAAAAGAACCATGTCCAGCCTCAGCAACAGCTCCCTGAGCCTTTGAGCAGAGTAGAGGCTGCAGGTGCACTCTTTGAACTCCTCATTTTCCAAAGAAACTGTGAAAATTTCTAATAAGTTCCTGGGTCTCCATGGAATTATATACATAACAATTCTCTGAAAACAAAGAAATCTGGATATTATCAGCCTGCAACAAAGTTTTTCAGGATCAGAAAAGTTCTGTTCACTTTTTTAGTTACATGTGGAATTTTCTTCTAAATTACCTCATCCAAAAGCCATTAAAGTGAATGGGAAAAACTCATGCTGACCTGAACAATTCTTATACCATTAGGACCTATAAAAAGTTATATTTATATTGCTTTTCTTTAACTTCAGCAGCAACCTGACTGGGAGCTCTGCAGCCTGCTACACACACAGCACCACATAAGGACAACTGCTTTTGGCTGGAATAGATAACATGTGAAAGCTTTTCTGAAATCAAACATATGGAAAATACTACGAAACTCTTTAAAACCTTTTGAAATAATGGAATCAACAAAAACTACCTCCATACATTAACTGAAGCAAAGATAGCATATTTACTTGATTTTTAAAATTGCAAATTGTAACAAGAAATGTATTGAATAAATATTTCATGCATTTAACTGTGGGAAGCCAGGATAGAGGGAATATTTCTTTAACTGTCCTGAAGACTCCTGACCCTCAAGAAAGCACTCCTTTCAAACTCCATCCATGGAGAAAGCTTCCAAAGCTTTCTAAGGAGTTGGAAACAACTCAAGTGTGAATTAAATAGTAGTGTAGTTGGTAGTTATTGCTTAGTGAAAATGTAATCTTTAGGTTTTATGTACTATGGGTGTAAGTAAGGGTTCAAGATAGAGGATTGTGGGTGTTGCCTCAGTTTCCCTTCTTCTCCTTCACTTACTCCATTTTCTGTAGTGTTAAGAGCACAATCTTATTGGATAGAGTTTGCCACAGTGCCACGTTATGTGAATAGATTGATAACTAGTTATTGGTAGAAAAGTAGTAACAATAAACACTTTGAATACATAGTGTTACATAATTGGACTGTTTGTTTTGTATATAAGGGGACATTTTATCTCCTTGAGGGCAGAATTGCCTCATGTTTGTAAGAGAGCAGAGCCTGCACCATCTATGGCTCAGATCTTATGATAAGATATAATAAACAATCCCTGAAGACCGAAAAGTTCCTCTGCTTCATTCATTCACAAAAAACAAGAAGAACTCAGGGGGTTGGCCTAGTTAGGCCACCCTACATGTTGGGTATAACTCAACATTTAACAACAAACAAGGAACATATCTTGATAATCCTTTGCTTAACTGCTGCCTTATTTATTCAATATTCCCCAAAGTTAATGCATAACATGTTAAAATGATTACTCAGACTTGACCTTGCAGTTCCATTTTATTCTCCAGAAAATTCCATAAATTAGGATGATATGGCAGGATCACTGGGGTTCATGCAAGCAGTGCACGCCTGCAAAACACTGTAAACCCCAAGTTTCCCCCATTCTTGTCGTCATACTATTGCGTGACAAGGACTCCTAGGACTACAAACATGGAACTCATACAAAATAGTTTCCTTGTGAAGCTGTAAAATACATCTGCTCAGAGCATCTGATCCTGCATGGCTTTGCTACAAAAGGAATCTCTAACCAAACAGAACAGATTTAGGAGAATTCAGACTAATACTCTTTTTTTGCATCCCCAAAGAGGTTTAGGAATAGGAACAGCATGCCCTCTTTTCATTGGTGTTTTGCTATAAAGAATTAAAAGGAAATAAAAATATTGATTCAACAGCAAAGGCAAATGTTTTGAGTGAAATTTTGTCTCTGAAGCTTAATGGAAGACTTTTCCCATGGATAACAGGAGTCAATAGACATCCCAAAGCGCAGTACTCATTATACAGTACCAGCTACCTGGACACAGTAACCAGCCACCACAGAGTAGGAGAAATAACACAGGCAGGATCTTCATTTGTCCCCTTTCTCTCCCTTATCTTGGCAAACCCAACGTACAAAAGATTGGGTGCTACAAAATGGAATGGAGATTCCAAATGGTTTTTTAAATTCTCCCACTAGGTAGGACTATGGGTTACCACAAAACCTTTGAGAGAACTGACAGAAAAGAGGAATCAGCATTATCTCTATTTCTTATTCATACATGGCAGAGGTTTTGCTGCTGAGAAAGCTGCCCTTGATCCAAAACAGAAAACTTAGAAAAGATGGAGACCAATCCCCTGGAATCGCCGGGGCGGATGAAATTCTTAGGGTATGTTAATTTAGAGCAAACGTGCTCTGTGCTAATTTTCACTCCTGGATAATCACAGCCATAAGCACACCCTCGATCCCTAGCAGGCCTCTGTTTCTAAGGCATTCCCTTGTCCACCTTTACACAACTCAGGTTGCTCCCCAGATCAAAGGGACCCAAATCCTCAGCTGTCCTCAGGTTTTAGGCTGCTCTGCACAGCCACTGGACACAATGCAGCCATGTAAGAAGCACAGACAGGTAAGAACTGCCACGGATTGATTACAGGAACTCGTGTATTGTTGATTCATGTAGCCCTGGTTATTACAGACTGCCTGACAGCCAAATCAGACATTGAGAAAGCTGTGATAAAGCTACTAAGTACTCGATACCAATAGCTTGTGTTTTGTGGATCAAAGCATTCCATTGATTCTATTCTATGGGGTGGAGGCGTTGTTTTTAATTAATTTCTCAATACTGGACATCTGCATCTTGTTTCAGGTAAAACAGACAAATTTTATCAAAGTATCTGTACCACTCACTGCCACACATGCTTTGCAAATAACAAATCTTCCTTCTACATTCTGTTCTAGCCTAAGGATCTTCAGTACCACACAATCTGGATACAATTTTGTTTCTACATTGAGCCCAAAAGCCACAACATCCGTCCTTTCTGCTCTGACCAAAAGAACTTAAAAGTGGACTTTGAAATGAGGGCATAATTCTTCCTGAGACATCTCCCCAACTCACAATTAAAGTGACTGGACAGGTCAGATACTCTAAATTACACCAGTGAATGTTGGCCAGCTGGACACAGAGGGCAATGTCTCTCTTACAGCAAACCTAGGCTACATTTATCTAAGGCCTGTAATAGGACAGATATGGCCTGTCTGCTCATCTCCTTCCTCTCACTTTCCTGTCATACAAATACATTCTGTTTAGATGGTTTATCTTCCATTGCACTTCAGAGTGTCTTGAATTTACAGCTGATGGATGTAATTTGATGGATGTAATTTCCTATTTTTGTAAAGGCACTAAACAACCATTTCCAATTCTTGAGGCTCATCCAGAAGTCCATCTATAAACACCCACTTCTTCCTCTCACCACTCTTAACCCACTTTCCCCTCCAAACAGCAAGTAGAAAAGTGAGGAAATTAAAGTATGCACAATGAATTAGAAACATTACATGTGGGGCATGTGATCTATTACAGAGAAATGGCTCATTTCAGTCACCAGAGTATATATAGTAGGCCTTGATTAAAATAGTACACTTAAACATACATATGCATTATTAATTATTGTAAGAAACCACAGTATCAAAGATAAAAGCCAGTCTCTAATACCACTAAGCTTCTTACAAATGGGTATCAAAATATTCTGTATATTAATACAATTATACAAAAAGAATAACTATAAAAGGTAAGTTCCCATGTGGAAGTACTAGGTTTCCATATACATAAATATCTCAGCTTTTTTGCTTTATTAAAGCTTTCTATAGAAGTAGTTACATATTTCAGTAATACACAGGATATTTACAATTTCCAGGTCAAGCTCAACACAACAGATGTTCAGGAAGCAGATTTATAGATGAAGTCAAAGAAATGCCTCAGATACTTTACTACAACCATACTTTTAAAACTGCAAACTTCCATCTGCTTTCTCTTGTGAACCATTCAGAAATCAGCAATAAATAAAGGGGAAAACAGGGATCTAGTATAAGTGAACTTCTTGTTCAGCATTTGAATAAATTCTAGTCTCATAAGTGAGCAGTATTTCAAAAACATTTCAGTTAAAAGTGAAATAGATTTCTTAGTAATCTGTGCAAAATGGCTATTTCACTGCCTCACAAAGGATTTCCACTCACCCTGAAGGAAATCAGAGATCATATTCCATCAGAATTCAAGAGGAATTTTATGCCTATAGTGCCAAAGCTCTTGTCAGTAATTACAGGTACATGTTTCAGGAGCAGACACTATCTGAATTGTAACTAATCAGTAAATATAAACACCATCTACTCGTTACATTTCAAATCTCCAAAAACTGTCTGGTGCCTCACTGATGAATTTGTCTGCCTACAGCATTTCATATAAAACAGGAGAAGCAAACAAAATTGTCTTAGAAAATAAAGTGCATGCAAGTAAAGAACATGCACTGTAAAGAACAACTAGCCACAGAACGGAATAGAAGCAATCAAGAAGATTTCTAACAGGTGGAGGCAAAAGAGAAGCAGAGAAGTATGGTCTGCTGCAATGAGAAATGAAGACTTCAAGCAGCTGCCTCATTGAATATAATACCTTGCAGCTGGGTGAACTGCAGCACAGCTGGATTATTTGTAGAAATAAGTGTGTATAGATTCCCAGTATGTATGTATATACACATATATGGTTGCAGGATATGTCTATCCGTATGTTCACTAACTAAAGTTACTTGAGAAAGTATAAATAAAACAGTAAGATGATTTCTTGTCCTCTGGCTGAAAACATGAGGTTGTCCAAGTGTTCCATACAAAGCTGAGAGAATGTGCTCCAGCACAGCCTCTCCTGAGCCCCAAGGAGCTGGCAGTCACAAATCAGGGAAGGCCAAGCACTAACACACTGGGACTCAGTTACCTTTGGGTCTCAAGGACTGCACTGCCAAGGATCACAGACACTCAGGAAATACACACCAGGGCTCACCCTCCTGACCATAAACAACAATCAATTCTCTGAGTACTCTGAAGTTTCACCTCCAGTTAACCTGAACAGATGACACAAATGTTAAGTAGTTTCTCCATATATATCAATCTTTACAGTGTTTCTAGAGTGGTTCCATACTTAGATAGAATGAACTCCAGCAATGGACTCTGAATGAATCCCTTGCTTACTGTGTATATAAACAATATATATCTATAATTTGTTTACAAACATATCTCACAATTCTAAGATAAGAAAAAAAACTCCACACTAAACCACTGAAAACAAGCATAACATATTCAGGCTTGGCCTTGGAACAGTTTTCTGCTGTTCCATCATTGAACAGAAAACACTGCATAACATCTTATTGATAAGACTGTAAATAAATGGTTTCCTCTCAAGCCCTTATATCCTTGTCTGCACAAACCCCAGGCAACTGAGCCACAACCTCCCAAACCTGAAACATCAGCACAACGGCTCTGCGCCTACAACTGACTGTCCAGGATCCATAAGCAACTTCTGCACTGTCCTGGTAACTGCACTCCCTGTACCTCCTCTCAGAAACCAAGCCCTCTCTGACTCCTGGGTACTCCAAGTGCTTGATGTCACTTGCATCTCTCAGCACCAGACCAAGATTTTTAAGAGCTCTTAAGCTTTTATTCCATTTTATAATTACTTAAATCACATTAATCAGACTTCATTCATGTCTCCAGTGTCATCAACTGCCACCAGACTACACAAGTTTCTTAGCAACTTAACATCTTAAGTTGGGCTGCTACATTTTGATCTGTTAGAAGAAGCTGTTTTGTCATTCAAAATAAGTGAAAACGGTTGTTAAAAATCCAGCAAGAAAAAAATACAAATCAATAAATGTGGTAGCTTTGCATTACTCTTCAGTCTCCATCTTAATACCTAAACTGATTCAGACTAAATCTTACAACCCTCTAGTCTGACATAAAGTATTGAAGTTGCAGTATTTACTGGACACTTGTGGAAGCTATGAATTTCATTTTCTTCAGAACTTATATTTATCCCAGCTGTAGCAGGCAGACATCTCTAGCTAGAAGTCAGGTTACTAGAAGGTATTTTAAGACAAAAGTAAAATGATAAATTATTTCACAGCATGTACAGTGAGTCATTGACCTGTACAGTGAGTTCTCCTCTGAACACAACACAGGCTTCAGGATGCACTGACATAAGTGTCATTTTGGAGAAAAGAGTACCATTGAAGTTCAGCATGAAAAACCATGCTGACCAAATATCCTTCTGTTCATTCAATGCTTGGATTCTGACACATTTCAAGTAAAGAGAAGCCAGCTGAAACTGCCTCCTGGCCTGTCACAAGGCTGGGTACTGATTCCTGGCCCTGTCAGCCTCTTTTGCCCCAGGTGACTTTGAATCACACCTTGCGGTGCCCATCAGTAGTTAGGTCTGGCAAAAACGATACTGAAGGACACTGGGGACACATTTATCCCCCCACAGAAAATGCAGCAGTGACACCAGTGCCATTTGACACACCCTGCTTTCAGCTACAGGAATTTTCATCCAGATTGAAACTCAGCCTGGCTCCAACTCTTCTCCCAGGAGCAATGTGGAGTTACAGGCTCTGTAACAACTCCCGTCTCTCAGCATCAAACAGATGAACAGAGAGGTCACAGGAGCAAGCCAGGCCTGGCAGTCAGAAGGAATGGAAGGAAGGCTGCCAGGCCCTGCAGAGCTGCTGCTGGCTGCCAGAGCTGCCTGTGCAGGCCTGGAGCAGGTGAAGGCGCTGCCCTGGCGCAGCCGTGGCGCATCCCGCGGGAACGCGGGCTCTGCGTGTGCTCCGCACAGCCCTGCAGCCCCCAGCCCTGGCTGCCAGCAGCAAACAGCTCCCGAGATCTGAGCGTGGCTCTGTTCCTAGAAACTCGGCTGGCTTCATCCAGCATTTTCAGCCAAAGACATCTTGACTCTACCAAGTGGAACTAAATCATGTGTACAGACAGCACTGTGATGATCCTGAGCCACGTCCCTGCTCCTATGACTGCCTCTGGAGCCAACATCCAGTCAGCCCTAACACAAGCCACGGCTGCACATGTAAAATCACACAAACACATTGGGAACAGCCAGGATTCCTGGGAAATAAATGTCTTGCCCTGCAAACAAGTGCAGCCACCTGAAAGGGGAGCTCTGAAACTAGAGCTGATTTATTTACAACTAAAAGCAAACCAAAACATCGTTTGGAAGTCAAGTATGTATTTTAGAAGATTTCCCATTAAAAATTAGCTGTAAATTAACAAAATGAACAAAATAATTGACAGAATTATTTTCATTTAAACTTAATATTTTGTTTACTTTGAGAGAAGAGGGAAGAGCCTCAGTATCTGCAAGGGGTAAATCACATCTGACTTTCAGTGGACTTTCTGACTTTCAAGCTCCGATTTGCAAAAAACTCTTTTTTTCTCTAAGAAAATGAAACTGTTCAAGCTTCGCAGTATTTTTCTCCTTGTAATTTCCTTCATTTAGAAGGAAGAAAAAAGCTAAGTCCTCAAAGAATACATTTTTAGCTCTTTCAAGTTTTACAGCCTTGGGGGGCAGCCCTGACAGGTCACCATTCTGAAGAGCTGGCTGGCAAATGCCAACGTCCCTGCAGGGCCCTCCAGAGCTCACAGTGCCTATGTCTGCACAGGTGTAACTCTACCAGCTGGAACAGAAACACAGGGCTGGGACTGCTGCTTAAAAGGCTGTTTATTACACATACCTGGCTGACATTTTCAAACAGAAGTCAAAGCAAGAGGGTCTGCAGCTGACCAGGATTTTTGCAGTTGTTGATTTGAAAATACTGCATTTGACGACGTATTTTGGATGCACAAGACTATCCAGGTATCCTCCTCTAGACAAAATATCAGGTACAGGCTCTCCTGGACAGGACTTTATTCCATCTTTAACCTTACAGAAAATTTTTGACAAAAAAATCTGCAGCTGTCTCCCTCCTTTCCACACTCGCAGCCATTCTTCACTGAGAAAGACTCCTGTGGCCAGATCCCCACAGTTACCCTATTCAATCAACCAACAGGTTCTTTCCCTTCAATAGATTCTTTTATCCAGCCATCAAAAGGTTATGAATTTTTCATTACAATTAAAACTGAAAGTTAACTGAACTTAAGATTTCAAATTAAAGAGTTCAATTATCAGTATGATTAAAACATTCATTATTTCTGTAGACTTAAACTTCCTTACAGGTTTTATGATTATGTCACCATGATGTTTTCCCTCTGCCACAACTGGATCCTTCTTCTCAAATTCTGATCTTAAAGTCATCATGTGATATCGGTTCTCCCACACAAACTAGGTTTTTTCATTAAATACTCTAAATTCATAGGGTTTATAGTCCCTCTAATATGACTTTTTTAATAAAGACAAAAGTTTATGTTGGAGCAGCAGCAGATAAAATGGGTTAGAAATGCAGCTGCACCAATCTGAATGAGGGAGAAATAAAAATATGTGGTTTTTTTTAAATAACAATAATCACACTTAACTCACCAGCAAGACAGTGCTGTGAATTACAGTTTAACTACCCTTATTGATCCAGTATAAACATCAGGAGCAAGCTGTGCTATGCAGGGGAGGGATAAAGAAATGACCATGGCATATTCTGGATCCCCTGATTCATCTTTCCTGGCAAGAGATAGAGTGAGTCAAAGCTGCTGTGTAGGAAGCAAGTAGTGGGAGGTGGGCTGAGCTGGCTCAGCATTGGCTGGGTCTTCCCAACTGGGATTTGAAAAGTGATGCATCAAAGCTAATAAATACATGGTAAGTCTTCAGGGCCACTTGTCCAAGTCCCGCTGTCTGCAGAACCTGGCAGAGCTTGCTGGGCTGCCCGGCTCCTTGCTCTGCCTAAACACATGGTACAAAGTGCCAGAGTGGTACAGATCTGAAATTCCTTTTGGGCAACTTCACAGAGCCAAATGTGGCTTTAACAAGAAGCATAGCATACACTGGATGTTCACCACTGGAGATACAGAGGTGCAGCTCTGCCAGCCCTCACTGTGGCCACAACAGATAAGACAAGGACTGAGACACGGCAGCATTAGAAATAAACATTATTGGATCTAACTGGGTGCCAGATATAAAGCTACCTTCATCTGCACTGACTCATGTTCAGCTGTAAAAATAGGTAATATCAGCTGTGGATCAAAGTTGCCTGATGGCTCCCACTAAGTAAAAATCACATCTGCCTTTCCAAAATACAATCTTTATAAAATGCAAAAGCAAGTTGTTTTCCCTTACCTTCTGCAAAAGGTTCCCATTCATAAAATCGACCCATAAATGGCTTGTTATTGTATGATGCACACTGTACCTCTCTAATATTCCTGCTGCTTTCAGGACACATCTGTTTAGATAAAAAAAAGAAAAAAAAAGTAGCATTATAATCAACAGCGAAGTTATTTTTGCCTGCCTATTAATAAACCTTAGAAGGTTAGTGAAGGCACTAATCTCATCAGATGCAAAAATCTCATCAGATGAATGATATAAACATCAGGAGACCTTTTTAAAACAGGTAACAAGCTGTGCTGTTAAGTAACAGTAGAAAAGTGCCTGTTGAAGAAAATTAATTTGTGAAGTAAATGGAGCAAGAGTTCTATAAAAAAAGTAAAGCTTTTATTGAGCTGTCATTTTCCTCAGCAACAGCACAACACTTCAAGAAAAATTCAGTAGTAGATTAGAATTACTTCCTTTTCACAAAAGCTTCACATTTTTCATCATTAACTTTTTGGGCTCAGTTTCAACAGAGTTGAAACACTCAACGTACATGTTTCCATAACTTATTAAAAGTTGACCACAGCAGCTTCTTATTCTCATCCTATGCTTCCATACCATATTTCCACTTTTCCTTTTGTATTTCCACATCCTGTTATTACAGCCTCTTCATGACTTTGCATTTTAACTCATGCCTTCAAGATCCTGAGCTCTTGCAACTAAGGAGTTGGTATAGGAGTTTTGCAACTGAAAAGCTGCTTCTACAAAAGCAAGTGTGCACACACAGGTATTGAGGCAGGGCAGGTTTTACACGTGGAAGTAGAATCCCTCCTTAGGTCACCTGCAATATACACCTTTGGCAGACCAGCTTTGTTTGCATGTGAAATAGATTCCAAAAGCAAATACAAGTTAAATACTTAATGACTTTTTTCTGCCTGAATCCTCACATTACTGCAGTTACAGAAGAAGATTACTCTGTGTGTGGGCACATTCAAAGGGGAGAAAGACTTCTACCAAATGCAGGGGGTTAATTAGAAGAATTTCTATGCCTGGAGAAACTAGGCCAGCTTTGGGCACAGATGCATTTTTTTTCATAGCCTCCAATAAAAATGACTAAAAATACTATTCAAAAACAGTGAAAGCTAGAGATAACATTATATGAAAACAGCATGGCTAAATAACTGTGTTTTCAAAGGGAACTTAAGAGAATCACGAAGAACAACTCCTGTTGCAACTTCAAGTCAGTTCTCTTATGTCTGTATAGTAGGAAAGACTGGCAGTCTCCTGGGGAAGCCAGGCACATCAGAGGTCCCAGAGGAGTTCCTGCTTTGTATTCACCATCTCCACATAAGAAGATGCTTGTAACTGGATCAAAGAGATGTCAAAGTCAAGAGTTTTCAAGTGGGCCATGAACTGTACCAAAGACATGCCCAGGGCAAGGTTCATGGATTACTTTATCTTCTACTGAAATCATGGTAACAAATCTTCTAGAATAAACACTGTTTCTGGCCAAGCAGCCATCTGTGCTTCTTCACCCACCCTTCTGAGCTTTCCAAGTACATGCAAACACTGTTTTCCCCAACAAACCCTCTAATAAAAAAATAAACAAAAAACCACCAAACAAACAAAGCCTTCCCTGAAAACAGGACCATGAACTACCACATTGGAAGGGCGTCACCAAAGCCTTTCTAAAGTGCCAAATGCAGAAAACAAAGCTATATTCCCACAACTGAAGCACAGCTCCTTCTGTGTGTGGCACAGCAATTCAGAACATTTAATCACCACAACCAGCAACCAAGGCAAGGAAAGGTATTCACAGAAACCAATTATTGCACATATCCTAAAGGTGAGGAGACAGAACCTGAGCTGGCATAAATTAAGTTCACTACACTACATTACAGCAGAACAAACATCAGTTTTCACCAGCCAAGAAGTCAGCCTGAAGCGTTTCTTTCTGGAATGCTTTTCCTTTTTTTTCTGGCACACATTTTTTACCAGCCTATTGTAAAGTTTAGTTGTTTCTTGTTTTTCCTTTTCTGACCCTTGAGCTCATGCTCTCGTGTACCAGTATTTCTGGCTCATAAACCATTTCCTGTACACCCTGCTCATACCAACTGCAGGCAATGTATGAGTAAAAATATCAAAATATTCATTGCTGTTGCCAACAAATAGTGACACCCACCCCTTCTAAGATCCTTTTCATATAGCTACAATTTCTGTTTTTAAACTTACTGACAGTTGCCCACAAGAGAGACTTCAAAGCAGGACAAAGGACAGACAAACTCTGTGTGAATCAAGCAAAAATCCGAAGAACAGGCTAACTCAGAACATCCCTCCTACTTTTGAAGCCCATCTCAGTTGCCCTTCCTTCATTTCAATTCATCAAGGTTTAATTGCAGTACAAAATGCTGAGGAAAAAATTTAGCAACCTGGTCTGCAAAAACACTTTGTTTTGTTCTTTATACAGATTATATTAATTTCTATTTTTAAGGTCTTCTAAAATAATCTTTAGCTATGAAGTACAAGCAGGCAAAATTACTACAGTCTATGAATCACCAAGGCTTAAGTTATGTTATACTCTACATATATACTAGTTAACATCTATGCACCATTTCCTAACCCCACCTAAACTGATAATGCACAGCTGAATGCAATGACAGTTTTATGCTGCCTACAGCTCAGCCTCCCTGAAAATGAGATCCTTGAGCCTTTCTCAGAAGACCTATGAGTGACAGGCATTTTTTCTTGGCCTCTCTGGCTTTTAAGCACTTTTGCAGGCAGAAAGCCACTAATGAAAAAGCATGACCCTGTGCAATCATAAGATAAGTTTCTGTATAGGCATTCCTGTAGATCGTCATTTTTTATTTATTCCTCAAGGGTACAATCTATTTTTATGCTTCCATTTAATTACTATTTCTGTTATATAGAGCTTGACTAAAACTCCTAAAATACAGCAACAAGCATTCTCTGTGATGAGAAGATGGCAAGCCCAAAGATAGCTCCTATTTCCAGTGTCCAACAGCTGTCCCTTCCAGAGCTCCCCATTGGCTTCCCAGCTCAGCACAGGAGAATGGGAGGCACCTGAGGACCAGCCCTGGGCCCAGCTCTGCCCAGGGCAAGCCAGGGGCAAGGTGCTGGGCCAAGCAGGCACACTGGCACATCTGCAGGTGAAGAATGGTCCTCTGGCTAAGCCAGAGAATTAGGATTTAAACAGCCCAGATTGCTTTCCAAAATTTCCCAGAGACTTTTGGAATGAACTTCGCTAAAATATTTAACTTACCATGTGATTCTCCCTCGGTTTCCCCTCAGTCACACGAGGGCACTAAAATTGTGCTGCCTGCTAGAGACTTGAAAACAGTTTTTTTGTAAATGGCATGTTGACTTTGATTCAGGGTTTTGTTAATGACAGATATGGAATTTCTTTTTTTTTCCTCAAAACCTTTGTCTTGTGATTACTGAGGGAGTTATCTAAAGTTTTTATCGGGGTTTTGATACGTAAAACAGAATGGCCTCTTTAGATGTTTGTAAAAAAAGAAATAAAGTCTCCTTTTTAAACCAGATCTAGGGAGGCCAAAGCAGCAAAAAATTTACTTTGCATCTACTAAGATAAATCTTAAATTTCTTTGTGCAGAGGCAAATATAAATTATAAAGAAATATATACTTTCTGTTGGGAGAGGTTTTTTAAATTATCGTTCTTTCAGTTGTGCTCTGTAAAAATCAATGCAGCATCTAGAATGCATAATTTGGTATGTTTTTAGATGAAGTTTCTCCTACTTAAAATATGCTGCTTGAACAACGCAATGATGTAAATTTGGCATGTGGGGCTGCGTTCAGCAAAGTGTTGGATATTAATATTTTCACACAAGGTAAGGCATTTCAGAGCTGCCTCCACTGCATTTTCACACAGCTGTTTCACACCTCGGCCAACTTTTCTACCTGTGCTTTCAGAATGTAATCAAATTACTAGCAGCAGCACAGCACTCAGTGATGAGGGAGACAGGAGACAGGACTTCTACCAAATTTTAGAAGTATCCCTTTGTCTTGTGCCACCTCGGGCCAAACTTCTTGAAATGCACCGTACCTGCTGTTGACAGAAACTCTGTACTTTGCAAACAGTACCTTTATTTATGCCTCATTTTCTTCTGAAACATGTAGGTATGAAAGCAGTCTGAGGGACAGCAACACATAGTATTTTCTTTGTCATGTACTATGATAGTTTTCTTAAAATGAGCTGCTAGTATAGTTAAGACTGTAAAATAAAGAAACCACCCTGCTAGCTTTTTCACTTGTGGTTAACATTTGAAAAGCACACTTTTTAACAAATCCTTGACACTTGGTTCAATTAAAGAAGTGCTGGCAAAATACCAGAAACTTATCAGTTTGCCAGCAGATGTGGGCTCACATCTGCCATTAGCAAAGCTGTGTTCAAGCTGCGCTGAGATAACACACTTCTGGTAATGTGTAAAGGGGCCGACTTGGTCCTGAAACCACCTCTACGGGTAATTAAAACATTGACTAAGATTTTTGGCAATGTTTCATTCTTATGACCTACATTAACTGGCAAACGCTTTTTCCAAGGCCCCACATCCCTTCTTGATTCTCCAGGCTCAGACATAATTAATAAGTAATATTTTCTCTGTGTGCAATACTACATGTTCAATTAAGTCCAAATAATCTGGTTGTACTCTTGTTTTCATTTCTGTAGTGGTTCTGTATAATCAGATTAATCCTTTGGCATCCCAAAGGATAAACACATCTCCAAAGAAAAATAATTTAAATACTTGTTTCTGAAACAGTAATCTGAAAATTGTTCTATCCTTAGCCGAGCTTATTCTTAAATGTATTGTGTCCTTCAATATGCATAATCCATAAACAGCAGTTCTTTACACAACAAGCCACCACATCTGCAGTGAACTTTGAACTTCTGCTCTGAACTGCTGGTGTCTTGTTTCTCCTGAAGGCTACAAAAGTTCCAAGTCCCTGTAAGAAAGTGGAATTCGGGTCCTTCAAATGTTAATTTTCCAGCTAAGCTGTTTCTCTTTGCATAGCCAAGGACTGTGCTTGCCCCATAGGTACTACCTCAAATCAAGGCAACCTAGTTTTGTCCAGCTGAACACACACTGAAAGAGAAAAACGATCCATTTAAAATCCTAGAGACTCATATTTCCCCAATAGTTCTGATTTTATAAAATGGTAAGAGAACATAAAGACAACTGTCTGCTAACTAAAAAAAAAAATTTAAAAAAAATAAATATAAGGCATATTACATATGTCTCGATATCTGTGGCACAAAATACCAGACACAATTCAAATGGAACTGATGCTCCTGAAAAACCAAAGTGTGCAAGAAACTTTAAAATGCATGTGAAGAACAGCTCTGCAGTAAAAATAGTGCTAGGCAGCTCTGGTTACAGTGCACAGCCACAGACAGTGCACTGTAAATGTCTGGCCTGACATGCAATGAGAATTTCCATCTGGGAATGCAGTGGTATCTGCACAAGTTTATGAGGAAGGAGCACCTGTACTGGCAGACTCTGCACTGCCTCAAGCCATGAATTTACACCTCCGTGTCTGCTGCAGTGGAGACAAGCAAAATAATGACAGTCACTGTAAACTCTAATGTGCTTTACTAACCACAGATTCCATGCAGAGCCTGCGGCACTAACAGGGGCTTGCAGACCTTCTCTTCCCCCTCACTCCTTTGAAGGCCCGCCTGGCACAAATGGCAAGACCTTAGATGTGTACACAATACAAAATCATTGTATTTCTCTACCCAAATCCCATCCAGATAGCAATGAGCTTGTATTTGGATGAAGGAAGATGGGCCCTGGCAGAGCTGTGCTGTGCCTGCCTTCCCCACGACGCCTGCTGCCCTGGGCCAGGGAACTGCTGCCCTCAGCCTGCAGCTTGAGAACCCCTTCTTCCATTAATTATTTCAGCTTTGCAACAAGAAGGTTCTCTGAATTTAACTTGAAAAGTCTTTGAAGCGTTACCCAAACCTGATCTTTATTAACTGCAATCTATCAGACACGTAAGGCATTAATGCATAACGTGGCAAGTGCATCTATTACTACTTTACGTTTTTTCCATTCTGCAAAACTTTACATCTGAAAATGCAGTCTGTCTAATAACGGGGAAGAAAGCTCAACCAAACAGATGGAAAAAGAAGTATTTCTGCTTAACTTCACAGGTTTGTGGCTTTTTTCTTTTTAAAATCTCCCTGACAGATCCATCTGATTAAACTGAAATAACTTGTTTCAGATTTACAGAAACTTGTAAAATATTCAAGGCCAGCTTTGGTTTTAAATAAAATGTTAGTCACTCATCCATTCCACACAAAGCATCCCCAATGATCTAATGTGCATGACTGGAAACATTTGGAACTACGACCTTAGGAAAGGCTAATCAAGGAGCTATAATGGGAAAATTAACAGTACATTTCCTCAGCAATACCAAAAATATGTCAAGAAAATACTCCGGCTCTGTTTAATGCTAAAATTTTATGAATACTATTCCAAAAAAAACCAACCAACCAACAAATTCTGAGAAACAATAATTGGTCTCTATAATATGCAAGTTGAGCAATTAGAAAATAGAAGGCAAATACGGGAAACAGACCATGCTGGAACAGGGCATTATCTGGTGTAAAGTGATACACAAGTATGCCCTGGAAGTCAGGCCTATGTCAATTCACACCTGTGAACTGAAGACTGTTGCTAGTCTTTTTTTATCCAGCAAAAGACCAGATGACTGCCTTTTTAAAGTTGGGGTTTTTAAAAATGTAGTTATTATTTTACTGTCCCAAATTTCTTTTAGTACCCAGGCCCCTGAGCAAAGAGCTATTTCAGTACTGAGATTGGAGTTTACATAGAGTATTCCTTCCATGCTCCCAGGCAAGCATCAAAAGCTTGCCCTTTGCAGCAGAAATCATAAGTGCTTTGTACAGCTGCTGTTCCCAGTCTCAGTAGTGCTATCACTTTTCTACATAAATATGCTGAATAAAAAAATCCCACCAATACAAGAATCCCTCCAATCAAATACCTGTTTATAGAAACACTGCATAGTGCTCAAGGTGCTTAAACTTCATACTGTTGCTTCAATTGAGGGGAAATCAATGAAAAGGTATTTCCATTTCACACCGTCTGGTTCAGTCTGAAGAATCCCTTCATGTGGAAGCTTTCAGCTTCATCATCTTGCACTCCCTTCTGTCTACATTATTCAAATACACGTGCAAAATGGAGCATGTTATATTAGTCCTTCTCAGAAAATGGGAGGTTTATGTACTAAGAATAGTTGCTTTAATATACTAGCAGCAGCCTTCTCCATACTAGAAACATCAGCCACCGCAAAACCCTCTCTGAAAGGCACCACCAGTACCAGCTATGAAAAGCCCTGAGACAAAATCATGCTTGATCCATGTAGTAAAGCCTACAGACTTTAAGCAAAGCTGGTGTATCTAGTCCTCATAGTTTGCAGAAAATTATACCACTGTAATTAAACATCTGCTCTAGGGTTCCAGTAGTATTTTATTACATTTTTTAAAAGTTTTGTTCTCGGAGCTGCCTGCTCTTTGTGGGGAGCAGTTCTTATGTGACTCATTCTACCAGCTTCAGCAGTGGGCAAGAGTAATCCTCCAGCAGTTTTCTCTATAAAAGCTCAATCAACCTCAATGGAAACTCAATGGCATGCATTCCACTGAAATGACTGGTCTTTGTGTGGGAGGAGGCACTACCTGAACGGTTCTGGCAGGAGGACTAAAAGTTTAAGGAAGTTTCTGATTGGTATTACCAGAATAATCAACTTTTTAATTAAAAATTCATAGTGCAGCAGTACTAACAATATTTTTAGAAAATGAGATCTAGTCTAAGTAACAACCAGGCAACGGAAATGTCAATGTGGTGTTACATGAGAGAGAAACACACAGGCAAATGTACCGCTGTTACTACAACCAGGGGGAATTTGAAATAAGTTTGTTGGGACAATTTATTTTGTTCATTTCTCGGGGTTTTTTTGAGAAAAAAAGGAAAAAAAAGAAAACAAGAAAAAAAGAGATGCCTATGATGTGGAACAAATTTGTTTTCCACAAAAAGTGAACATCTTTAGAGCAATGTAAATGTAACTTACAACAACTTTGAGGTTGCAGGAACCCAGAGTAACAGAAACTGCAGCACTATTCAGATTTTAGAGATCTTGTTTCCATCAAAAGTTAGTTTCTGATACAACACACACTTAAACTGTTTCTGTGATATATTCTTTCCTCCCAGGTCATATACTTCAAAGAAAAAGAAAAAAGGCAGCTCAAACCAGTTGGCAGATACATTTGTCTTATTTTAGAATGGTTTAATATAGCTGCAGCTGTTAGCATTGTCCATTTACTGATGAGTTTGTCCAACTTTAACCTCTTGGACTAAAACTTTCTGCTCCTGTTATCTGTTTCAGTCTCTTCTTTTTTTGACTGATGTAATGCATCCCAGAATGAGCCCAAAGGAAAACAAAAGGGATAAGTGTTTTATTTTTTTCCCATGCTGCCAATATTCTGATAATTTTTTTCCAAATGTAAGTGCCTATTCTATTTTAATGAGTGAAATTATGTCAGCCAGGAAAAGTGAGTTTTTTGTCAAGAATGCATCCTCTGCTTTTTCTGCAGAAATGCACTCAAGTATAGTCAGGCCACCACAAGAACTTTGAAAATAATGCTGATATACTTTGTACACTTTCAATCGAAACTTGTTAAAGTTCTGCATCTAACCTAGAGGAGCAATCTGTTTATAAGTGTGTTCCATACCTGAGGCTCAAAGAGGCTGAGAAGCTTTCTAGCAGTTATTGGAAAGTGCTTCTGAGGTCTGTAATAGGGCAAGGACTGAGTATCAAGACATCTCTCTTCTGCTTTTAACACACACTTAGCGTGTACCTAAAATGCATGGAATACTTTGGAAAAACAGATCAATCTTGGGACTGGCATTCAACGGATGAGGCTGGATGAGCAAGCCAGCTGAAGGAAAGTACTGAGAAGAAAAAAGTGAAACTGGATGAAACTGGAAAGAAGCAGGGAACTAAGCTGAAAAAGGAGAGACTGGAGGCAGAAAAGATGGGGAGAAAAAAATGAAAAATATGAGACGAGGTACTAAGAAGAAAATGAGAAGTGTGACTGAGGAGAAAATACAGCGGGCCAGCTCCAGCCAGAGGGAAGGAGCAGCCATCGGCTGTCCGTGGAGAAAGGGCAGAAACAGCTGTGATGAGAAAGACCTAAGAGCACCACAGCAAACCATTTCCAGTGCCTTGGGGCAGTCGCAGAGGGCAAACTCCCTCTGCCAGTGGCTTAGCTGCAATGGACTTCTGTGAATACTGATGTATCATATGATGGCATTCTGCTTTTGAAGGCTTTTTTGGTTTGTTTAAACACCATGGAGTAAGTCAAAGGGCCTTTAAAGAATGCTTAATCTCAAGTTAGAAGACACTGTCCAGGCAATTACTATTAGCACTTGGCTCTTTCTACCTGTGAGGCCCACTCTCAATTCCATGATTACATACCATTTTCCCCATGTGATCTCTGACTCATTCAGTGTGCAGAATGGACTCCTCTGGGGAATGTTTAGCTAGAAGGGTTATTTACATAATCTCTGTCTCATTCACTGTAAAATCTAGTAAGTATAAATGGAGATACAGAATAAGGAACATAAACGACAGTCTGAAGTTTCTTGAATAGCTACTCTACCAGTTTTGAGGGAAAACGTGCCACCTATAGTGCAATTATTTAATCAGATCCTTTCTCAGTTTGTGAACAATGTACCTTCTGGTTTTGGGGTCTGACTGAAAACCTCTGCACACAATTTTCAGATGAGCTGCCAAATCATAATTGCAGTTTTGGCAATGCAAATTTTGCTTTGACTATTGTCAAGTGATAAATATGATACTGAAAATGGGGAAAAAACTCAAACTACATGACAAGCAGCAGTAATTATGCAACACTTATATTAAACCTCATTCTTCCATACGCCAGCTCCATTTCTTACAACAGATTAGGTTTTTTTATCACGCAGCAGCTTTTTAAAGCAAATTTTAAAGCAAACACTGCAGTAATAGCATCAACAACTAGTCCTGAGAGAAGCCTTTTTTTCTCACCTTCTGCAAGGAGTATTTTTAAGGCAGGGAGCCAAAGACTGAATAAAAAGGGAATAACATTGAGTAGTGTATCACTCATAACTAAGCACTTGATCTATGCAGGGATCCTGGGGTAAAATAATGTATTATCAGATAATTAAATTGTTTCCTTAATACGAGAATTACCAGAGGGTTGCTCACAAAATTCTGTTTTTGAAAGCTCTAAACCTCTACAGGTTTGACTTTGTCCTTCTAATGGCATTTTGCTGCTCAAACTAAAACTTTACATCATCCAAAAAAAGCGTCCTCAGAAAGTGGCTCAAACTGAGGTCTCAAAAAAGCCATCAGTATTCCTTGCTGTCTTTAACAAATGAAGATGCAGCCAAAAGCCAAGGCTGGTTTGCAGAATGAGGCAGGGGATGTTTCCCTGGCCTCCTCCCCCTACAGATCACCCAGTGCCCTGCTAACACTGCTTGACAGATATAAACAACACATGATTGTTTTTTCCACAAATATAAGTCAAGAGCTTGAAGCTAAACAGCCTTAGCAACTTATGACTAGAAAGAAGCTCTGTTTCACTAATTACACTTGTATGTCTCTACATGTGCAATATGCTGCCCACAGAGGTGTTACTTCTGGACAGACAGCACAATTCATGAAGCAAATGCAGTGCAAGATGAGACAGAGCACACCAGACTGGTTTGGGTTTCGTTGTTATTTTTTAATCTCACCACAATTTCAATTATTTCTGGGGTTTAAATTGTTCTGCAGGCAGTTGGCTCTTAATGGATGATATGCAAAAGGTTTGTTTACCTGCTCTGGGCACCGCAGGGCTTGCAGTGCCAGGTTTCTTTTAGACCACTTCTGGGGGAGAGGGGTTTGCACTTCCATCCCTAGTCTGTGCTTAGGCAAAGGAATATCTGCCTGCTAGGCATAATTTGACATTTCTGTTTCCTAACTTTCTACACAAGTTTCGGCAATTTGCTGTTTCCAAGCCCTGCTTAAAAATTCTAAAATTTAACAAAACAAAACAAAGCCAAAACCAAAAAAAAACAAACTAAACCACAGCCAAACCCAAACCTCACCTTTATGCAAAACCCACAAAACTAAAAACTAGACAGTCCTGCTAACACAACTTTTTCAGTATCCATAGCTTAACTTTGGCAGCTTCTCCTGCACCTCCTCTACTCACCTTGGGCAGTGCAAGAGAGGACTGGGATTGTACTGGTGGTAGTTTCACTGCAAGTGCTTGTATTCATGTAATTTATGTTCTTTTCCTGCTATCTGGCTTGAAAATGTCTTAAACTTATGCACTGATATCAGCAATAAGTGAACTAATCTCCTAAAAATACTAGAAAAAAGCTATTCCTTTCATGTGCCAAAGCAGACGCTAATATCTGACAGATGGTGTTTTTTATACCTGTAATTAATGGGAATAGTTAACAAATATTTACAAAAATAGCATTAAAAAGATATTTGTAAATTAACCATGACATCTGCAGCCTCCTCTGCTTCGAAAATCTGAATACAATTAAACTAGCATATGAATAAAAAGCACATTTCTTGTTCAAATCATGTGAGTGTGGAAAAATTCCACACCAGAACTTCAGACAAACACTTTTGTCAATTTGAATTGACAAGAAGAAACAAAGACAAGCTGGAATGGCTTCAAATTTCTCTCACAACACTTGCCGATATGGATAAATTACACTACTCAAATTTACAATACACTATTCAACAAAACTACAAATGCATCAGAAATGCAACCATCTGGTTGCAACTCTGAAGTCCCAATTTTCATTGATGAGCTTCCTCTTTAAAACCTGGCACACAAGTTACATCTGAATGATAACCAGGCAACCTAAATCACCCTGAGTTGTGTTCTACTGCAGAACAAAAACCCCTGCTCCATTTCAACAAGCATCCCAATGAAGTTTCCAAATCACTCTACAGGATTTTAAGTGCTAATGCTGCTATTCATACCTGATGAAGTGACAGAATAACTGTGGATCTTTTTCCTCTTTCCTCTTCCCCAAGACATATGTATCTCATTTACTCCAAGAATTAGCAAGGTAACTTCTCAGACAATTCCAACTGCTACATGAAACCTCCCATTCAAAGTTCACCAAGAAGTTAGGAAAGAAAAGCTTTAAGCAACTGATTTGTACTTTGATTTTGAAGCACTTAGATGAATTATTAAAATTTTAATGTCACACTGCTATTATACAAAAATGAGGGTCTGAATCTTCAGCTATTCACACACACAAATTCACTCCACCTGAGGCAGACTTCTCCAGCTACATCATGTAACCCATATAACAGGCTCAAAACTTCAAAATAAACCTAACAGAAGAAAAAGGCAGCTCAACGCTTCCTGCAGTACCACAAAATACTGAAGTACTACTGTTAACCATACCTTTTGAAGTACTCTTGTACATTAAAAATCAAGAAAATATATATTGGGAAGTTGACAGAGTCCCTGGAAAATTCAGCTCAGAGCATTCAAGCTAAGACCCAAACATATCAATGACACTGAATGTATATGAACTGGCTAAAATATTTAGTAGATTTTTTATCGCTGATATATACTCTCAACCTTTGCTCTTCAGTAGAATATTTATGGCATTAAAGTGTTTATTTTATCCTAGGCTCTACTGTATTTTATTTAGATCTTACTGCCTTTGAAAAAAGTCAGAGATCTCATCCGTAAAAATGTTACAGATCCCACAGGTCACTCCTCTCTGACCTGGAGAATACAGGATGTGGTATTGCCATGAATACATCACCAAATTTTCACCTTTTCTTTTGGCCTGCACGTTTACAGTTCCCATCACAACAGAGCATGACTCCTGGACTCCTAGAGGTTTAAAGAGTTTAAAGTGGCTTAGATTTATTGATCAAACTAAGTAGTTCAATTTTCAATTAAAACCAACAAGCCTCTAAATATCAAGGCTTTCTGAATTGTATTATTTTGGATTTATTATGAACATTTTACTAAGTTAGTAAGTAATTAACATAGTAATAATGAATTTGTGTAAAACAGCTAACTCTGTGTCACTGCCACATATACAGACCACACTTGTTTAATGAAACACTTGGAGAGAGCTTTTAAAGTTAACCCAACATACTTTTCCTGATGATTTACAGCAGTTTCCCATAATTATTCAAGTTCTAAAAAGAATGTCATAATGCAAAATACTTTCTAATACAGGGTTCTCAGATGTTGAAGGGGATGTAATATAAGCACAGTGCAGAGGAAACAATTGTGGTCCAAAAGCTTCATCAAAGATGTCTCTCTGTGACTCTTCTGGACACAAATGACAACTGATCACACTACGTGAGACCCTTTAAGAGCAGTGCCTCTGTGCCAACCTCTGGTAAGTTCAGCCTGTACTGGTGACAAATCATTCTGAACTAATATTTACTCACCCCTGCTACAAACAGCAAAACATTCAAAAAGAAAGACAGTACAGCCCAAAGTAAAGCAAGCTTTCAATAAGTTTCCTATACACACACAGAATGTCAGACTACCAAGCCTACACACAATCCCACAGTGTTTGCACAGAAAATTCCTCACATAAAGTCAAGCTTAAATTTCCTCAGGAAAAGATATGTCATCTTAACCCCACTTTGCCACTTATGTCAAACACCTACTCTATACAAATCTCAAAATAAGAATAAATAAACTCTACAGTAACTCCTTGAGAATAAGAAGGGGCTTTTCATTTAAGAAAAAGAAGTTTACCTAAAAAATACATAGGCTTCTGTTAGTCTTCATCTCAATGTGTGAGCATCCTAGCTACATTAAAGAGTGCACACTTGCAGCATCCCATATCAGTTCTGAAAAGATTAGTCTGGGAATTATATTTTCTGTTCCATACAAAATTGAACATTTCCATTTCTACCTTAGCTAAAACTTGAAACGCTGGAAATGTTTCTGTTTCTATAGAGTGGAAAATTTTCTAAACTCTTAGGCAGAACACCAGTGAGCTGGTGGATGGCCCAAGATCCCAGGTACCAGGGGACTCTGCCAATGCCTGCCTATGTGCTTAGGTGACAGAAAAGCACATCACTGTTTAATGGACCCAACACATTCCTGCAGAATATTGTAATTCTACTTAATTAGCCTTTCAATAGCACAGTTGTAACTCAGCATCAGTATAATCAATAAGACTCTTTGGAAAAATCAAATATTTTCATTTGTCCCATATGGCAGAGCTGAGGATTGATCCTGAGCCTTTTACCTCACCTCATGTCTTCAACTGTAAAACCTCTTTCCATTTCTAAAACTGTCTTTTCCCATTCCCTGCTCAGGTGCTGTTCTCAAAAGCTCTGCACACAGGAGCACAGATCTAAGCAGAGGGCTCTTATTTAGAACCAAAAGCCAGATTTCCCATAGCTGTGCTGCCCCATTAATAACAGGCATAGCTGAAGAGGCAGGCCAAGAAAGTAAAAATAGTCACTGCCTTCTGATGCTATATAGATACTTCTCCACAACACAACTGACTTCTTGCTAAACAGCAATCACATAAAATACTGAGGAAAAAAAACACAGGGTAACTGGTGACATGACAGTAATCCACATGAACCAGTGGGCAAACTAGCAACTGGGAATGGAACTGGACAAGTTCAGCAAAATTTTATCCCTAAATATTTCACTGAGTTCTCAGAGTAACTGTTTACCTTGACTTTTCCAAAGTCCTACATGAATTTGCTCAAAAATTCACACCTCTAGCAACAGCTAATGAAAATTCAGATTTCACATCCATTTAGCATCACTCTTCATGCAGAAACTACCTTAAGTAGTCTGGAATATCCAGAAGCCTGAAAGCTTCCTTGTGTACAGTGCCCAAGTGACCTGCAGCCTGGAGTTGGTTTACAAATACATTCTCACACATTCAGGCACTCATGAAGAGCCAGTGACTTGGCAATGCTCGAGACAATTAATTACAGAAAGTGCTCAGTAAACAAATGTTCCATTTGAGTTGCTCTCTTTGTTCTGGTGACAAACCAAGCAAAGAACTTTGAATTCAAATTCTGCTTCAATCACACATGCATATAATTCTTTCTCCTTTAATGTAGAGGGAAGTAAGGGAGATTTACTCACCACTTCCCTATTTCTAAAGGAATAGAGATTACACTGGAAGAATCCTATTGTACTGCAGGTAGCTAATGGTGTGTGGAGACACGTTTACTGCCTGTTTCCTGCCAAAGAGGGTGACAGGCAGCTGTGTGTTCTGAGGTGAGCTTGTATGCAAGGTGCAGAACAGGGGAAGCCACTTATATAATAAGAAAATAGGTTTAACGACCTGCAGGAACACTTGAACAAATACAGGCACTTCCGAGGCTGTCCTTAACCAAACCTCACAAGTTTACCTTTTCTGAATCTATCCGTCAGGCATGTGAAATGAGTTCAGCTATCAATGAAAAATCAATAAATGTACAATAATGAGGAAATGACCTAATGGACCAAGGCAGATTAACTTAATTTGTTATTAATTAATTGCCCTCAGAAGAAACTGTAGAGGGAGTGGTCAAACACCAGGATAAGGGTTAATAGAATACTTGCAATAAATGAGATTTTCAGCTTTGGTATGCTCCAGGAAGAATAAAAGAAAAAAAAAAAAGAAATAAAAAGATACTGTTCTCTGCTTGCTGGCAAGACATTGGTACATGTTGCTGCTGATAAATTAAATTAAAAGCCCGCGTGCAGAAGCATTTAATCAGAATGAACAAGCAAACAAAGTGAAACACTATCAGCCTTGTTTTGCTCTCATCCTGGCCTTATACTAAAACTGTTCTTAGCAACTTATTTTTAATAATTACATTAATTACCACATTCTAGGGAGAAGAAAAACCCTCAATAGCAATTACAGCCTCTCCAAGGGTAACAGAAACATTACTAAATAAAGAATATCACTATGTGGAATTCTTGTATGCCTAGGACAAGCTACTTCAGCTACAATTTCTCTTTGCTATTAAGTCTCCTGTACTACAGACTTCTTTATAACTGCATTTATACAAGCAACAATGGCAAAGAGGCAGCAGCAGTGTGCTCATCTGTGTTTTCTCTTAACCTGTTGAATTCTTCTGTTTAAATAACAGATTCTAAAACTAACATGAAAATATTTTCACTCCTGCTCCCTTCCATCGAAAGAAATCTGCCAATGGCCAAAGCACTCTGCATGTCTAATTCACAAACTCACTGCCCTCTATTCTCCAGCCCATTTGTCATCCTCAACAAATGTCCTCAACAAACTTTCCTTCTCCATACGCTGGCTCTCAGATTGCTTCTTTCTTCCAACTCATTTCTAACTTCCTCATCTCTTACCCCTCGCCTTCTGGAAAGACCTCTTTTCCTGGAAACAATTTTGTCACATTAAGTCAGGCAGAATACTGTCCAACTTTGTGCCCTGATGTGTGAGGGATGAAATAAAGACTGGGACATTTGTGTATCGCTTGGACACAGTGAGCAAATTTAGCTCAGAAAACTTTCCAAATTTATGCCCATGCACTAAGGTCATTACCCATTTCCTTCAAAAAACAGAAAGTGTTTTTTGAAAGAGCAATTTGTCCCAGAGACTATTCTCAGAGGCTCAAATTAGCCCTTCATGTTTTCCATTCCAGACAAATACACTAAAGGTTTCTTGACATTAGGTCTTTTCAATCAACTGCTCTATTCTCAATCAAGAGACTTCATTCATAAAGAAAGAGAGAGTAATAACTAAGAAGCAAAAAGGAACTCGTCTGATTTGTTTAGGCTGAGTTTTTGTTATTCTGTGTTCCATTGTTACATTTCCTCTATGCAGGTTCCACTAAACAGGATTTCTATGAGGCAGATGAATCAGATGTTCACCCACCCAAAAAAATATGGCCTGTCATGTCAACTTACCCACACCTCTCCAGAACATTCTGCTTCTAATACCCAGGCTTCTCAATGTTTGCAACATTAAGTTACATTAGCATGAAAAATAAGAAAAATCTATTAGGAAGACATACTTTGGGAAATACTAAAAGGGCGCAGGCAGAAACTGGAAATTTTAGCAGGATGAAAACCACTAATGGGGATAAAGAACAAAACCTCACTTGCCTCCCACATACAATGGGAGACTGCCCGGAGCATGGTACACCCAGCCAAACATTTTTGAACCAAATAATAACAGATTAAGTTTTATTTAAAAATTAACACAAAACAGATTTTTACTCCAATAAATTAGGAAGTTGAAATCAAAGCACGTAGAACTGAATGCTGGTAAAAGTAGCATCTGTCACAGAATGCACAGAGCACCATGGAAAAACACTGGAGTGATCCAGGCTACTGGGGGCTGTCTCTAAATGCTGTTTAGAACATGATTAGCATTCACAAAAGATAACCTCATCTTATGGGACTGAGAAGTAGACAGCCTTCATAACATGGCCTATCCAAACTCCACTTTTCAATTTCTTTCATGGAAAAACACTAAGCTTGTCAGTGACTGTGGTGGTTTCACCCTGCTGGGTGACAGGCATCCACTAAAACCACTCTATCACAACCCTCTACAACTAAACAGGAAATAGAAAATTTAAGAAAGGGTTAATGGTTGAGCTAAGGATCAGGAGAGATTGCTCACCCATTACTGTCATGGGCAGAACAAACCTGACTTGGGGAATTGACTGAATTTATTACCAATCAAAATCTGAGCACGACAATGTGAAGTAAAATCCGACAAACAGCTTCCCCCTACCCCTTCCTTCTTCCCAGCTCTACCTCTTTCCCTCAGTAGCACAGGGAGACAAAATGGGTGCTATGGTCAGCTCCTCCCAGGTTGTTTCTGCTGCTGCTCAGGGGTAAGAGAGTCCTTCCCTGCTGCAGCATGGGGTCCCTCCCATGGGACAAGTTTCTCCACAAACTTCTCCAGTGTGAGTGCTTCCCATGGGCTACAGCTCTTCATTACCTGCTCCAGTGTGGGTCCCCACAGGGTCACAAGTCCTGCCATGAAATCTGCTCCAGTGTGGGCTCCTCTCTCTCCATGGGTCTACAGGTCCCTGGCAGGAGCCTGCTCCAGCATGGGCCTTCCATGAGGTGACAGCCTCCTCAGGGCACCCACCTGCTCCAGCACCTGCTGGGCCACCCACAGCTGCTGCTCTGTGCTGCACTGTGGGCTCCCCACAGGCTGCAGGGGAATCTCAGCTGCAGTGCCTGGAGCAGCTCCTGCCCCTCCTTCTCCACTGCCCTTGGCCTCTGCAGGGCTGCTCCTCTCATACATTCTCATTCTGCTCTCCTCTGGCTATGTCACACCTGTACAACAGCTTTTTTCCCTTCTGAAGTATGGTATCACAAGGATGGTACTGCCATCTCTGATGGGCTTGGCCTTGGCCAGCAGCAGGTCCATCCTGGAGCCAGCTGGCATTGGCTTCCCTGTTGGACATGGAGAAAGCTTCTGGCAGCTCGTCGTGGAAGCCACACCTGCAGTCTCCCATCCCTCCCCTCTACCAAAACCTGGCCACACAAACTCAATACACTCAATTTCTCACCACTGTGAATCACGTACTCAAGAATTACCATTAAAATCTACATTCATCACACAAAAATCAAAATAACATCACAACACCAAATGAAAGTGGAAAACTTACACTAAATTCATTCCCTTGTCCCTTCACCACAATTACAACTAAAATTTTCCACCATTATTGCGTTCTCTGTTCAGCCCATGTTTGTCCCACTACCTCTCCCAATTACTATCCTTATCTCAAATTCCTTCATGTTCCCAGGTTTCATCAAATTAGAACTGTACATATTGGTAAATTAAGCAACTGCTTAAAGCCCTCAAAGGTACATTATTAGGTAACTGTAATACTATGGATCTACTTTCAGTATTCCCCAAGACACTCTAAAATAACTTCACAAAAATAGCCATTAAATTAATTTAAAAAAAATGCAACTTAACTTGATGACTAGGTGAACATTTTGCATACTAGGGAAAACCAACAGCTGTCCAACACAATGAAACACAGGAAAAGCAGACTTACATTTGTGTTGCAGAGTTTATATTGCTTGTAGGCACCAATGCACACGATGGCTGCAGCCCTCTGGGGCTGGGGCTGCCCCTGCAGGGCCTGAGGGCTGGAGTCACTGCCATGAAACAGACTCTGAGACACTGGAAATGCAGGTGACTGATAAACTGAGGGTCCCAGGACTTGGTGTCCCACCTGAGGCCCACTTGGTTCTTGGTAAAGATTCCCATGCTGCAGTGCAGGAGTAGCTGCCTGGCTGTAGGAGCTCATGAGATTTGGACTCTGGTGGAATAAGTGGCTCCTTGACGACTGTCGCTGCCTCCGCAGCTTCTGAGGCTGCTGACCAGTATCAGTTTGTAAAGGTAAAATGTATGGCACCTTTCCATATCCATACTTTCCTGGACCAATAGGATTTCTGTTTCTGCTTCTAAAAACAGAGAAAGAGAGAGAAAACAGTTACTGAAAGGAGCAGTTATAAACCAACAAACTTATTTTCTAGAAACAGAAGTGTTACAGATGTCAGACAGCCACCAGATCAAAGGGACCTTTCTTTGGGTTTGTTTTTATTTGGGTTTGTCTTCTTCCCAAGTCTTATATTCTCTCAGGACTCTTGTTAGCTGGGAACTCTGGAAGTCATTTACCTCCCATTCCACGTGGGGCTTTTAATCAATCTTCCTGGCTCAAGATGTGTGAAGGAGAGTGCTGATTTGCCCTGGCAGATAAGCAACCAGCACTCTTTAACTGTTTATCCCTGTTAATCTGCTCTGTGGCCATGCCAGTCATTGCTGAGGCAAGCTTTTGCTAGTTACAGCAGAGAGAGTAGTATAATGGTGTTTTATTAAGAGAGGGAAAGAAAAGCTTCCCATAACTATACAGGAGAGGAAAGAAAGAGAACCCCCTAAGCCTTGTGTCTACTTAGTCAGACCTTAACGAGAGTGAGATTACACAGCACTGGTTTTTCTGTGGCTCCCTAGGCTGAAGAAGAGCAAGACAGAATAAGAGGAAAGCAAGTATACAACAATATTTGCAGTCAGCTGGGACAAAAAGGGAAAAAAATCCACAAAGAATGGAGTTATCATCTAAAGGTAAATTACTGCCTAACAGAAAAATATTATGTAATCCATGTCAGACCACAGCCAGCAGACATCTCTGATCTACTGTGCTCATCTCAAGCAGAGGCAAAACAGCTGTTCAATGCAGATCTGACAATCTCCTTTCTCTGGGCATAATTCTTATAAACACACACACCTCTTTGATTGCTCAGGCAAATCTGCTTAGCACTTTGATAACAAAAATGATGGGCCCCTTTAAACTTAAGCCAACCTAAATATATCTGTTATTTCAAAAAATACATTTGCCCAGACAAGTAAGAAAATCAGGTTTAGTGCTATTAATGTAAGGACTGCAGCAAGCATGATGATGATGATGATGCAGCATTCTTACTGTTGCAACTTAATTTCTCTCAGGCTGAGAATATGTCAGCTGTGAACAGCAGGAACTGGCTGCTCCTAGCACATTTGCAGTGTCAAAAAGGAATCTGGTTGTCATAGCTTTTTCTAATTTTAGCCATAAGCAAACGTGTGCCTTGGCAAATCAATGCATTATCGCTGCCTCACGGACTTTATGCTAAAACAATGCTTTGAACCTCAAGTGGTCTTCAAGACTGAAGGACTTTCAGAGCTGGTGGGCAGGTTATTTATATTGAATAGAAACCCTCTTTGAACTAAGGATATACAATGTCTTTAAAATACACAGGTAAGATTACAAATTTTCTGGGCCTCCACCTTTTTCCTTAAGTGCTCTTTACACAGTCTCTCTCCAACACACCTTTTTAATTTTTTCCCTTTTTCCATCACTTCCTCTCTTCTTACATTTCTCCCACTGAGGTTCCCTGGCTCACTTCCAGCTGAAGCACAATTTGTTTTCTTTCTCTTCTGATGTCAGGCAGAATAAAGAATGTATTTCCATGAGCTTTTCAGCATTTCATTTATCTTATCTCCTAGTATCAAAGTACTTCTCTTATAAGTGTAAAATTGCAGGAGTGAACATTAGCAAAATTCATTTATGACAACAAGGAAGACTTGTACAACTGTTGGAAAGTTTCCTTAGAATGAACCCAAAGAAACTTCTGGTTTCTCACATTCTCAATTCACAACCTTTCACTGTTTCTGAAGCAATAATGTGATGTTTTGGAAAGGTAACAACCTTCAGTCACCAGTTTCACCAGGGATAAGGAGGGGAAAAAACTACATAGGAATTACGTGGGGTTTCTTTCCCCCAAGATTTTCTCTTGTCTATTGGCAGAAATAATTCCACAAGCAGAGGAAGATGGTTTTCTTCCCTGTATTCCCAGTCACAACAACCACACTAATGAAAGACAACAGAATCTCACCACAAATCCTCAGACAGAGTAAAAACAACACCTAGACCTTTCCTTTAATTTTATGTAGAGTTTGGTCAAGTTTGAAACTTTTCTTTCAAAATCTTCAAAGGCTTCCTTTACCAAGAGCCCTGGAATGAACTTAGTCAAGTCCTCTAACATGCTAAGGAAACCCCTGTCCTCAGTGAGCCTGGTCCAGCTGCACTTCTGGGTGCCCAGGGTTTGGCATTCTCCAGGTGCCCGCCGTTCTCCTCACTTGGGAATTCAGCACCTGCCTACAATCTATTCTCTGAAGTGTTGCTGGCTGTGGTTGTGGTATCAGCACAGCAACCAACCCAGAATTAGCACCTACTCAAGCTGAACTTAACACTGATCTATCAGCAGAAACAGAGGTTTTAGGTGCAAGATGAAAGTAGAAGAAAAGACAGCAGACAGGTTACAAATTTGATTTACAGCTTTATTTCCTAAAAACTAGTTCACATTATTTACCATTGCAAAAGCCTTTAAATGATACTGATTTGTGCTCTGGCGTTGCTGTTACTCATTTCCATTTCAAAATTACTCCAAAACTGCAGTTCTTTGATTTCAGCTAGAAAATTAGTTCTAAAGGAGCTGAGTCCCCTTAGATGCACCTTGTTCCCTTCACTGCAGGGCAGTTCATTAGGGCAGGCTGTCACTGCATCTCACTGACTGGCATTTTCAATAACTAAAGTAAGGAAACTAACTGCCTTTCATGGTAATTTCGGTAACCACACCATGATTTGTGGTATCCACTGCTTCCCATGTATCACATACATAAGAGTATTAAAATTATTGTGAGCGTATTTGTCCTAAAACATTCAACTGCTAGAATTCACATAGTAACCAACAATGCCTAAAAAGTGTTTTTTCAGCAGAAAAATGGATTATTCCACGTTACATCACAAACACTCTCATTTCTATATCATATTAGGGGGATAAGATACTTACATTTTTCTGAGACAGAAGAAATAATGAATAAGGTCACTAAATAAACTGTCTCTTGGGTTTAATTAATGGGATGTGGACAATCTTAAATGAAATTTTCCATCCTCAGAGATCACCACTGATACCCTAGCTGCAATATGCCCAGTACAATAACTTAGTATATTTGCTTTTACTGATCTCTCAGCAAGTGCTGTATAACCTTATTTATGTGACTTTCAACACTGAGATAGGATTCCAAAATTCAAACCCAAATACTTCAATCCTCTTTTTCAGTAACACCTCTGATGCCAGGCAGTTCTTAGCTTCTTCTTTAAGATTTGATTGAATAATGAAACAATGCAATTGGCAGGTAAACTGGCTAAAATTCAATGCAAGTAACTTCATAGCTCTGCTGAGATGCCTTACAAATGATATGGGAGGTTTGGTTGTTTCTAGTCCTTACTGATGGGGCAATAATTCAGTGGTACCTAACCAAACAGCAGCAGTGTTCTCACTTCTCCTCCAGTGAGCCCAGCTCAGGAAGGACTGAAATGTTCAATAGTGAGAATAACAAAGCTCAGGTGGTCTGCAATTATAGTATTGTGTTAGGGGGTTATTTCTGGTAATCCCATTCAAAGCATGCTTGCAGTAGCATAACAAAAATTGATATTAATTTGGTAATATTAAGTGAGACCCACAGCATGGGGATTAATACCCAGATGAGAGGTGTGACAGCAAAAAGTCAATCTGAGGCCTCAGCCATCCTACAGCTAGCCACTCATTTTGTGAAGAAATACCTCATTTGATCATTATTGCTATAAGATCCTGCCTGGAATTTTATTCAGAAGGAAAATAATCATCTTTCTCACATGGCTTTAAATCCCCCAAGTGCTACCAAGATGAATTCTTTGATTACCACTGCTGCTCTTAGATCTTTCTGGAAAATATATCCTTAGAAAGCGATCCAATTCTTCCATCTTCCTTCTGTACACACACCAAGCCACAATAAGGTTTTATAACCACAGTGGGCTTGGGGTAAAATCCATCACATTTTCATTCTATGAGAGAAGTAATGAAAGGAGGGGTGGCTAAGTACTTGAGCTGTGTTTCATTCCAGACACTAAGAAAAGCAAGCACTCATGCCAATAAATATAAAGCCTCACAACTTGAGAAAATAACACCTTCTTGAACCTGAAGGTCCACCAATCTTACATTTTTCCACCTCTAGGAACAGGAACCCACTAGAACAAGTCACAGAAATTACATCACAACACATGGCTACTGGTTAAGGAAATAACAGAATTGTCCTTTTAAAAGTTAACTATAGATCTTCCAACAGAATGACCTATATTTGCCTGGTCAAAACATCTGTGAGAGGAGGCAAAAGAAATACTTTCAGAAAGGAAATTCTGGTTTGACATTAAATGATGCACTCTTCCTTTCCATTGCTCAAAGGCCCAGAAATGCAAACTGACCCTATACAGGGTACAGAGCAACACAGCAGACTTGCACGTCAGCTGCTGGCAGCAGAATAAAGACCCAGAGCTACAGCCATGTGAGAAGTCAATGATTTTTGGATTATTTCTTCAGTGCAAATGTTTCCCCTCACTCCTCTTCCAAATACACAAGAAATGCTTTAGGGAAGTCCTTTCCTTAATAACATACTGCTTTAACTTGCACTATTTATGCAAGAATGCTTTAGTTATTTCACTGTTCTGGTGATAATTCTAGTTTTTTCTTTTTGCTCCTATGACCCCAAAGTACGTATCATGCTCACGTAAGTGGACACTGAAGTTTGTTGCTCCACCACTAAAGCCTACATGAAGAGAAGGTGAAGGTGGCAGCTGTAAACATCCTACACTCAGCAGATTGATGAGAAATTCCTGTCTTCCAAATCACCAAAACAGAGAATTGGAAATGCAACATTTAAGCCTAGTCTAACTAAAGCCTAGTCCACTGATATTTCCTTCCAAGATGTGTTTTCTCTCTTAAAGCATGTCATCTTTCTGCATGCCCTTATTACTTTTCCATATGTGCCTTTCTATAAAGATGTCTAAATGCTTTAATATTTTTTCACTATCTCCTCTTTCCTGTTTGTTTTTAGTGCGTGGTGTGCTCCACGCACTTTAGCTAGGTGAAAAATAAACCAAATCAGTGCTGCAGGGAATTCAGCTCTTCAAAGCTGGGGAGAGCTCCCTGCTTCTGCCAGCAGACAACCCAGAGAACATCAGCTTTCTTTTATACTGACTCCAGTGACTGACTGTAATTAACACATTTCAATCATGCAAGAACTCTTCTTACTGCACTGAGTTAAACAGGGGAGCACTGAAATTTTTTAAACCAGGTTTCTAATTGTAGGTACCACAAACCTCACTCCCCCTGAACTTCTCATGCAGTCCTGGTTCCTAATGCCTAATTAAACTAAGTTTCAAAAGCTGAAAATGTGAATACCCTCTTCAAAGACAAGATATAGCAAATTTTATGATACACAAATTATAATTTGGATTTTGCTAAAAAAGTTCTAATCAGTTCTTTGTGGGCTGCTTGGAAACAGGCAGACAACTTTTCCACTTGCTGGTAAATGATACAAACACACTGGGCTGCTGCATAGGACTGCTATTGCTATTGAAACTCTTTGCCTTGGCAGCTATCCAATTTCATTCTACCATGTTATCAATGTGAGCTTATCTCAGTCACAGATGTCCACTCCTCTCCTATTGTTTTATGGAAGTCTGCTAAAATTATAAAGTCCCGTACAGTAAATAGAAATACCCCAAAAAATTTCCACTGACTACAAATTGTGAAAATACAATTGTTATTTAACAGCCTGAATTTCCAATATCATCCTTTTAGTGAACACTAAATATAGTTCTACAGTATAAAAATCATGTGTAGAGTAACTCGCATTTTGAAATCCATTCTCCTTATACCTGATAGGAACAGTAATCTCCTTTATAGAGAAAATTTTTACTCTGGATCTGGTAAATCAAGAAAAACTATTAGGTTTGTCATTCAAATAATTCCATTTTCAAGTAACATTTTTTGTTCTCATTCTGTTTTTACAGTCACCACCAAGGAATCTGAAAGTTATGCAATACAACAGGCTTTAAAGCCACCAGGGACCTCCTAACACAAGATGGAAATAACTTATTATGCAAGTAAGATTAAAACACTGACCTTGAATCCACAGTCTTTTGCCAAGGGGAAGAGTGTATGGGGGTGAAAAATCAACTGTGGTACAGAAGCTTGTACTGTGCTTAGGAAAGCACAAGAATTTTCAAAAGCAAACATCTCCATCATGCAGGAAAGTGAGCATTTTAATATTTCATATGGCAAGGTATTTTTTAGGCAATAACACAGTTTCAGTTCTGCACACAGTCAGTACCATTTTCTGCTCATCATCATCTCATGTTCCAGCCAATCCTGCAGTGATTGTTCCAAACCATTCCAGTCTGTGCTGGCCTGCAGAGGCCATCAGAGCAGCAAGGGCCAGCCTGTGGGGATGGAAGCCCAGCACAGGCAGTGGTGCTGCTGTAGAGCCAGGCCAGCTGGGATTCCCTTGCAGACAGAGGTGCCAAGGGCTAGAGCAAGGAGCCTTTGGATGACTGCACTGATGCTTCAAGGCCTCCCAGTGCCAGCAATAACCCAGCCATGCACCACAACCTGGGGCTGTCACACTGCACAGCCCAGAAGTGCACTATAGCAAATTATTAAGTAGGAAAACAGAAAAAAGAAAATATGACTTTTGCTCTAATGTACTCAGGTTAGCACTACTAATCCTTTTTCTGGCACTCTTTGAGCTTCTGTAAGACCATCAGTGCCACACTGAATTTATACTCAACAGGTCTAGTTATCATTTGCAGGGGTTTGACAGAAAAACAAAGCAGTGGCAAAGGAAATTGGCAACACCCGAGAAGATCAACATCTGAACAGCTAATTTTTGAGACTCATTCTTCGCTGAGACAGGCAGGAGCTTAATAGGTCAATTCTACTTTCAAGTATTCTTTTATGAGGACAAAGTTTCTTGCAGGGGTTGAGAATGTCTTTATCAGTAGCAACAGAGTTCTACTGTCTTATTCCAGTCAGGCTGGAATACTGCCTCAAGGTAATATTCTTTCTTATGTTGTTAAGGACAGCAAAATATCTTTAAAAAGGGAATTACAATTGCCTCCTTCACTAGGAATCTTAAAGAGGCAGATGGTATGATTGAAGGTTTCTTTGGCTATGTTTGCAGGGGTGGACTGGGGTGTTTTCTGTTTTGTTTGGTTTGGGGTTTTTTTCTCAGCTACCCAAAAAACTTCTCTTTGTGTGTCTCCCTGAAGAGAGCTGAGAGGGAAAGAACCAGAGAGTTGCTGGAATATACATTCAGAGGAAAGACAGAGAGAACAGACATTTAAGGAGCGCTTTATCCCAGGGGATCTCTATGCCTGTGGGGCTCAGTCTCCAAACTGGAAACACATCTATTATGTTTTCACACATATATAAAAAAATCTGATACACTGTTGGATAAAGAAGTGTTTCTTCAGAAGTGGGAAAATTAATTGAAATACTTGTAACAGCACAGCTCCACCCAGCTTTAAAAACTGTTATTATGAAATTAATAAAAACATATAGTGTTTAAAATATTCTATATATTAAAGAACCACATTTTTTTATTTTCTTCAAACAGGAAATTTTTCTGAAAGAGGTGGTAGGAAGAAAAAAAGAAAAAAGAGAAAACAAAAAGGCAATAAATAGAAATATGAAACAAAACTAGAGTCTTGAGTAGAAATAAAGTCAACAGGCAGTTGAACATCCTTTATGAAAAAAGTTAATTTTTTTCCACCAATTAGTATCAGACTGGCTGCTGAAGTTAAGAATACAATTATAGAACACTTATTTGTTCTGATTTTTAATGGAAATGCCAAATGAGAGTGCAGCAGAAAAGGAGAAATCTCGCAATAAACCATAACACAAATTTTAAAGGGAAGTGAGATAATCTGCTTAGCACAACTGTAGAATTGCATCTGCCCTTGGACATCTTGTAAGTAGTCAAGGGAGGGCAGCCTTCCCCAGAAGGCGGTGAACACTGTAAAAGCCAGCCTTAGTCTCTAGTAACTTTGCTGTAGAAGTGCCAGCGCTAAGGTGCCCTGCCATTGCCCGGGACGAAGCTGTGGCCCAGACCCGTACCTCTTGTCCGGCCTGGCGCCGTGCCGCGGGCCCTGCGAGTGCCGGCTGCCCCTGGGGGCCGCCCGCCCGCCCTGGCTGCTGTTCCGCAGCCCGGCCCACGGCTGCTGCTCCTTCCTGTGCAGCGGCACGGAGGTGCGGATGGCAGAGACGACGTGGCCGGGGTAGGCAGACAACGGGTCCTCGTGGTGGGCGCTCTGGGGAGCCAGAGCCCGGTCGGAGGCCGGGAAGTGGCGGCCCGGGCGGCGGTAGCCTCGCTCCCGGTAATAGGCGGGGAGGCAGGGCCGCGTCTGCTCCATCACCCCCCCGCTGCAGCTCCGCGAGCACGCGGACCACGGGCCCCAGCTGCCCCACAGCCCCGGCACTCCGGCACTGCTGTCCTCAGGTGCATCGCCTTGCTCTTCTATCCTCTGCGGAACCTGCAGACACAACACACAGACCTGGAATCAGAATTCACACTGGAACAAGAGGGGAGCACGAATACCTCGGGGTTCAGCCATTAACTCCCCAGTCACAAGTGAAATGGAATGACACGGGAAGTAACTTGTCTAATTCTTTGCCTGTCAAAGGACTGCCAGTGTAGGAGGAGGTCTCCTACATCCATCAGCCATTCAGACAAAAAGTTTGGGGTTGGTTATTCTGGGTTTTGGGGGTCTTGTGGTGGGTTGTTTTTTTTTTTTTTTGGTTGGTTGGTTTTTTTGATTGGGTTTTTTCGTTTTTCTTTTGGACTATCTGGATAGAAATAAATTGTCTTTGTTCTCAGCAGTGGAAAAATTGCATGATGCAAAGCTTGGAAATGTGTTATAATATTACCAAAAGCAGGAAATAAGGTCATTTTTGGTAATGAAATTGGGTTAACAGGCACTCACTGCTCTGCTGCACTCTGACACCTCAACAATGGAGAGTGCTGGTGGTTGCAATAGTATTTCAGCAACTCCCATCTAATGTGGAACTTTTTACAAAGGCAATAATGTAAGAGGACAGGTTGATTTCCAACCAACCAAAAATGCTGCTACAGTTAACTCTTACATTACCACTCTTGCCCCACCCAGTCCCCACATTACTACTTCAACGTGACCCACTCGATCCTACATTCACAGAAATTCCCATCAAGCTCAATAAAAGATGGGACAAATTGTTGGTCTCTGGTGTCCAGTGCCACTCAGTCCATACTCACCATTTAGCAACACAAGGAAAGTGAAACAAAGAACCCCAGAGAGGATCCTTCTCATGAAGGAAGCTAGGAAGGATTAGGAAGGGCAGTCTCTCCACAAGGAGAGTTAAACCCTCAAGCCGAATACTTTAAACATCCTGACTTTGTGAATGGAAAGGTGTCAGCACAGGCAGGAAGTTACAATCACCCATCCCCATCTCCTTGTGGTCTCCCTCGGGTTTACCCATTCTTGGAGCTAGATACAATCAGGATTACTCACTGAGCAAAGTACTCAAACTTGCATCTTGCTTCTCTTGACCAGCTAGTTGAATCACAAGTTTCTAAAGCAGGTTCCCAATATCTGATTCTCACAATTATTAAAACGCAGAACATTCTTTTAAATGAGCATCCTTTAAGTAGTTTATTAATACTCTGAACAAGCTTTGTACCAGCAAGCACACAAATGCATCAGTTCAGCTGGGGGACAAGAAAAGACACTCTCCAGCCCCATTCTAGCACAGCTACCTCAAAATGAGCTTTGGAAAGCCAGCCTTGTCTGCCTGTCACTTCTGCCTGCTTCACAGCATAAGAACCTAAACCCGTAAGTTCCATTAATAATTTTGCCTCAAACATTATTGTGCAATAGCAAAAGATTACCATCTCCACACTTAGTCTCTCATCACAGCCATGTGCTGTGGTAACTGAGCTGTGCTCCAGTCTGCCAGGGAGCACACATTCCTCATCAGCTGCCTGCAGACATGGCAGGCTGGGCTGGAACATGGTTTGCAAACATGGGCTGAATACAGCAATACAATACAACAGGCCAAGCCAGCACAGGGTTTGTGATGCTGCTGTGCAATAGTCGGTTGTGGTCTACATAATCTGAAACATTTCTCCCCTCTGAGGCTGCTCTCACACTTTCATCACCAATCAGAGAAAAAACTGCATTTAATTATAACTTCTGATTAATAAAAAGCATCTGCATTAGTGTGATATGTTACCCATTTCTCCCATGTTATTTGAAAACAGGAGCAGATGTCTCTGTATTTAATGTCTTTTTTGCTGTGCAAACCCCATTTGGCACCAGACTTTAAAATCCAATAGCCTGTACAACCCAATACCACATAATGTCAAACTTAGAACATGTAGCAAGGTCTTTCTGGCTGCTACAATTGCTTTCATATCCAATAACAGAACGCCACTGGCTCACACTTTGACCAACTAAAAAAGCTATTCTTCAGTTTGTGATTTTTCCAGTGAATATTCTCTGCCCATACTTACTCTATGGATTAATTTGCTCTACCTCAGATATAAAAAGGTAGTGACTATTTTCTGGTCTGAACTCAATCTGCAGTAAAATTTACTTACTGTAAAACTAATAGTCCTTGGTTATCAGACAAGGTTTTACTTGTTTGGACTACTTCTTAGTAATTTCTACAATGGTTCAGTAAACATGTTTTTTTAAATGCCAAAAACACTCATGCAGGCAACAAATAAAAACTATAACCTACAAGCAATTCAAGTTCTCACTAACATAAGAAAAGTACCATTTTGCAGAAATAGAAACTGAATAGTGAAAATTTTCAACCTGCTACAGAGAGAAGCTTCTTTGCAGCAAGAATTGGTTCAGATAAAATCATATTTCATATGACTGAAGGCAGTGTAAAGGAATTTCACACCCTCTAATCTTCGTAGTGAAAGAGTTGTAGACACAGCACAAGAAAGTTTAATCCAACTAGTTAAGGAAGAACATAAAAAAACCTTTAAAAAAAGTAACATTATAGTGTCTTATACTGATAGATAAATTCATCAATTCTACTTACTTGTAAGATAAAATTTGGGGATGGGAATTTTTAGTAGCAAATCAGGTTATGAACTATTTTCTTACTTTTCTCACTGTTTTCTTGCTTTGAATAAGATATGGGATACAGATGAATCTTTAGAGAGATGATGTGATTGATGGCATAACTTACTCAGTGAATTCTACCATGAAAAATGGAATAAACTGAAGCTGCTCATTTAAGGAATGAAAAACAGGAGGAACAATAATGATACTTCTCAACAGTTTACATAAATAAATACAAAGTACTGTTATTTTTCTCTTTACAGCTAACTCTTCCTGTTTATAGCCAGTACATGAATAACAATTCCGATTTAAATTTAATCAAAGGTGATCCAAATTAAAGGAGGAAAACTATGTAGAGAGAAGGCAAACAAAGCCTGGGAATAAATTGCCTAAGGAGATCCTGGCAGCACTGATACCAATCCTCCACCTCTACCAGGCAAAACTGGTGTCACTGACCCTTCCCCAGGGCAGAGAAGCTGAATTACAGCACTCACAGGTGGGTTCCTCTCCTTTGATCCTGTGATTTCCAGGTAACTTAATAGCCAAGAAGAAATTGTGCCTCAGCTCTGTGATACAGCCAAGAAATTACAGGTAGCTACAGGATTCAGCTGAAGTATTTCAGAACATCTCAGACAGCACATACTCAGAGATCCCTGACATTAGGTCCCTCCTTCTCTTGCTTTAAGAATTACCCATTAAAAGCACACTTTCTGAAAGGAGGAGTCTGAGCCTGCAGTGGGGAGTAAGTGAAATGCAAACTGAACTTTTCTTGCCAAATTAAGTCATGAGAGCAATTTCTTTAAGAGAATCACATAGCCCATACAAAGAGAGAGATCAATCAACCCATCTAATCTACTTTCTCATAGTTCACTACTGATTCCTTCTCTAGGTGACCTAGACTCATTCTAACTATAAATGCACCAACAAAAAGATTTTTATCTACTGCAAGTTAACCACAAACTTGATTTCTTTTCTCTTTTAATTTCCCTATTTCTTTCTTTCTTTCCTACACATTTTTCAGTTATTTTGTAAGCCAAGGCTGGGAAGTGGACACACTACCATTCAGTACACACAAATAAAATAATAAAAAGAAAAGTAAGACAAGTTTTCAGGTTTGCAAGTGCTTACAATTTCTACAACTGCACCAACTCCTATTAATCTGCTATCAAAGATTCCTTAAATGAAAAATTTTCTTCATAATGACTGTTACCTACCAAATATCTTCCAATGTGATGCCTTTCAGCCAGTGAGTGGCAAATGGAACTGAGGCTGGATTTTCAGAAGAGTAATTTCAGGGTCACCCCTTCCTTTACTCACAAGTACCCTGCATCCATTTCTGTTCTTTTTCCCCAGTTTTCTTGTATTTTGTCACTTTTTGTACACAGGAGCTGCACTACATACATGTTTTATTCTAAAAGAATTTGTTGGGGGTTTTTTCCTAAAACCATATGGAATTAAACATACTACCAGCAGGCTCACATAGATGTCATTTTAAATATAAAAATAGTTTAATTCATGTAATTCACCAATCACTCTGATCCTGAGTCAAAAATTCAGCAAAAAGTAGGAGTACACAAGGTATAGAAATTCAATAATGCAAATTTCTAGTACTGCTTCTGTCAGAATTTAGAAATAAGATCCACAACTCAGGATTTCAGCAGCAGTTGTTGAAATTATACTTTGCAAGAATGTCCCTGAAGGGGAAACATCACTTGAACGGAAAGCCACAAGCATTTAAAATGTAACTTGTGTGGGAAGACAATGGCAGACAATGCTGCCAATGATCTGACAAACACTAATTTTAAATTTTTAAAAATTATTTTAATACACTTCATCATATTAAACTATAGCTTAAATACCAATTAACTGTTCAGAAAAGTAGGGGGGAATGCTTAGATTGGAGGCCTATTTAACTCAGTACTGTGTTTCTGACTGAGTGGAAGAAGCAAAACTGTAGGAAACAGTGTAAGAACCAGGACATATTCAGAGATGTCCAGGGACCTTCTGCTTACAGCTAATCAGTAATTTAAGGGCCTCCTTCAGCTAAACACCATATTCCAATTGTTTTTCATACCCACTGCTAGACTTAATCTCCATGAATACAACTAATACATTTTTTAGCATATTTTTGACCAAAAATACTGTACATTTTACATAATGCTTCTCTTTGCTCTGGTCATACATGCAGCCTGACAATTTTACTATGTCTCCCAAATTTTTCTTTGTGATAAATGAATAATGATCATTCTGTGTTCTCCTTCACCATACTATGATGTCTGATTTGCAATTGCTAGCACAATCCAATTCCAGGATCTCTTTCTGAAATTCAGCAGTCCTAATCTGTTCAGTTTCTTTTTGTAAGGAATTCCTCATTCTCAGCACCTTTTCCATTCTTGCATTTTTACAAGGGTGTGCAGTGCTGCATACCATTCTCCAAATATGAATAAATGATGGAATTTCACAGTAATAATGATTATAATGCTTGGTGACTGTATATACCTTTCAGCCAGCTGCGTAATTCTCAGCCAATGTTACCAAGTATTCTGTAGATATTAAGCATGCTATAGCAATCAAAATTCAAAACTGAAAAAAGGATACAAGACAATGGCAAGCTTTAAACCTGGAGATATCTAAACTAAGTCAGACATTTCTGGTATTTCATAGCATTTCAGTTTACATACAAAAATATTACTAGATTTCATAGATTTAACATATCAAGTAACTCTTTCTTCTGGGTAAATGCCTGGAATGGAAATGGACTCATGAACAAATTAACTACATCATATTCCTAAATATACATCTAAAAGGGTTATAACAGGCATAAATGTATGTTTCTCAAAGCTTTATGGTATTACTTTCACCCAAAGGCAAAGAAATTGTATCCAGAAGAACATTTTATCACCTGCTCAGAAAAATGCTACTAGTGGTATTCACTGAGTTAACCCATATTCATATCCTGGATGCAAAGTGGAATTAACAGAAGCCAAGATGTCTTACTTTCAGCTGCTACTACCCTCTTTGTCCTGTGTTTCCCAGAGCAAAGAGCCCCTGTAAATTCTGTTAATATTCCTCAAAACCCTTCAGGGTTTTTTGGTGTTTGTTCATTGTCTCTTCCTTGGTCCTTCTTCTCATTACCCCAGACATGATAACCCACACTATGACACCAGACTGTCCCCATTATTACTAAAGGAATATCAGGGCATTTGGAAAACATGACTCCTTATTTATTCCATTACTCCATGGCTGCATTTTCTTTATCTTACAGTTCTGACTAATTAAAGATTGCACTTGGGCACAGCCTGTCACAAAGGATATGCATGCAGCTTTTACCAGAGCCAGGCTCAGACTATCTGAGGATTCAAAACACCAGTAAAATAGTATATTGATATTCTTTAAAATGCATGTCATACTTGGGATGAGATGAACACAGCATTCTTCGTGAACATTCACCTTTCGTGAATATAGTCGATCAATAATCAAGCCACAGAGTAAGAGCTGGACTTCACCTTCATAAAATTTCAAGACTGTAAAAACAAAAGCAGTCAGACTCCCAGAAAGGAGAGCTGAACTGCTGCTCAGGGCAGAGCATGCCAAATTTTGAATGGGCTGAGAAAATGATCGTTTCGTTTTAGAACCTGTTCAAGTGTAACATTATTGTATTTCCCTGCCAGTGTTGTAAACACATCTATGGAACTCCTTTAATTCCTTCACCAATCTAAGCATCTTAAAGGAATATTCTTCCAGCATTAGCTCAGCTGACTTCCAATAAAGTCCATACCCTATATAGCTATGACAATTTCCCAGCAGCAAATCTTTACAGTCCATTTTATAGATATTCATTTGAAACAACCGTATTTTTTGTCCCTCTTATAAGAAACATGTGGGATGTTGGTGGCTTGATAAAAAACAATCTACCAAGCTCTCCCTCCAAAACTTGCAGACAACTTCTCTCAAGGCTAGCAGAAGAATGGAGGAGAGGCCAAACAAAACATCATGACACAATGTGTACATGACTGCCTGGTTCGTGTGCTCAGCTATTTTAATCCTTCAGTGCATTTTGGAAGCCTTTAATCAGAGAAGTAGTAAACCATTTGAGTTTTACAGTACGTGGTAAGTGTAAATATTACCAGCTTAAACGATTTGGGTTTCCATTCTTTGTATAAAATCTCTGTCTGAACATCTGTGCCTGTGAAGATTAAAGGGCTGAAAAGCCTGGAAATAGAAGACCTTTGTATTCACAAATCACTGAAGGGAGTTACAATGCCTGGACAGCTTAACTGCCCCTTCAACTGACTCTGACCACATCTGAAGAAACCTTAACATTATTTGAATAGTCTAGAAAGTAAACAGCTCTGAAAAAGGTTCAGAACAGTTTTTGTGCCAACAAAGCTTGAAGCTTCCCCAAAGTTTGTCTAATTTTTTCACACTAAGACCACCTCCATTGCACTCTGGGAGATTTGTGTTTTAAGGAAGACTTTCCACTCTTCTGTGGGACCATTAGGTGCTTTCAAGTAACAGACTGCTCACTCCTGACCTCACTTCTACCACTTCTATACAACCTTTCCTTCCTTATCCATGGTAGGATTGCTTCTCATTTACAGTAAGGTAAAGATGATACCAATCAGGCCCTTACTATATCACAAATCAGGCTTCTTTATTTTTAAAAGTATTCCCTCACCATTCCCTATAATTTGTGGCCTAGGTCAGTAAGCTTATATTGCCCTTGGCCTCCTCCAGGTCAGCCATTTACAGCTGCAACAAAGTTCTTGCCATTCTATTTATTTCTACATTTAGAAAAATTCTTTGGGATCCACATGTGGTAGAAATACACATTTTATTTATTCTGTAATTGCCAAACACCTCTTCAGATATCTCAATGAGTCATCCACCCATCACTCCAGAAGCAGAGAGGACAAGCTGTCATAAAATAGAAAGCAACATTCCCTAACAGAACTCATCTGAATCCAAAAAACTTCTCATCTTTATCACCACTCTCATCCAAAGCTTGGGCAGAACTGGCATGCAGATCTGCTCTGAAGGAAGATGAGAAACTTATCTATGACCCTGTAAGCTCACTTGCACTGGAATCCAACTGGAACTGTGCTATTTTCATCTTTTCTTCCAGAAAAACACAGAACTCCCGCTCTGCATTTAAAGTGAGTATTTTTAAATTAAAGATAAAAATAAAAGTTCAGAGGTCCATGATAAAGCAAGTTAAAAAGAACAAAAACATTTGCCCTGATTTTTCAGAGTATATTCACATAAAATAATGTCTCCTTTCCCCAAACAAAGACGAATTTTATTTCCTAACCACTTTAATCCACACCATCAAGGACAGGGAATTAGTAACAACATAGAGATAGCAAGAAAATTCTTTCAGCTATTTTCTAAATACTCTGTTGTACTAAAAGGCTAATTTTAAAGGAAAAGTCTTGTCACGGTCCAAATCACATCTTCTGTTTCCTAAGGATAACTGCAATTATTTTACCAAAGGTTATGAAAGGCACAGATGTGTATCTGTACAGTTAAAGTCAAGCATCTGTGCTGAAGGCAAGCAGATACTTGCCAACATACTGACCAGTGAAGAACTGCAAGAGAATTTTGGACTCCTTTGTAGCTGGAAGTGTTTTATAGGAGTGATGTGTATGAAAATACAATCATAATGGACAGCAGTTATCCTATAAACAAAAACATTACCAGAGAAGGAGTGACACCTGTAACCATTTGTTGCAAAGGAACAGCAGCTGTGCAAATCCACAGTGACTTAGCCTCTCCAGTGCAATCCAGTACACATCCCAGCCAGCCAGACCCCAGTGGCTTTGCAGTGGCTTTGGTAGCAAGAGCTAAATTCCAGCTCAGCAAATCCTGACAAGTTACACACTTGAGTCATTGCTGACCATGGGGCAGAGCTTCACCCTGCCTGGACTGCAAGGAAGAACACAGCCCTCCCTTCCAAGCCTCTGCTTTGGAGCTTATTTAAAAGCAAGATGGTGACCAGCTGTGGTGGAGGTCCCAGGGTGCTCCTTACAACTGCTAGGATTTAGTCCTGGTGCCTGGCCAAAAAACAAGCTTAGATATGAACTACTTTGTCTCACTCCAGGTTCCTCCAGCATTTCAAGGATATAGCACACTTGCTTCATGCTTCACACTGTACTCTCTTAGAGTGTGTTCAAGCAGCTGAACTCCTGAAACTGCTCACCATGACCAAATGAGAGATCTTGGCCACCTTTTCCTTCCCTGTTCCACTCTTTTCCCTTAGCTCTTGCTTCTGATCCTGGATGCTGTTCCTTATTTCTCTTAGCAGTGATGACACCTCCACAAGGGTATTTGAATCCAACACGAGAGGGGACAAACAGCCAAAAAAAGCCAAACCAACAAACCCCAACACACATCCTAAAAGCACATTAATCTCAAAATTCTAGGAAGAGTATAGTCACATTCACTTGATAAATAGTTGCTTTTCACAGAAACATTGTGTATCTGACAGAGATCTCAAGTTTCTTCTTTAATTTTGAGCCAGCAGAAAGAAATTACACTGAGCCCAAAGAGGCACAAAATTCTTTAACAGTATTGTACTGCCTCAATGAAAAACTTGTAAAAATAAATCCTGACACAGATTCCATACAATAAAAATCAGTTTGTTAAGACATTGCACCTCCATTGAACTCAATACTCATCTACAACTTGAGTGACAAAAAGATATGCATAAATTCAAAGCAATTCTGTTGCTTCAACAATCCTATTTAGCACCATAACAGAAGCAAGATGTTAAAACAAAACAATATTCATGTCAGAAATTTTACTTGGGCAGACTGTGCTACTATTTACATTACCAGTTTTGCTAAAATGAATAAGGCATTAATATAACTACAGCTTACTTTCTTAACACAGAAATATATGATTAGTCAAAAATCCACCCAGGAGTGACTTCTGGAAAATTTGGAACAGACTTCAATGGTTGTCTAGGAGAAGGACTGTTTATAGTTTAACCTTCAGTTCACCATAGTATGACACTTATCAGATAAGATTAAATTTCAATAAAATAAGCACAGGGAGGGAGAACAGAGAGCTTGACTGCATCATGAGCAGCAGCAGGGCTGTTCATATGTCCAGCAGTGAAGACAAGGCAAGTTATTTGTTCAAATAGTAAGAAAGATTTCAGTTTATCCAGCTGCAGAGATCTTAGCTGATTTTAAAAGGTACATGGCAATTATTTTGTTTCACATAACATTTCCTCCTTTTATCCTATTTTTGATGAGTATTTTTGCCTTACAGAGTACACTTGATTTTAGAAATTACATACTATGCAGGAGGAATAAATAAGTTAAATTATTAAAAAAAATCTCCAAGAGACTTCCAGCCAACACTGCAACTTCTGTCTTCAGCAAAAATCTGTACTAGTCTTCTGCATAAGAATTTTTATTTATATCTAATGAACATACCACATTTAATGTCTTTACATTACTGTACAAACCTATGCAATTTACAGAGATGGCATTAACAGAGTAGTGTCCTAAACTCAGATGCAGGAACATATAAAGATGGGTTGTGTTTTCAGTTTTTGTGCACTTCTGACAGCAGAGACAGTGTTGATTAAAGTAAAGAAGCTCAAAAGCTACTTCTATATAAAACTCAGGTAGCCATATCTTTCTGGAACTCAAAAGTCTACTGGTCAATTCTGGCTTTATATGTCTGACAAGCTTCCAAGACTTCCACTCAAAAATAATAAAGTCTAAAAGCAGAAAACACTGCCCAATCAAACCTTTTCCCACAACTTTCCCATTTGGTTTTGTCATTTCCCCAAGTCTTAATTCCAATATGTGCACCTCCATGCTATGGAAGTAATTTGGCTCATCCTTCTAGCTATCAGTCTCATGTTGTTATGTCAGAAATGGATTTTTGTGTGTACATGTGAGGAAGCAACCTGCTGAGTTCTGCTCTTCCAGACTTTGTTGATGAAATTTGCCTTAAAATTAAAATTTAAAAAAACAAACAAAAAAAATTGCTGCTTGATAAGATCGACTTCTTTCCTCATATTAAGTTCCTAAATATGTCACTAAGAGTAGCCAAGTGCTGCTTTAAACAGTTGTAATACACTGAAGTGAAATAAAAAACTTCTACAAACTAGAGCAAACTACAGATTCTTGTTGAAAAATCTACATTGTGTGAACTGTGAAACTAGTGTAACTTTAAACATGGATTCTTTTTTAAAAAAAGGAAGAAATAAAAGATTTAAAACCACCAAGATTTTTTAAAAAAAAACCAAACCAAAACCAGAAAATAGTATCTTGTGATGTTTTCAAGTGTACTCAAGTCCTAAAAGAACATCTCAGCTGAACTGTAGGTGCCTAGACTTACAACTGGATTTCCATCAACTGCTCTGGGGATTGTCCTGGGTTTTACTAACTTTCTCAAAACTTTTAGCATAAGGAAAAAATCTAGACTATTTGGAAATATTTAGATGAATTACTCAACCAAATATCCAAATCCATTTCTCTGGCTTTATTTACCTGTCTGTAGAAGCAAACTCACCCTAAGCAGGGTGCACAACAGATTCCATACACTCTCCAGTACTGCAGGTTCAAGCATCAGTCATGCTTAGGTTAATGCAGAATAAACACACAGTAAGAACTAGGGTATGGTCTAATGTTTCATTAGACTTCAGCTCAAGTAATTTGATTCCCCATACTGTACCCTTTGAGTGTGCATATGAAAGTTAGCAAACACCACTTTCATTATTCACTACTTTGTTCAAATTGTTCATCAAATCTCTCATCCTCCTCCTCACCCCTTCCTCCTTCCTGCACACAGACCTCCTCTCATATAGAAAGAATCCTGCCAAATAGCAGAGACACTCATCCAGAAATACATGGGAGATGTCAGCAAATACATGTTTGGGTTACTGCAGGAAAAGAATAGAAAGAACTTCCAGAGCTACAAAGCTGAAAATTCACACTCAGAAACATGACTGATTTGCCCTACTAACAGCCCCTCTTGTCAGGAGTTTATAGGTGGGGTAGAAGGTTTGTGAAAAGTGTAATAAATACAGAGTTCCAGCCTAAACACAGTTTGGCATGAATAGAACCCTCTCCTGTAGGGTAAGAGCTGAGAATGACAGCCAGCCATGGGGGCCCCTGTGAGATTGTCACTAAGAAACTTGTGCCTTGTTCTCAGTAAAAGGGAATCTCTAAGGTGGTTACCATGCCCTCAGCTCCTTTAACTAGTATAGAACACACTCCAGACCCGTGGTATTTCTCATTCAATTGAAAACAAAGAATCTGATTTTATCTAAATTAATTCCGGGGCTTCCCAGAATGAAGCAATTGTTTCTCTGAGTTACTCTATTTTAGTCAGTAGATTTATTCCCCCTAAGGCCATTTGGAAGTTGGACTGAAGCATCTCTCCACTGTCAGTGTTACAAAAGAATGTCTAATCAGACAGAGTACTGAAACCAGAGCAGCAGCATGACCATCTCAACTGCACAACAAAAGAGATGTAAGATAGTAAAAAATACTAAACTGTCCTGCAGTTTAGAACAGAGCCCTTGGAATTTGCTGCAGACTGGACTGTGCCAGTTTCAGACCACATCATTATTGACCTCATTTAACTTGTCTTACAAACAGGCTGCACAAGGAGTTAACAGGACTTCTGTGTTCTTCTGGAACTCTGACAATCAGACAGCTTCAGGTTTCTAGTCCATACCTATAAGGCATTATTGTCCAAATAACTTTTTACCCTAAAGACAGTAGCACATGCACATAAAAAAAATCAAACGCTGCAAGCTTGCCTTTTACCTCCTTTTACATCTACTATACTTTTACTATAAAAATCTATAGTAAAAAGCAAACTTGTTTTTAAGCAGATTATTTGGTACCTTCAATAATTAATTGATTGTGTTTGAATACCAATAGATATAAGACGCCAACAGACATTAAGATATGAGAACAACACTGGTATGAAGTGAATGTGATGAGAGTGTGAAGAGACAGAACAGCATTCAAGGGGTCTTGCCTCAGGTCTGTGGCAGAATCAGCAACACCTGCACATTGTTCCTGATAAACATTTGTCCAACACATTCACAGAGACCTACAACACGGAAATTCTAAATACTATTCAGTCAATATAATCTTCTTTTTATCCTTATCATGACAAGTTTTTTGGAATGTCAAACCTAAGTTTCCTTTCCCTCCATTTAAATCTATTTCTTCTCATCTGCTCCACCAAACAGAAAAAAAAGCCTTCTTTTTAGTACTCAAAAGAATTGGAAGATTTTAAATGCCTCCAGCATCAGTCTTCCAAACTTTAGAATAAACAATATGAATTTGTTCAAACTTCCCTCAGAGGTAAGATTTTAAAATCTCTTAAAGATAATCCCTGCTGCTTTCTGTTTCTCTGCAAATTATCCACTGCTTTCCTGAAAAGCAGTGCAAAAACCCAAGGATTCCAGCCAAGATCTCACTAATGCTAAGCAGGATGGAAAGTGTGCAGGCTGCAAGCCTTCTTAGAGATGCCAACGTCTAGGATGAGGGAACCATCCACAAGAGCACAACAGGAAATTCCAGCAGTTTCCAGCTCCAATCTCTAGCAATTTGAATAGTAACTGAGTGGTTTGGGTCCAGCTTCTGTTTCAGACATTTCTGTCTCTGCAAGAGAAAGAGCTGTCTATGAACAACTGGGTGGTTCTCTACTTACTCCATGTCTGCTCTCACTCACAGGAATCCTTTTTTCCATGCCTTACATTATGAAAATGCTCCAAGGTTTTAGTAACTATTCATGATCTATAATACTCCATACAATTACTCAGCTAATTAGCCATGATGGGCCTCTTTCAAGCATGTATATATTTATTTAAAAAAAAGAAACAAAAAAATCCCGTATGCACAAACAGAAGCTATTTATTCCCAGAACTTTATTCAGACTGCATTGCTTTACACATCTTACTCTAATGTTTTCACATTTACCTTTCAGTACACAAAATCTGAATATTTCTAATGCTTACCTTTCTGTGTTCAATTGAAGGCTGTGGGATAACAAACTGAAATCCCAGCACTGCTAGGGAACTGAGAAGTCTGAAAAGGCAAACAGTGAAACAGAACAGATAATTAGTACTAATACAAACCACACATCTACAACATCTTACGGGGCTTCACACTGCAAGAAAATATTCAAAGACTTGAATACCACTGCTAATGAAAACAGACTCACTAAACTGTATGAAATGTTCTTGTAAGATTCTGATCACAGCAGGCTCATACCTGAATGTATGAACCAGGTTCATACATTTGTCCAGCTATAAAGCAAAAGTGAACCAAATAGAATCCACTGATTTTATTTCACATAACTTTATGTTTTAATTTAAAAACTCCTAGCCATGCATATTTTAACACCTCAGCATTCAATGTCAAACTGACATATGCTTTGCAAGTTTTCTAAAGTGGCAAGTAAGAATTCACCCATCTGTGGACCTCATCTGCTTCTAGCTCTGGCTCGTCATCTCACAGATGAACACTGCACCTCCAGCACACAGGAAAGGGAAAATAGGTTCTTCCCCAGCTGCCTAACACTTTTGAAAATTGCATAACTTAATGGGCACAGAAGATGGAAAGTAGTGAACACAACCCACCAGAGACTCAGGATAAGCAGACAAGCATCACCCCAGTCCCCACATCTTCAGTCTGAAAGGAGTCATATTGGGAACCAAGCCCAAACAAACTTCTGTCACTGTAATGACTCCTAGGAGCCTGTTACAACTTAGGCACAGTTAGCTCAGTCTTTTGTTTGCTATAATTTGCAACAGAGACTGGTTTGTCTCCTTCTAACAAGCTCCTTCACCAGAAATCATGGACAGGTTTGGCAAAAGGATCAAGGTATCTTTATTTGTACCAGGAGTTTGACTTCTCAGTCTACAAAGAGTGTGTTTCAGACCCACTGTAAGGGGGAAAGCTGCTTATATTTGCTGAATTTCAATGCAGAAGTAAAACTGTTGTATTTGGATATAAAATACATCTGCAAACTAATGGATCAGACAAAATCCAGCTGCATTTCCTATTCACAGTTCCTTCCTTTGCTCTCTGCCCAGTAATCCTTTAAACATTTCTTATTGTTTCAGGTATTTTCTGAGACAGACCTCCTAAAGAGAAACAGGGGTTTTTTAATACTAAGCATTTAATTACCACCAATACAAATATTCTTCTGCTGGGGAGAATGTTTATCTTGTGTTTTCTGTGTTTGTTCTTGCTAATATACTGCAAAAGGAACCATTAGGTAAGTACAGGTTGCACATGGTCAATCATCATCTCACCATCTCTGCCACCCTCTATTAAACTATTAAACCAGTTAAAGGCTAGAAAAATTCATTACTTCTTTACTGCCACATCAATTTTGGGCAAAAAAAAAAGAAACCGTTTAAAAAGTCCGGTATTTCACAAAGCTATCATTTGACATAAAACAAAATACAGAGAAGGTGGCTGAAATCAGAGCCAGTGCAAGATGCTATAAAGAAATCACAGCAGGAGTCAAAAGATGCAGTTCAGACTAGGGCCCAATCACACAGTGGTACATGGAAGCCAGAGGCACAAATAAATAAACTGATTTGCAAAGCATATCTGAAATCAAAGGCAGAAATAGAACTCAGACCTCCAAACGGCAAAATTACAGCATCAAGTCTGTGTTCAGCTCACCTGCCTATCTCTTCTATGTGTTTAAGTGATCTCTCAACTCTTCTCAATGAAAAATGACAAGCATCTAAGTAGGTGGAGTGCACTGTCTGACAGACCCAGCCTACATCCTCTGCAAATTATATTTAACTTCCTTCTCAGAATCTTCCTATCCACCCCTTCTCCCTTATGGCTTCTGCTCCCTATAATCCCTTAGAGTATGTGAAAGAAAGTTCAGACTTTCCATAAGAAAATGAATGCTTTCATCCTTAACAAGACAGGATTTTTCTGATTGGTCTAACAGTCTACAAATTTCCATGTGTAAATTCTTCTGAAATCATGCACAAGGTTGTGAGTTCTGAGCTGAATGAGAACTGTAATCTTCAAAGCAAATTACTTACCAGATTAAAGTTTTCAGTTCTAAAATGAAAACTTTTAGTATATGTGTGATTATTCTGTGCCAGGCTTTTCCTGACCATTCTTTAAGGAGGTTGTACTGCAATCCTCATCTGTATGTACGTGGCTCAAGGTCAATAAAGATACATTTTAAATTTGCTTCTGTATCTGCAATTGGATCTGTCAGAAACAGTGGTATCAAGCTACTATTTCAAACACACAGGAAATTTGCCAAGAATATTTAAGCTATCCTGAGGTAAGCCCCTAGTTTCAAATCAGTGTGTGGCAATTTAATTATTTTAATGTTATTTCCCTAGGCAGCATGCTTTGGCTAACCTCTCTGGATTAGGCTTTTTTATTTGTTATGTGTGACTAACTTTAGTCTCCCAAGCTACAAAAATAGGCTCCTCCAGCTTCAGTGGGTTTGGTTCAGGTATTCTCACATTGCAGAAAAGCCAAAGAGAACAAACAAATGCTTCCCAAAATAAGGCAAAACTTTTCAAGTATACCTGAACAGGTGAGGTACCAATTGCAGCTGATTGATGGCTATGTAACTCAGACCTCTGTACCTTGCTGGTACAGCCCCTGCTCCCACAGTTGGGTCACTGTTTCGAGCCAAGCACCCATTTTGAAGCAAAGTCAAACTTTAAACTGTCTCACTTTCTTTTACTGGCAACACCAATTGCCAGTAATATAAAAACATAAAATATAAACATAAATATAAGCATAAATAAAAACAGCTGGGGAAGAGGGGGAGGCACAAGAAAAAAGCAAAAGTAATATTAGATCTATTGTTGGTGTAGCATGAAAAATTTTGCCATTTAGCACCTCCTTTGGAAACGCCTCTCAAGAGTTCTTCCCAGGCAATGCAGTGAGTGCTAGCTCTGCATGAATGAAGCTAGAGGGTACTAGAACAGATCTCTCACTTGTTGCTGTCCCTTAGCAGCTGCATTTTATGGAGGAATATTATGGCCAAGTGCGGATTGTCCATATACAGGTGATCAATTCTAGTGCAGTATGGCTCTTGTCTCAAACTCCCAACTTCCTCCCAAATCTGCTGAACAGCCCAAGTCTGGGATTGCTTGAGAGGAGCTATGCAGGTCATCTTTCATCTTGGAAAGATAACACTGGTAGTGTCAGTAAAGTGTGACAGATCCATTTTGATGGAAAATCTGCCCTGGGATATCAGGAGAGCGCCAAAATTGCAATTCAAATATTGATGTCTCAAACTCAGGAGAAGCAAGGCTGGAGCAGAGGTGTTAGAGTAACTCCATCCCAAAGACAGAGCACTCAGCTGACATGCTTTGCAGGAGGTCAGCCTGTGTTTGTGTGGCATCAGGGCTGCCTGTCTGCTCTGAATCTGCTCGCCCAAGGACAGGACAGAACCGGACAGACCAGCTTAGAAACAGCTGAATGTTTCCTTTGTTAGGAAAGCTGTTTGAAAGGTCTTTCCTATGTTTGCCCACTGGCAAACTGTTTCAGGAATGCATAAGACAAATCCATGAATGAATTGCAGCACAGGTACTAAAACATGTAAATCAGCAATTTAAGCCCAGTGATTGTAATTGTTCAGACTCATCAAAAAACACAGGAACTTTCCAGTGATATAGTCCATCACATTGGCACACACTAACAGATGCTCAAAGCATGAACAAACACTAAGAACTTTCTTTTTCACTATCACCAAAGAATGCTATGTCTGGTATGCATATACTTGAGTATTTATTTGGTCTTGGAACAAGATTTCTATTTACCCTCCAATGATACAGACACTTTTAGCAGCAGAGCAAGAGTCCACCAAATTGAAATTTACTTAGTGTGTTAAGAGCATATTAAATAAGATTTTATATGTTTTATTGCATCACTTACCTCAAAGAAACTATTAAACTGTCTACCATGATCTTTTACTGCAAGGTATCTTGAAGGGAAAAATACCTCTTCACTGTGGTACAGCACAATGACAATCACACACAAAACCTGCAAAAAGAAAGGAGAATAACAATTAACACTGCTTATTTAGTATTTTCCAGAATATGTATAAAACTGCATACAGAACTATATTAGTAATCTCTGCTTCAATTCTTGGGACTTTACAGCAATTAAAACTGAATATCCAGCGTATGTTACAGGAATAAACTGTATGCACACCATTTTTTGCAACCGGATTTCAATATTACCAAAGTGCTCTGTAGAAATACTGTGGAATGCAAAATCTTAATTTGATTCCCAAGAAGCCAAATCTGATGTTAGACCTTCTTGCCTTTTTAGTTCACATTGCTGGTATGTCACTTGTATAACAATGAAGCAAACAACATCATCTGAAGTCTTGTGTTAATAAAATTCATAGAACTGAAATTGGGTTACCAACTTCTAAAGTGCAGAATATTATTAATACACTCTGCATTTTGTGAGCAATGCAAGGATGACTCCATGAGTGCTAATACAGTTTGCAGCAAAAACCTGAAGAGCAGCATTGTTTCCTCTACTGTGTATGGAAACCTACCCACAATGAAGTTAAATGCCTTGTCCACTATCAAGGAGGAAATCTGGAGTTAAACAGCATTCTAAATATAAGTTTAACTGATTTAACCTTATTTGTAAGTACCATCAGTACATCACAAATACTGTGAGCACACAGAAACTCTACCAGCACTTGGGAGGATTACTCAAGCACACTTAGATTTCTTTGTAAGTAATCTCAAATGTTCTTATTTTAATAAATTTGTAATCATATATTGGGTATCTAAAATGCACCAGAATTTTCAGGTGGGAAAGAGATCCTTGCAGTAAGGGAATACAGCATAAATCAGAAGGGCCGGTGGGAGAATGGCAAGGAGGGAGGAAAAGAGGAAATAAAACACTACTAAAACTGAACCTAAATCCATACATTTCAAAACTTGGTAAACCACTGTCTGTATCTTTTGTATCTTTCCCTTTACAAGTGGTTACATGTTGAAATGCAGTGGAGTGAAGAGAAACGAGAACATTGCTGTTCACAGATAAAGAGCTCTCAATTTCTGTCAGACAGCCAGATAATTGAAAACTGCCTAGAATGGGACAGGACTGACAAGAATGCAAGAAATGTGCAGTTAGATAAAGTACAGATCCTGCTGCTAGGAAAATGCAGATTGTTTGCAGGTAACTGGGCAGGTTAAATATTTCCCATCCTCTTCTAAAAAATCAAACAAATTTGGTTTAGGAAATCCCAAAATATTTGTAACATTTTCAAAAGAGAATTTCACAATTGATTAATGATTTGATTGTTTAGTTTTTTTTAAATGGAAGGCATTAAAACTTGAAGGAAAGTATCACAACAGAAGTTTTATATGTAAGTTTTGAGTTAGTCCTGAGGAAGAAAGCACTAAGGCTGAGCTTCATCCTCTCTTGCAGTTTCACAGTTGTCAGTATATCTAAGAGGTTTTCTCAAACTTACTCACCATGTTCACTACTTAACATTGTAAAATTGGCTTGCATAAGATGGGAAGCACTTCTGAAAATGGATTTTTAGTCTGGATTTGCAACACTTCATATCATTTGAGACTTTAGCACATTCAGTAAAAGCTGCATTCCTTTAAACATAAGGCAAGTCCACAAATCCAGCACTACCACCAGGCATTTAGTCCCTAACACAGGACTTAATAATTCTGAACTGAGAAGGAAACAGGTGTCTTACTGCCTGCAACCTGACTCTTAATTACCAGGCATACTGAAGCAATAGTTGTTTATATCACTTAGTGAAGATGGAGAATCTGCCTGTAAAATGGATTGTAAGCAATGTATCATCTTGAGGGTTTTTTCCCAGATGTACTCTCTTTCAGATTTTTCACTCCACAATAATCTTTTCATCCAACAACCTTGTATGGAGTGACACAGTCTCAAAAGAACATTGCTACAGGGTACAAAAACATGAAAAAGCAATGTACACTCCACTAATCCCTTTTATAAACTGCGCCTCGTTTGAAAAAAAGGAAAGATAATATGATAAAACTAGTTTTGCAAAGAAACAAGAGAAGGATCCTGAGTGTTTCTGGAGACTGTTCTTAAAAAGAATGCCTAAAGTCCATGCATATGTTTTCAATTTTTTTCAGTTCATTTGTATCTTTATTGTCAATGGTAGGTTGCTTTACTACCTCTCCTTTCAACTGCATTTCAATGCCTTTTTCAAAACACCTCTTACTGCAACTCATAGATGCATTTCTTTTGAAGTATCATTTGTAGCACACAGTGTAAAAACTGCTAAAAAATTAAGTGACTTTAAGAGCTTGTTTTCAGATTATTTAAGAGCTTAGGTGATTACAGCCCACTGAAAGACATGTCATTTTGGCAGTGGTGTCTTTGATATGAAAATGTGCAAATGTGACAATCATTTTCCCTCCAGAAGATCCAGGGCAAAATGAATATCTGAAATGGCTACACAGTTAACACTGGGATTGAATAACATGAATTTGGCAGGGAAACTTACAAAAGCCTGATGAGGTGTACTTGTGCTCTCTAAGTCTTGCATTGTAAAAGTCAAACTGCCTTCCCAGAAGGGGCTGAAAAGCACTATCGACCTTCCTAGCAAAAACCTCTCTAGTAACCCTGCATACAGCAGAATAGATATTAATTTCTCAACTGGAACAACACACACTCTTCTGCTTCACAGAGTCAGCAAGACTTTCTTCACTGCATTAAAATATTTGACATTTCAGCAGTCTTCCCTACCTCACTTCCAAGCTGAATGAAAAAAATCTGTGAAATTGGGTGGAGAAAAAAAACAAAACAGCAAAAACACAGCCCTCACAGAAAATCAATCAATCAAACCAACCAACCCACCTCACAGGCTGGGACAGAATACAAACCTCTCCAGAACCATGGGATGACAATCAATGAGGTGTTTCATTGCATCTAATCAAATACAGAAATGATTAAAGGACCCTGCTTAAAGTCTCCTTTGCTTTCAAACTGCACGTGAGTGGTTTTAACACCTTCCAACTGCTGCAGCAGTTACCCTACCAAGCAATGAACCAATCATAACCATCCCTTAACTTGGTATTTACTGACATTCACCCAGACTTTCTCAAAACATTAGAAAGTAAAAATATTAATTTGTAATAGATTTCAAAAAGGAGTGAGGATGGATAATGGTAGTAAAAAAATAATCTGATAGGCTCATAGGCAATCACAGAAATTTGCTGAAAGGAGAAAAAAAGATTTTTCAAAGACAACACAATGCACAGAATTATGTGGACAGACACCACAGATACTGTGAAGAAAGTTAAGAAAAGAGGACAAATGTTCTTCTGGGAAGTCAAAGGTAAGAGTCACCCTTCAGCTAATTAACTTCAAGAAACTTCTTCCTACTAAGAGGTTTGAAATTTCAGAGAGCCAATGTTATCCTAACCTCTTAATTATCATGGGACCACTCACATGTGGCTTTTCATGTGACTGTGCCTTTTGTGTATTGTGAGTGGACAGTATTTCACTTCCATGAATTCCTATGTCATTTTAACATCAATCTATACTTCTTGTAAGTCCTGTCAACACAGATACATCCATCTGCAGCTATGTATTAGCTATAACAGAAATTCCTCAATGTCTGCATGTTTACAGTACCTACTTAAACAATCCAAGACCCTCTATTTTAACTCACAACAGGAACGTGAGCTTCATCATGTAGAAACATATGCTAACTCAACCAAGTTCAGAAATGCTCTGAGCTTTTAGCCTCTTCTACCTTGGTGACTTACACATGTATGAAGTCAGCTTCAGGTCCCTTCAGTATTTATATTTTTGGTCAGATTATGTATCTTGCCAGCCACTGACAAGGGCAACTTGAAGCAGCTCTGAAAGCTGAGCATTGTTCCAAAGTCATGTTTACACTGATAGAAAAAGTTCTCATTTTGATATTTTTTGTATGGTTAATTGGTTGGGGGTTTTTGTTTGGTTTTGGGTTTTTTGGTTAGTTGGTTGGTTGGTTTGCTGGGTTTTTTTGGGGGGGGTAGTGGGGGAGTCATAAATAATGAATATCTAGAAACACTTTAAAGAGAATATTGCACCCAAGACTGCCTTTGAATCTGTCGTCCTGCATATTGGTATAGTGTATCTGTTGGTTTAGTTGTTCAAATCTGTTAAATCATGTTCAGTACAAGTCCTTTGGATTGCATCCAAAATTCAATACATTCACAAGACTTTGATAAAGCACTCACAGTTTGCCAGGTTTATCTAGCTACATAATTTGTGCATACATCCAACAGCTTAAACTGCAGCTGTTGACACCTACCACCAGAGTTTTAATCTTTTCAAACATTAACTACATTAAAATATACACTTGTTTCTGAAAGCTGCATAAAAAAGAAATCTAGCATTAGATCTGATGAAAAGTTCTGATACTTACATGGAGCAAACATTTTATTAAAACAAAAATGGCAAGTTACTCCACCTAACTTTTTTATTTTAAATGCTTTGAGAACTTTCAGGTTCTCCTTCTAGGTGTGCCCAGAACTACTTCAGTCCAAGAAAGCTCAGTGCCTATCTTCAATGGAAGCTTGATCAAGATCCAGTTTTCATTTCTTTGCCTAAAATCTCAGCTCCAGCTGCCGGCCGTGCTGCAGCCGCAGCTTTGGCTCGGGGCTGGGCGAGTGGGCCCCGGGCAGGGCCGGAGCGACCGCGGCGCTCCCGGAGCCTCCCCCGCGGCACCGGCCCCAAAGCCGCGCTGAAACAGCAACGCTGCGGCCCCGAGCCGCCCTGAAGGGGATTTTGGAATTCTAGAGCTTTAATTCAGCAAATGTTTCACTTCTCAGCGAACGTGTTCAGCTCATTTGTGTGGATTGCCGTGGAAGAACTGTGTAACCCGATTATTTGGCATCCAACCCTATAATATTGAATTGTTCTCTAAAAATCTAGGAGGCGAAGGTGGCAGAATCCAATAGTGACCATACACGTGATTTTCCAAAACACCGATTCACAAAACGCAAATTTTGGCTTTTAAAAATATTGTTATGCTGGAGGGTGCCACAATTAGAGCAATTTGCTTCCATCTTTCATGAAGAATATATAATTTAAGATCAAACAAGGGTTGTGACATTAATCTTGTAGGTAATGGTGAGAAGCAGGAAATCAATTGCTTATAGATCATGAGCTGCAGTCATATTTCAGTAGTAGGATTTGTTTAAATATTTTTCCTAACCTTTGTTCACAACGCTGATTATGTATTTGCTGAATGTGCACTAGTAATGAAAACATCATATAAGTGGAATAATTGCAATAATAAGCCTGGTTTAAAATTTACTAAAAACTTCTTAATCTAATAATTGGCTTAAATATGGATTTAAGACCATAGGTCTGATAATCAATTAAAGTATATTGTTGTGGTATAAAATATGACATATAGTTGACCTAATTGACACCTAGTTCAATTGCAAAGAAAATACACTGGAATAGCAGTGTTAAATTGATTAGTAATTCTGACATATTTACATTCACCAAACTCTGAAAAGGTAGTTTATGTGGGGTTCAGACTTACCAAACTTTAAAGGGTCCAGAAAACACAAAATCAGATGTCAGAAAAACTGAATCACTTGGGGTTTTTTATGTCTTTGAAATAATAAACCAGAGAAATAATACTTTCTCTAGATTCAGGCTGCACCAAAATTGCCATTGTTAGTATGATTTTATCCCCTTTTTTACCCCTTTGAGAATTAGATAATTCTCACAAAAGTTTACTGCATGTAAAGTTCTCATGTGCAGTTTCCAGGCAAAGGACAATTATGTATAACATAAAATTAATCACAAAAGTGAGATCATATCACTCTCCTAATTGACAAAGAGATTTTTGGGATGCATATGTGTGGAAACAATTGCAAACCTATCTTAAGTTCATTTCAAGATTTCAAAGGCTGTGCAATTTTGGCCAAATCCTTGGAATTAGTTTTAAAACTGTGCTTAACAACCACATGGTGGTTGGTTTTTTACCTTCTCTTCTCTGTCTAAAGAGGTATTGTAGGAACCTTGATACCAGCTTGTCACCATTCACTGGTTTAAGGAATTCCAACTCTTGTCATAGCTGTTCTGGATAACTAGTGCAGAACAAACTGGAAAGAGATATAAAAGACAAGTGTGCAGAGACTGAACAGTTCTCTCCCATTTGAAGGGCCTTACTCAGTGTTCAACTGATCTATTCCACTTGTGCTGTGTAAATGTGGCTTGCCCACAGAGCCACTAACACTCATTGCACACAGAACCTAAGAGCTCCCTGTTCCACACTTACCCATCCCAGAGAACTGAAAGGTTCTAGCATTTGAAAACCATGGAATGTGCTACTTATCACAGTTCTACATATTAGAAATCATTACCTCTTCTAACAAAACACATTCCATGTATTTTAATAAATTTTCCTTTCCTTGTAAAGAACTTTTTTGCTGCAATCTGAATCTTCTAAACCAAGGATGTAGAAGGGGCTGAACATGTAAGAGGAAGGGGGAGATTACATGTTAAAAATCCTTTTCATTGAACAGTCTTTCTTAACCATTCCATAATCCTGATCAACACTTAACTGATTACTGATGTGGAAAGATATGGAAAAAAAATAACACTGAACAACCTAAAAAGTCAGGTAGAAATACCTGAAATCTCTATAAGCATTGATACAAAATAGGTGAATCCCTCATTGTTATGACAACCAAGAGAAACAAATCTGTGTGAACATTGCTATGATTGAACATTGAGAGTCTTGCCTACAAAATAAGCAGTAACAGCACAAATTTGTTTTCAACAAGTTCCTGTTCTAATTACTTTTCTATCAAGTGTAAGTAGGTGGAGTGGTGATTTAGATTTGGTTCATGTACTGTTTTGAGACCCACTCCATTTTGTGGAAACTCAGGTAAAACTCTGCTGTGACTGGTAATTAGAATGCCCTGGATGGAAATAATTGAGAGAAGGATTATAAATGAAATGTCACTCTAAAAATCTATTTACTTAGTAGAAGTCTTAATGATACTGATGTTGCAAGGCATATAACTGAATTTCAGAACAACTAGGAATAACAAATTTCTTAGAGCCTCTGTTAGCCATATTAATTTCTTTACCTGTAAATATGTCAAACACAATTAACTTTTCTTATGCTATTTTCAGGACTTGGTTAATGAAGGCCATTTTCAGAATTGAAGAAAGGTTGAAAGAAGCTTTTCCTAGTCTGTCTTCAAAACACAGGCTCCCAACAGCATTTAACTGGTGGTTCTGAGGATGTACTGTCTTTTGCATGAAAACCAAGGACCCAACAGCCTCACTCAAGAGAGCTGTAACACACCCTGTTTAAAAAGGTCATAGAAAACAAATATTTCAGCAAAGCTAATTGAAGGCACATGTACAAGGAAAGTAAAACACAACATATTTCAGGAGTATAATCAGCTGTTTCTTTGTAATGCAGCTGGGAGACACCCCTCTCATTATGTAAAAATCATGTACATTACATAATTATTGTGAAGTTAGAAGATACCTTCCTTTTGCAAAAAGAAAACATTATTTTTACCCATCTGTTTAATAAGAATGTCTGACAGACACAAATCCTTTTTTTTTTCATTTTTAAAATGCTTCCCATGAGAATGGTGTTCAAGAAACATTGTAAATACATGCCTAAGCATCAATATCCCCCACGTAGTAAAAGAAATTACAAAATATAGGAAGCCATGCCTCAGAGAATAATTTTTAAAGTATTGGGCAACATTCAACCTCATTTATAGTGAAGAACCAGTGTTCCTGTTGCTAATGTACCCTCTGAAAGAAATATTTCATTTACTGGTAAATAGATGTGTGTGTCATTAGCCTGCCACAATTAAGTCTCTGCATTGCTCCAACACAAATAGAATAACTGATGTAAACTACACTTTCCATAAATTAGAGCTGATTCACAACAACATGATAGTAAAATGAGTCAGCAATTCCTCTGTGAACTCACAGAAACATTTCTAACAATATAAAAATCCTGAATTTCATAGCTAGGATTTCCTAAGGAAGAGATTAAGTCATATCAGAAGCTTAAATATACCACAGTCCTTTTTTTTTTTTTAATCAAATTTTAAAAAATTGTCCCCATCAAGCTATTACCTGAACACATACCATCTCAAAATACTATATAAAGTTCCTTCTGTTGTTCTGTTGACATGATTTCTGAGGTGTTGTGGTACCAGTGTCAGAACACAACATGGAGGGCAGTATGAGATGTGGATTTATAATCTTTGCTTGCCTATTCAGAAATAAATCTTTATCTTGCTTATTCACAAATAAAATATTTTCTTTGGAATATCAGTGGGAACCATCTCTCTGCATAAGTAATACCTCAAATAACAAGGCTTTATGGGAATATTCCAACATTATCCACAGCAGACAAGGAAAGAAGTGTTTCAGTACAGGGACACTGCAAAAGTCAAACCAAACAACTTTTAAACTTGTTAGCCAGCCTCTAATGGCTAAGCTAAGCATTTGTAGTCCCTGGAAGAGATCACTTTGCATCTTCCAGTTACCAGAGAAAACACAGACTTGTCCAGAATGACTAGGTATTTCTCTTCTGGGTAGCTATTCCTATCCACTATTATCAGTGATGTCTAATTTTCTAAAGTTAAGCTCTATGCAGAGGAACAGTTACTAACTGGAACAGTACCTATAAATACAACACAGGCATCCTATTGAAATTAGCTGTAATATCCTTGGGATTCAATTTCAAACTTCAGCTACACTGACTCCAAGGGCTTCTTCTAGCATTATTCTTGATGTACTAAACTATAAATGGGACAAACAACATTTCTAGGGAACTTCGGAGATTTCCCTGCCTGTTATGTAGCTCTCCACCTTGGGTGAGGCATTCTAAAGAAAGGCTGACATTCCTTCAAGACTGAATGGGTCTTTGAGACAGAAGAACAATTAGGGGGAAAAAACCCCAAACAAGCCCAACCCAAACCTATTTGTTACTACAGGCAAACCAAGACAATTCCATGTCAGTTTATCAGTCCATATATTTAGAAATAAAATATATTTATAAACAGCTATGCCAGGCCACAACCCAACAAGTCTCTCCCCTGCAGTTTGGCAGCAAAGGAACAATGTCCTGGTAATCCAAGGACTACCCCAGTGTTTCAGTGCAGGGCTGCACTGCAGATCACTGGCTCCTGTACTTTCTCTAATGGAGATTAATGTGGGCACACATCCCAGAATAACTCATCAAATCCTTTTCTACACAATTTTTCAAGGATAAGTGTTTTAACACACATTTCAATACCAGCAAAACTGGAAGGAAAAACGCCACGGGTACCCACTGATGCACATTTTGTACTAACACGTGTCCAAGGCTTTCGTAATAGGCTCTAAACATGGTCAAAGTCCTCTTCCCTTCAGTCCTCTTCTGCAGTCAGCAAACTGCTTCATTTTGGCAAAAAGAAGAAATTTCTCTTTTCTATCATGCAATTCCTATGTGAGTTGGGCTTCACTTCAATCAGTGAGCAGCACTGCTCAGGTGACAGCAGTGTTGAAACTCAGCTGTCAGGAAAAGCTGAGCAACAGCTTGAAGGTGCTGTGCTGTACTGGGGCATGGAGGGGCAGAGGTGCACCATCCTAAACAATCAAACAACACTTTGTCCTCTAGCATTTGGGATAATCTGGGCACTAAACACTTGCTAAATACTTTCAGTACATGAGAACAACACAAGGCTTCAACTGACCAGAGGCCAGACACAAGGATGTAGAACTTCTCAGGTTCTTCTCAGGTCACTTGGGAATATATTTTAGAGACCACTGAAAAATAAGTGACACATGTCCAAAATAAACAGTGCTGAGATTATAATGGCATCCTTGTAACTGCTGAACATGTCTTTGCTCAATAAAGCATAAAAGAAAATCAACTGTTCACATCAAGGAAATGTCATATACCTAATAACAAGACTTAGATGTTTTATTTTTTAAGAGGAAGTACAGAAAACTACTAGATTATGGACAGAAAAACAGTTCACCATGTAGTTTACACATCTTCATCGTACATTTCAGAGTCTAGGCTCCTGAAACATCTTGAAATGACTAAGTTGTGCAAGATTGCCTAAATTACTTTGTTATTAAATAATATATAAGAATGATGAGGTTCTAATTTATTTCTGATTAAAATTCTCTCGGGTGTGAAGCTCCCCACATACTGGTACAAAAAAGCAGGAATGGAATTTGAAGATTTATTGCTTTCTTTTATGTTTCTACATAATGATGAATAATAAGTCCAATGAGAGATCTTGCAAGAGCACTGTGAAATTAAGTATTTTTCATAATTTTGTAATAGAATACCAGAGAACTTCAACCCAACATGAAACAATAAACTATCAATGGATCTCTAACAGCCAGCTGGAAGAATGGCAGTGAGTTGTCTTGTACATCTTCTGCAAATATGAAATTCTGCATGCAAGTAAATACAGGGATAACTCAGAGAACACACTGAAGAATTGTTTCACAGAGGTCTATTTAGCTTTCATCCACAATCAGCACAACATAGACATTCAATATGTTTATCTGCTGGGCTTGATATATATAGAATCTTACAAATAGTTCAGTTCCAAAACTGGACTGACTACCAAGATAGTAGCATCAGATGCCAATTGTGCTGCCAAGCCTTTACCACTTAAAGGGATACATTTGCAGAGGTGCATCTCTTTTCTGTGGGAAAAATATGTTAATGGAGAAAAAAAGGGAAAACACTAAGTTATTAAGCTTTAATAAGTAAAGATGACAAACACTATCATCACATCATTTCAAGAAAGAGAAATTAAGATTCAGCATTAGTGAGAGTAGAAGAAATATTAAATCCCTATGTTCAGAAACCCAGAAATAATTTACATTTTCAATTCTACACCTGAGAATGAGAATATATGGTACTGAATATCATTTTCCTGAAGTCCTTGTTTAGTTCAGGTTCCAGAAATATCCTAATGCTTATATCAATCATACTTCCATTTGGTGAACCCTTCAGCCTCCTGCATTTTAAAGCTGAACTGCAAGATCCTTTAAGTGTTGGGAGAGGAAACTGTTTATTCTTACCCTGTCAGGTTGAAAGAGATTTTAGACATCCTACAAATCTTGTCTTGCTGCTATGCCTCATGTGCTCTGGTGGTCTAGATGACAGTTAGTATTTCAGTCCATTTAATGTAAACTGCATGAACTGTTACACTCCTACAGGAGATACCAGTCCTTGACACAAAAACACAAAGATAATCATACATTCAAGGAATCTTGCGCTATCATTCACTGAGCAGGGAAGCTGAAACTTTTCACCAGCTGCAGATTTAAGTCTCCCTATTAGGAAATTTACAGTTTGGAAGATGCCATCCAGTGGCCTGTGAAGAATGAGTTTATAGTTGACAGATAAAAGATCCAACCTTGCAGAATCACCAACAGCCCTTGTTACCCTTGTTAGTAGCATTATTTAAAAAACCTAAACAAGTCAAGAAGATGCATTTTTGACTTACAGTTGTCCTTTCCAAGTCAAGTTCTAGTCTTGAGTTTTTCTCAGACTGTAAGTAAACTCAATACTGCTTCCAATAGAGGTTTGCTTAGAGAGTAGGAGTAAAACATGATTGCAGTCTGACTTTGAAAGAATTGAATCAACTTTGCTACTTGAAAAGTCATTCACCAGAGCTAATGCATGCAAGCACCCACTCTTATATCTGCAAAAGCCAGAAGGGTTGAAGAGAAAAAACAGTAGAAATACCATACTTCCCTATAATTCCTGCATGGGCTTGCAGAGAAAGGTAGGTTAAAGAGCATCCCTTTTGAACAAAGTGGTGGAAAGCATCAGTACAGTTAGTCACTGCAAAGTAAAGAGGTGGCTCTGTCCTGCCTCCCCATTCAGCCATACACTATTCAGAATAAACTAGCCCCAACATACTTGCAACACAGCAGTTTCAGCAAAATCATTATACTTAGTTTAGTGAGACTCTGTACCTCACAGTTTAACAACACACCCAGATTAGGAGGGTACCAGGAGGGGAAAGTGTGACTACCACGATACAGGTGCACTCACTGACAGCATATCCTAGCCTTTTGGCTGTACCTACAGTCACTTATACTTCAGATTAAGGTATTATTTTCTGTCTCTATATAACAAAAGTTTTAACACATAAGCATCTTTGCTCACAATCTCTGTTAATCAGACGCAGCTTAGAAATTGTACCTCATAGTGGTAGTTTCAGAGTTGGCAGCTGTGCAAGTCACAATGAAGCCACTTCTCTCTTCTGACCACAATAATAGTCAAATCTAATGCAGTGTATCAAAATCATAAGTCATCCTTAATCCAGGAATCTCTGCCACCATTATACCACATTTCAGGACTTTCATAACCATTCCTGCTCAATAAAATCTATTCAAGTGGCTGGGACTTGCTCTAAGCAAAGTGAATAGGGCCCTTATTGCATCAGGTAAAAAGAAATCAAAGGTCATCTCTTGGCAGTAGAGCATGAATTTATTTGTGCTTGGGGGCAGGCTATTACAGCACACTGACCCTCACCTGACGTCACTTAGTGCTTCCCATGTGTCTGCAAACTGAAAAACAGCGACTTAAAATGTGAATGTGAGACTTCTTGAATCTGCATAACAACAAGAACAGCAAAACACTGGCAAAGGAAACCAAGTAACCCCTCCAACACTGTGGACTTCATTTGCTGCTTTATATAATCTGTATGCCACAGGTGACAGAGTGATCTTTAAAAAAAGGGTGACCAAATTTCATATGCTGTCTTTTGGGTTTTTGAGTTTTTTTAGTCAGTCTACTGCTGTTGCACAAACTACTCAGAGTCAGACAGTCTTATATAGTGACTTTTAATCTTCTACTTGAGCACTCACAGTTGGAGATAGGTGAAGACTTGCTGAAAGGAATGCAAGTCGAATGGAATCACTCTGGGCACTGTTTCACACTGTGCTCCCTGCTTTAACATATTATCTGTATTGTCTGAGGAAACAGGCATTTTGCAAAGCCCAGAGTTTTGAAAAGCTCTTCTAACATAACTTTAAGAAAACAGCAAAACAAAAAGCAGAAACAAACCCACTTTTCTGAATTTTGCTGGGAAGATACATTTGGAAACAGTTTCTCCCCTCTTCCCATTTCAAAGCAGTAGAAACACCACAACTGAATCACAACCACTATGGTTCAAAAGAAATCAGAAAACAACAGTTTCTGTTCAATTTTAACAATATGAAAGCAGCAAAGTTATTTTAGGCCTTTCATGCCCTCATGATTCAAAACTGCATATGGATTTTTTTCTTATTTAAAATAATTCTTAATCATTATAATATAAATTTTGAACATGCTCACAACTATCACTCTGCATTCAGCCATGGTTTGATGAATTTGGCCAGCAACAAATACAGGCAGAAGGCATAGCTTTATGACAATTGATTAATTACAGCAGCATTGTAAGTACCTAAGTAATAAATCTGAACCTGATCCTGCAACACTGTAAACATCCCTATGGGAAGAAACAAAAGTACTCCAATTGCCTTAATCTGAGCAAATCTCTGAACTGGAGTGGGGGGCAGTAAGAAAGAAAAAAAAGAGACAATCTTTTTGGTGTGCAATATCTATTAAGGAGTATAAGCAACGCCTGAAGAAGAAGTATAAGAAATTACATTTTTAATGGCTGCTTATCACTACAAAAAAATCAAAACTGACATCATGCCTTAACTGTATTTCAACACATGAACAGTATTTCCTGGGCCAACAAAAGTGAACAATACTAACAGTTAATGGTTAACCCACTCTATTCTTTTAAATCCTTATTCATATGCTGGTTTAGTAAAGTGCTTCAGTTCCACATAGAGCCCCAGAAAACCTGCAAGGAGGTTTGCCCACTATTCCCCACTCACTTCCCCAGTGAATGCAGCTCCACAGAAGTACAAGAAAATGAGATAGAGCTTTCCTATCTGCCAGATTAAGTAATTGCATCCATTCCATACAATTTATCACTCTTTTGGGCCACTCGTGTCATGGGATGACATTTTATTGTAATTATGCAGGGTGGGATTGGACAGGCTCTTGCTTCTCTTTGCCAATCTGATAAGCAAAAATATTTTTTTTAACTTTCGTAGAAACTACATGTTTTAGATAAAAATAACCAAACAAAAATACAAGTATAATGCACAACCAACTAATGGTTTGATGTTACCAAGTTAGGACTAATGCAATCACCTTTACTGTGGAAAAAAAATTCAGAATATCTGAATACTTTCCAAGTCAACATTTACTCTCAGGTTAGTGTCAATAGTTTTGCTGAATTGGCCATTTACAGATAGGTTTGTCCTTCCATGCACTTCTATGCAGCAAATCCAAAGGGAGTATCAGGGGAATCCGCCTGATTCAGGATTACAGATTTTAGTCATACAACATTCAAGTATCCAAGTGACGTTTTTCTCCTGGGGGAGTAGTATCCATGCTCAGATATATCCAAGTGCTGATCCAGCAAGGCCAAGCACAACAGATGTTTTTCACCAAAAGAAGATTTCATGAAGAAGGGCTTTTAAAAAGGGCTTCTTTATCCATCCTTTTCCCAAAATCAGAGCAAAGAAAACACATTCCAACTCAGATATTGTGACTCACATAGACAGGAACAAGCAGGAAACCACAGTACTTCTATCAGCTTTACAGAAAGTATCCTCAGGCTCCCAACAAACACTTCCCTCTGGGAAGCCTTCTCCTATTCTCTTATCTCACCAGGCCATGCAGTCCCAAAGGACAGACCTTGCCCCACCTCTTCATCAAGCCAGGCCCAATGTGTCACATCAGTCCTGCTTGTTCATCAACAAACTGGAAGAGTCTGCTCACTACCAGGTTTCTCTGCTAAACTTCATTTTGATGCAAGAAGAGGTCAATACAATCCAGTCAAAGATAAAGAAAGTTCAGAAGTTGAAAGTTCAGAAGTTGGAACTTCTGTTGTCATGGCAGTTATCTCTTGGATTTACTAAAAAGGACTATTCTTTTATTAATGTTAGTATTTTAGGAAGCTTGGGTTTAGGAAAAAAGCACAAGTAAGTGAAGTTATATCAACAAAAATAACATTCAAAAAAGGTTAGTTTTCTGTGTTTGTCTCTACACTTAATTACATATGGCTAAATATAACTCATGAGTTTATAGTAGTCTTATAGGAAGGGGAATAAAGGATCACAGTTACAAACAAGTGGCTCCTCTGCAAAGGGATGAATTTTATCTACCAAGTCCTGTAAGTTAAATATTTTCTTGGTACCCAGAGAGCCTTCCAAAGGCTCCAGTTCCTGGAATCAACTATACAACAAGTAAAACTTGTTAAGTTAAAGAACAAGTTACTAGCTCTTGTATTGTCAAAGAAAACACTGGAAACTCATAGCTGAAACCAGTGGTTCGGCTTTCCAATGACAAGAGCACATCACTTGGGAGTGGCCAGATCTAAAAGACACTGAAGTTGCTGATAACCTTTTCCTTGACTTTACTGGCTCTTACATCAGAGCTTTAAATAAAGGAGATAGTGGCTCTTGCACTTGCTGAGAAAAAGACCTACAGAACTGATGGAAAAAGTAAATTTTTTTAAATATTTTTTTCCATATAAGGAACCTGGAATCTTCTAGTGAAGGGAAATTCCAAAACCAGGACCAAAGTAAATACTGAAGTGGGATGCCAAGTAGTAGCAGCAGCACAGGACTGATGTGAAGTAGCCAACAAGCAAGACTTAAAACTGATTTTGAGAAACACAGTAATAAACCTATGAAGCACATACTACATAATTTGGGTTCATTCATGTACAATAAATATTTTTATTCAAATGACTTTTTTTTTTTTAGCATCTTTGCATGCAAACTATCTTCCGGAAATTTAACAGTTGACCAACATCCTGTAATTATCATACCTAGTTCAGAGATAAAGGAACAAGTTCAGAGATAAAGCAAGATGCCAATGGCCTCAATGAGCAGCCCAGAGCAGCCAGTGAGAGTGTTGACACCAGAAGCCCACATTCCATGAACATCCATCCCTCCAGCAGCCCACCAGGATACTTGCCCTCACAAGGACCAGACCGAGATCCTATCTGCAAGAACAGCTCCTGTGGATAAGCCCCACATTTAACACTTGGTACCACCATTTAAAAAATATGTAACAGATGTCTGTACATGGTGCTGACAAGTGCTGACTGTTTAACAGCAACCAAAATTATGAATGCTGACCCATCTCTGGGAATGTCATAACCCTGCAGGGGTTACACAAATTTGATGTGTGACATGACACTCAAGTTCCCAAGAGAAAAATGGGTGGGACAGAACATTCCAGTAGGAGAAAATTGAGTTGGTTTAAATTACAGAATTTAAATCTGTTATTGTCACTAACACAAAGAACAAAAATTAACAAAAAATAATCAGACAACACTAAAGCACACAGTCTCAGCTCTGCTTCCTTTATACAGAGTAAGATAAGAGGCAAAATCAAGTCCTTCAGATCATTCTGTCAATCAAATTGTTTTTTTATATCTGCTTAACATCCCTCTAATCAGTCTTCTAAATGAAGTACCAAGCCATGCATTCTTACTAAAAATCGAATATATATGAACAGAATTATCTAGTGTAAAGTATTACCTATTCTGAACAAAAATTAAGTTATTACAATGCAAAACACTGTTACTTATCCTGCTAACAATGCAACTATGTTCATTGGTCACATATTGAATCACATATAGTCATAACTTAATTAACTGTACAATTACCCGAGTCATGGTCCAAACTGCATTTAGATCAGGTAGAGCTGCTGTCTGAAAACAAGAGAGCAAATACCTAAACTGTATATGTGCCTACTCAAGGGAACAAGATTTGTCACAGAATCTGTTCTTCAGCAAGCTCTGTTACCACTGGAAGCATTTCATAATTAAAAGCTACAAAATGCTTTCCCTATCAACTTTGGGGTAAAAGAGCTACTATCAAGGTCTAAACTCTTTAAGAAGTTGGTTTGGCACAGTATGTTTTCTTTTATTTTTTTTCCTCCTTGCAAAAAATAACAACCCCCCCAAACCTGAAACTTGTTATGATAACACAACACTACAGGGGACATAGCTAAAGTTGCTTATGCATGGTTGACTTTGGAGCTCCTTGGGTTTTTTAAGTGCTTAACCATCAAACCTTACTTCTCTCATACAGAATTTAAAGCCCACAGCCTGCAATGACTGCACTTCACTGTAGATGATAAACCTGATTTCAAAGTAAAAAATAAAATCCTAAGTATCACTAGGTGTCTGACCAATACTGCACCTCTGGTTTTGGTACAACTGCCACTATGAACTGTCTGAATATCACACTTCTGATGTCACATCACAGAGAACTGAAACTGCAGTGTGGAAACACAGCTTTTCTATTGTCACTGTCTGTACAGAACCACACACTGAGGCCAATTTGAGTCTTCAAGATGATCCTGCTTTCTTGTTTTGTTTTCAGCCTTTATTTAACACACATTTCTAACACAGTTACTCAGTTTGTTTTACAGCAAAACCAAAGATTTTGTACTGAGATTATAAAACCCATCACTGCCTAGGAGTAACTAATTTTCTACAAATAAATCTGCTGGGGGTCTGAAGGATCTTGCTGTATGAAATGCAGAAAGACAGAAATCTAGCACCATACAACACCTCCAAGTGTTTCTGAGAGTTAATCAGGAATCAAATTCCTCCTTCAATTATAACGGAGTTTTTTCAGATTAAAATCAGCAGCAGCAAGACCTAGGGTTAGCCCTGCTCCTAGATAAAACCTGGTAAGTTATGTTCAGGGCACAATGATGATAAATAATCCATATTTCCTACCTATACTCACTTTGAAGTACTCCCTATGACAATCCACACCAGCTGGTCTCATATTTCTAACTTGGCTAAAAATGCTCGCTTTGCAGCACTTTTCTTGTTGAAAGGCAGTCTTTCCTCCTAGTCTACCTAACTCCATTCTCCCATTAGATTCTCCAGTGATGGAAAAGAAAGCATCAAGAATTACAGGTATCTAATAAATTTCAGCAGTATCCAGTTTCATTTTAAACCCCTGATGATACTGAACAGGTGAAAAATCACGTCAATCAGTAGATTACTACTAAGTTTTCACCAGAAAGAAGACCAAGTTGGCAAGCTACAGGTTGGTAGCTCAACTTTCTAAGCATGCATTGGCAGTTCCACAAACAGCAATAAACAGACAGATTTGGGCTATTTTCAGTTCCTGCTCTTGCCACAGAAGACAGGAAAAACATGCATAGCAGACTGAGAGAATATTAAGAGCTCATCAGGCACCTGTTTAATCCATAACCTTATACCTTGGTATTGAGCCACTAGTGGTTAACCACTAGTGCCTTAGACAGTGGTTTCTGATTAAATCAACTGATTTATCAACACATCGAGTTACAAATACTTCTATTACTTTTGATGAATCAATATTCACTACATTGATGCACCAAATTATCTGTTATCTCTGCTAGTAGACATCATCATATATATATAACCCTGTTGTACTTTAATCTTGCATATAGCTCAGTTTCGCTGATCCCTTGATTAAATAAAAATGAAAAAAATGGAAAAAATACAGAAAAGAGAAATTACACTGGCAAGAGATACAGAAGAAAGGTTACTAAAAAGCTAAGAATTCTTTACCCTGAAATAAAGAATAGCTGAGATAGACAAATAATGAAAGAACACAGCTCTGAAATAGCACAGATAGTGAGCAAGAACCAGGCATAATTCATTTTATAAGGTTCATACAGTAACAGGCACAAAAAACTAGAAGAAGAGAAAGGAAGTAGTTTTTCCACACAACATAGTAACCTGTGGAATTCACTGTTGTCAGCCTCTCTAAACTGTTCATGTATCTAGAATCTGGAAAAAAATAATTTGGATGAATTAATGTCAAGTGTGTCAAGAGCTATAAAACACACAGGTTGGACACACTGACAGTTGCAAAAAAAAAAGTAAAGCCACAGCTGGAGAAGAAAAGGTATTTCAAGATTCTCCTCTGCTACAGCACATACTCTGTAGCTTGACAAATGGGCACAAAAAGTGCAAGTGTTGGTAGAATTAAAGGAGAGATAGTAACAAAGCCAGAGGCAGGAAAGCGTGAAGAGAAACACCGAACGCCAAACACGGTTCATGCTTTGCAAACTGTGCTTAATTAGACCAAAAGACCTGGCCCAAAGCAAGAACAATTGCAACACGCATCCTTCGTCAGGCGAGTTATCCACTTCTTTCCCTCTTCTGTACAAACTGCTGGATTCGGCTCAGGCTACGTGCAGCTACAGCTTCTGGTGGGACACCGAGGCAACATGAAGCAGCCCCTTAACTACCTCTGGATGCAGCTCCTGGAAACCGAGCGTGCGAGGAGAGCAGCTTTGAAATGGCTACTTACACAGCCAAAACATGCGGCGCAAGAATCCCGCGGAGCAGAGCCGAGCCGAGCCGAACGCGCTCCCGCAGCCAGGGCAGAGCGAGAGCCCGCGGGCCGCGGCTCCGAGCGCACACGCGGCGCGGAGCAGCCCCTCAGCGCGGCCTCGGGCTCCGCCACGGCC
>VWYI01020210.1:130278-146790 GCA_013399455.1 Anthoscopus minutus
CCCTCCTTCCCCCGGCGGGCCGGCGGCGATGGCCGGCGGGGCAGCCCGCGAGGCCGAGGCGCAGGGGCACCGCGCGGTCCGGCGAGGGGTGAGGCGGTGTACTGCGGGGGGTACGAGGTACCCGCCGGTGGGGCTGCCCCGAGGATCCCCCGCTGACCAGGAGCGTCCAGCCCCGCGCGGTAGGAGCGGCGTTCGGAAGCTGTCAGGGAGCGGAGCGCTGCCCCGGGCCCGCCACGCACCCTCCTCTGCAGGAGCGGCCGGGCAGGTGCCGCTGCCGCGGTTCCGCCAGTGCAGCCGTTCTGCGCGGCCGGAGCAGGGTGACGGGCTCTCTGCACTCCGGCTGTTTTCAGTTCTTCCAGCCCTTCGCTCCTTGAGACGAGGGAACTGAGGCACCCCATACTGCTGCCCTCGGACGCTACAAGAAAACGGGAGAGACAACTGTCTTCTCCCTACTCATTGGCTGGGTGAAAGACCATCTGCTTCCAGAAAAAATACTGACAACTAGAAAATAATATGTGTTCCTGACAGTGTTGGCTTAAACGTCTGAGATCTGAAACCGAGCCAGTAACAGTGATACACTGGCACTGTGAAAACCACACCATTGATAAGCAACTATGAGGAGAATCTTCTCTTGGTAACTTTTAAGTTAGCTTCTGAGGCAAAAGCCTGGAATTGTTTCTCTGTTCCTGCTTTATATTAACTCTACTGGACCTAAGATCCCTGAGGGCATTCTCACTGAAAAGAGCAATAGTGTCCAGCATGAGCTCTAAACCTTAGAATCAGATAGTCACTGGCAACAGTTCATTGCATTTAGTTTTATGCTTTAAGAAACCCACAAAATTATTATTATTATTATTGTGCTGGAACTGGCCCAGCCAGGTGAATGTATTTATTTTAAAACACAGCAAAACAGGTTGTTTTTTTTCGCCAAAATTTTGGGCTTCATTACACTTGAACCCAGACAAAAAGAGTAAAATATGATGTGTTGACTGTGCTATTCACTGCACAAAAACAACCTTCTCCATTCCCAAGTTCATGTATAGATACAGGTTCTAAGCAAAAGAGCTTAGAGCTGCTGTAGAAAACCTACTTTTTCCTGTGTGTTCATCAGGCAATTGCTGCAGCACAGCAGTTTCAGATGCCTTGTAGGCACCATGGCAGACCTCGGTTGCAAAAAGACAGCTGTACACAGCTGTATGGTAACAATTTCTCATAGGCAAAGAAAAGCTGCATTATAACACTAAGAGAAGAGTAGCTATGCTACCTCCAAGAGGTCTTGTTTGTAGGAAAAAGATGGGTTTGGAAACAACAGCTTTAATTTAGAAAGAATTCTGCCAGTCCCAGTTATGAGGTGGTTTTTTTATGAGGTAGAACTTTACCTGTGCTTCAGAATGTAGACTGAAGCCTGTTTGGCAGTGGTAGACAATCTCTCAGGAAGCAAATACCATGCTGGTCTGACTATGATCTAATGAAGTACATACATAAGTGACTAATTGCTAGGCCAGGTAGCATGTGAGCAAGACTAGCTCTGGCACGTTACAGTATTTTAGTTCTAATCTCTGCTCAGAGTACATATTCACCTACTCAGCCAATTGCATGACTACTGTTTGCTTCAGGGAGAGGCACTACTGCAGCCAGATGGGGACAGAAGACAGATAGGACTAGGGACAGTTCTTTTCAAGAGCAAATACCTAGGTACTAAGGTATTAATTAATTCATTAATTACTGTACTTAGTTTACACGATTGGAATGCTCTGCTTGAGACAGTTCCTAACTCCTGATACTGAAGAAAGATTACTTAACCCATGCCACTCTGAAAATTAGCTAGCAAACTTCATCAGCCCACGGGGGAGGAAGACTTGTTCTAAATGAAGGGCAGCTGAACAGCATTAGCCTCCACTCTGGAGGTGCCAAAGGCTGTTCAGCTCGGCACAGCCAGCATCAGAAGAATATGTTAAAGCAGGGACCATGAGGAGGCCTTTTGAAAAGCCAAGGAACATACAATTGTCACAATTTTCTCTCCCTGTCTTATTTTGCTGCCTTTACTTTAATTTCCCTAACTTCCCTCTTGCTTGCTGTTTGAGTTTTGGAGTGATTGCTCCCTCCCAAGAGCTAATGCAGAGTCCTGTCTGTCATCCCTGAGTTTCCTCCTCCCCTTGCTGCTGCTGAACTGCTCAGAACAGTGGGCATCGTGTTCTCCCAGCAACGCAGGAGGAAGTTGTCCTGCTGCTGAGAGGGCGAGGAGCAATCCTTCCCACACCTTATCTGTGCAGCAGAGCAGCTGACACTCAATTTGTTCTGAACTTGTACTGCAGTGTTATCTGAGGTCTTTCATGGTCTCACTTAACAAACATAGCTATCTGATGAAAACCACCCAATATACTCAGGCTATTGGCTGCTTTTTTCTAAGAAATGGACATCAAGAGGAATGTGAAATGGCATCAGTCTTTTACATAGATAGCAAAACAAATGCTTGAAAGAAAGCAGCATTCGCTAGGAGATTCAATGTAACTGCAGTAACTCACAAAGGAAATGCTTGTTTAAAGGTTTGTTTAGTGCTTGTTTAAAGGTTTCATTTGCTAGCAAAAGATGCTGCAAAAAATAATGCTTTTGAGGGATGTATGAACTCATCAAGCAAAAAAAGATCTGAGTGTAGGACAGGAATCATAGAAGCATCAAGGTTGGAAAATACCTCTAGGATAATCAACTCCCAACTTTAAATCCACCACTGCTAAGCCCACCACTGACCATTCATCAGAGTGCCACATCTACACATGACCACATGAATTAACCCACTTGATCATCTCTTCAGCATGTGGTGATTCAGTCACACCTTGTCTCCTCGAGTGAGGGCAGAGATAGTCACCAGCACCACTCATCCAGCAAGTTGCAGATTCCTCTTTGAAATGCAAAGGGTACTGGGGTATTTTTACTCCCAAAGCTGAAAGACTTCCCTGCCCATGAGCCAGTTCTTTGGCCAGCTGCCTCAGTGAAAGAGAAGGAATCTATTTCAATTAGTTTCATTAATATTCTTTGTGTTACAGCAACTTGGGAACAAGACATTAGTGCTACTTCAAAAATTCATCTAGGGTACAGCATAAAATGATAAGACTGGCAACAGACAAGAGGGTAGAAGAGAGCTGTAGGACTAAACTGCTGCTTGCTGATCACAAAGACTCATTTCACACTAACAGTAGGAATGAAAGTGTGTGAAAATCCCCATTGGGATAAGGAAAGAGAGAATCTGAGAAAGAAGATTAGATTGTGGTATAGTAGGAAGCTAGAGTTTCCCTCCCTTGAATTGTTTCAGCCACTTATTATTTGTTTCAATACTTCTCTGTGAGTCACTAATTGTCGCAGTGGGATCTTTCTGCTTCATTTCCTTCTCTTTGTGAGAGCAGGCGTCAACACTGCAAAGTTAGAAATCTGCAGCCTAGTATGCAGAAGACAGTGTCCAATTTACAACATGTCCAGCATAGGTCAGTGGCACAGTGAAGCCTTGGAAAGTGCCTTTTACACAAGCATTAAAGATCTTTGGGAAAAAAATAGCACTATTGCAAAACCCAAAAACAAACAGAAAAAAGAAAGACAGTCAATTTACAAGTTTTCTCCTCACCCCTTGATCTGTTACTCTTTAAGCAGGAGTATTTAGTAGAAAGAGTACATCACCAAAGGAAAATAATAGTAGCTAACTCAGTTGCAGCTTAGGTATATTAAGCAGCAGCAGTGTTTTGTAGTTCACACTCAAACTCTGTTCAGAAAAGCCTGGTTTGTGTCTTCATCCATGGCTTTCTCCAGTGCTAGATCAACAGCTCCTGTCAGATCCTTGCCTGAGAACAGCAGATGTGCATAAAAGTTCTTGAATTAATAAGTCATACTACAGAAATGGGAGAACATGCCTCTTTTAAACATATTGTATTTTGCATGTGAGGGCAAGTTCCAGGACTGGCAGTTCCCTGGGACCTGCAGCTGCTCTGGTCTCTGGTACCACTGCCTCCTTCTTAAGGAAAACTTCACAACACAGCAGGACAAGTTGACTTGCTAGCCAAACAAAGGAAGGACTTGCCCCTCCCTCCTCCATACCAAGTATTTCTCTTTGGTCTCATTGAAGGGTCTCCTCCATGTTCTGGACAAGCACCAGCCAGGCCATATACAACTACACAGACCACATCCTTTGCTCAGCAGCTGTCTTTATGTGTACATACTCTTTACTTTCTTCCATTGCTTTTTGCTAATCACCACCTTTAGTCCTTTAGAGCTAGTATTATGAAACATGTCAAATAACCTGTCTACACATGTTTCCTGCTTAAGCCTTTCTTTTAAAACACATTCACAGCAGAAAATATGAGTGAAAGAGAAGCAGACTACAGAGATTTGGGTGAAGCAAAAATAGACATTTAGGAAAACATGAGGGTCATTAAACTGAGTGACCTTTTTAAGTTGTGTTTCTTATCTTTACTATCTAATAGAAAGACTGGAGACCTACAGCACACACATCATGTGTTGTTTTACATTTCTTTTCCTTTGGTGTTTCTCAGCTGTATAATTTAAACCTTCTTTCTTTTGCTATATCTGTAACTACAACACATTCTAATATTTACAAATAGAGAGTGACTTGGCACAATATTGGGTGCAGTCTGTCTGTCATCAGAGAGGCATTCTTCAAATGGACCTGCTGACTGCAAGAGCTGGGAGATCTGAACTGTTTGTTTAAAACCTAACTTCCTCTGAAAATAACTATGCACAGCTGTAGGTCTACTGAAAACTGTTAAACAACTGGAGATTTAGACCAAAACACTGGTTAGAACCCTTTTAGGAAACAGGTAGATATACCATGATAAGTGGGAGCAAAGGGTGCCCAAGGTGTTCAGAAACAAGCAGCCAGAAAGCAAGGCAGCAAGCCTTAATCATATCATGGAAAAAAGGTAGGAACTTAGCTCTTGGAACTTAGAAATAATCATAGATTTCAGCATTTTTCATGGGTTAGAAATGCAGACACTCAGTCATCAGCAAACTTTGCCTAAGGTATCTTTATTTCCTCTGGATGCAAAGGAATAATTACAAAGACCTATGATTAATGCCCAGAACATCCTAGATGACCGAGTATTCTAGCTGAAAAGCACCTCTGAGACAAAAGAACGGGATGTGCTGAATAGCTACAAACACCCAATTCCCTCAAGATGCTCCTACATCAGGGATTTATTGATAGGAAAGCATTAGTACCAGTTCTAGCAGTGCAAACACATAGTGCTGCCAGCTGCCATGGGCAGATGTGGCCAGAAACTTCCAGCAAGAAGCTCTTTGCCAGGACAGCCACCTCCATTCAGCACCACAAAGATAGGGGGCAAGAACACACAGGCTGGCCCTCCTTGCTCGGCACTTCCTCTCTCATCACAAATCCGTGCATTTCTCCCCATGCTGGAGCTCTGCAAACGAGCCTTGTGAGCAGTGTGAGAATAACAGGATGATACTGAGGAAATTGTTCTTGAGCATGAGCTTTGACCCTTCTGGGCAGTGAATATGAACCACATGGACTGGACAGGTCCCTGGCACATTAGCTGCCTTTGTGAAGTTATTGCTGATTCAGAGGTGTGAAACTCTAAAAAACACTGTGGAAGCAATGGCACTGCTTGTGGTACTGAAACAGCATGGATTCCTCCTGGGCTGTTACGACTTCATAAATATTGACTTTGGATAAACCTTCTAACAATATTCTGGTTGAGGTTTTTTTATTTTTTTCCTTTTTCCTCCCAAGTGGATGCCCAGAGCTAATTTACTTAAGGCAACATACATGACACAAGAATAAGCTCTTTGAATAGTGATGCAATTGCTTGGTCATGAAATGAAAAAAGTCTGGATTTTGACTGATAGTTGGAATTCATGCTGTTTGTTTGATTTACTCCGGATTCTTTGTCACCTCAGTGCTATTCCTGCCAACACATGTCAGAACACTACTGATTATGGGCTGAGACACTGTTTTAAAGGGTTTTTAAATTTTAGACTTAGCAGTTTTCCTTCCCCTTCCATAGGAGCAATGAAAATTTAGCCATGATTTTTTTTTTTCTTCAAGAAAAGCCTTATGCTATGCCTCTTTATTTTCTCATCTGCATCAGCATGAAAATTAAAACAGCATAATTTATTTCCATGAAATCATTCTTGTTCAGTACATTAAAAGTAGGTCTAATATACTTGAGGAAAGCACTATTATTTTTCATTTTATAGCATGATTGCAATTGCTTTAGTGCATTGCTCTACCAATTGGCAGTCACAACTGTCACCAAGTGAGCACCAGCACACTTTTTTTTTCCCAGCCTTATGCACAGGAAAGCCCTGGTCCAGCACAAAAGTGTCAGGATGCTACAGTGAAGATAAGTACATAGAGGAAATGATTGTTTTCTTGTTTTAGAGACAAAATCAGACATTTCTTCCGCTAGAAAAGCTCTTCAGTGTTAAATGTTCCTATGTGTTAGCCTGAATTAGGCCCAAGTTTATGTCTTCTATTCTCAACAGAACAGGCTGGGAGAAGAACCAAGCAAATAATGAGGGTAGACTGTAACTATATCTGAAAAGACAGGAGCTTAAATATAATTTAAGGCACTTCAGTATACTCTCCCTCGGCAGTGGCAGGTAGAGCTTGGTAGACTCCAGCAATATTTCCAAGAATGCAAGTCAAGTACTAAGTTTTACTCATTATTTCTTGCCACTTTACTCCAGTTTGCACCGCTGCCCCTATATCAGACACATGTGAACAGATTGAACTCACACATCTAGCTTGGAATAGAGGTTGTTTCTAGACATTTTTTCTCTTTAACATTACCTTGTTTCCTGATTTACTGATTCTTGGCTGAACTTAAAATTACCTGAAAACCATTTCCCCTGAGAAAATTTTTATTCAAGTACTTGCTGAAAGTGTAACCTGAAGAACAACATCCAGAGATCCAGACTCTGTGCTATAGCTCTGATCAGACACTTGAAAGAGAGTCACTGGCATGAGCACTCCTATCAGCTTCTTGTCATGCTGTCTGCTGGCAACTTGATGTTAATAGCTTAACATTTGTATCAGCAACTCAATAAGAATATTAATTTGAAGCAGAAAAGAGTTGTTTACCAAAAATAAATAAAAGGCATCAGGATTGTCAAAGGATCGTCAACGTACTAAGCTATGAAATTTGCCTTTTTGTACAGTGAACATAGCTAGATGCTTTTCCCCTGATTCATGGAAACAGCTGGACCATAGGCAACCTGTGTGCTGATCTGCAATCAAATCTTGTGTCAAAACATTGGTCCATACTGAAAACATTTCTAATGCATGAGGAATAGCACAAAAACCCCCCACGACATTGTGGTGGCTCCCTCTCCTGTACCACCTGAAAATTATTAGATCGGCATCACCTTTTACTCTCACTAGAGGTGTGAGCCACCATAAAGATTTCCATTCTGCACTGAGAAGAATAAAAGTGCAATTGAACATCATATACTGACTGAACTACTAGGTTATTAAAGAGAGAAAAAGACAGGACAGTTCAATTTCCCTTTCTGAAAAGAAGGATTTTTTAGGATGAGGCATATACATGTAGCATTTCAGGAGGAGTATGTACAAGTAAGCCTTTTATATAAATGGTCATGGCCAAGACTATCCAGCTGCTCTGTAACACACTTTGTACACAATGAAAAGTCATCTTTACAGTCAAATCTTTACAGCCAAATCCCCAAAAGCACAATGTGAGCAAGATTTCACCCTGTCTTCTGTAGAAGCAAGGAGTAATTCTGGGGCAAGAAACCAAGACATATCCTATATAACTCAGGAACAATTCCCTCATCTAATAAGCCTAGCCTAAGGCTTGTTCTTGAAAAATTTACCAGCAGAGGAACTAGAAAAAATCCAAACAGATTTGAATATAATTTCTATGCTAGATATTCACACTATACCTTCAGCAATATATAATCTAGCAACTACAAGATGCACAATTTCTAACTAATATTCAACCGTTTAATATAGACTGATTAACCACAAGTGCCAAAGACTTATTGTACAAAACACACTCTTCCTTTTATTTCAGTTTGGGCTCTTAAAAAGCATTAAGAAGTAGTGAATTTTTAAATCTTGTCTTTTCCCCCCTCTTTGTTTATCCCTATTTACAGTAAAATAGATTGTCACTATAGTGTTCTTCCTGCCTTCCTCCAAATACCTGACACAGATAAGAGGTATTTCATAGCAGGAAGAGTCTGTTCCCTGAGATGATCCAGCACTGAGCTTAGTTGAGTTGCATTAAGAGTCTTGGGAGGCACAGCCCATCCAGCCTTCTTGTGTTTCTCTCCCCAGGCTGTGCTCTCTCCAGGTTGCTCCCTGGCCAGGCTCAGCACAAGGATGAGCTGTCAGCAGGAAGCCTGGCCCAGGCAGAGCTGGAATACCCACAGACAAAAGCTGAGCCACGATGATAATCCTTCCCACCAAGCACTTGGTGCTGTAGCTCCACAGCTGCCTGTTCTCTGCCTGTACTCTGAAGTAATACACTCTGGCCTCTCAAAAAAGCTGTTGATTCTAAAACTTGAATCAAATTTAATTTATTTGTTACAGTGAAATAAATCTGCAAACAAAGTGGGTAGAGAGAAGAAGGAAGACACTCAAAGATTAACATGAGGATAGTAAACTAGACCTCATATGTTGCCTTTCTTTGTGCATGATGTAAGCAGAGCTCAGTTCACTTCAAGCAGATGGTCCACAGACTCCAAGCACTTAGAATAAGGGGCAAATACAGGCAAGCACAAAAGGATGAAGAGGACCAGGGTGTTTGAAACATCCCAGTACAGACTTACTCTAATGTACACGCATTACATACTACATGGCAAGACACCCAAACTGTGCTTCACTGATCACCTTCCCACAAAACATAATCTACATAACAGCAGCATCTGTCCAGCAAGATAATTAGGCATGTAATAGTGTATTATAGATACACACACACACACACAGAGCCTCACACTGGGTAGTTTATTACATTCTATAAAGAAGTAGATAGAAACACTGTCACGGAAAGCACTTTTCTCATGTTGGAAAAGCAACCGAGAGACATTTAAAGAGTGAATGCAATATTTCTCACTATCTAAATATCTCTAATTCCCAAATTCTTTGAAGTAGGCACTGCTAATTTTTTTTCACAAAAAATATTCCCTTATGCTTTTCAGCTGCATAGAAAAGAAGTGTTGAACAGATGTGTTTACAGGCACAAAAGAACAAAAACCTAACCTTATAGCTCTGTAGCAATTTTTCTATCTGCAGTGTTTCTGGATATTCACTTTACAATTCCTGTAGTTTATTGCAGTTCTGTGGGGATAATTAAAATCCTTCCATAAAATCAGATAAGCAAGAGCAATGGGGGAGGGAAAGTGTGTATTTTATGTAGTTTATTCATCTCTAACGAAGCCTGCCTCATGTGTACAATCAAACATCTGGGGAAAGCCTGCACTTCAACCACAGCAATCACTACTCACATTCCAACTTGAGTAGCTGGTTCTTTTCTTGAATTTTGTGTGTATGTATCTATGCACACATACACGGTTTTAGCACACTTTTCACAAATGAAAGAAAAAAGTGAGAATTTACATGGCCTTTTATTAAGATAAAAGCCCAAAACATCTTCAGGCCTTAAACTGCAAACAGATAACATCTTAGAAACTTCTAGTTTGAGATTTTATGGGAATGAAGAAATAGCCTTTTTATGTCATATTGTAACAGTCATGTATTGATGTGAGAGCAATCAATAAAATCAAACAAATAGAGATAACATTTAACCTCTATCTGTGTATAGGATCTTTCAATAGATGAGATGATCTAAGCTGCAATTAAATCAAAGTTGAAACACCACGTGGATTTCAAGCAGCTAGGTCAGAGCCTTACACTGCAATCCAGAAACAGCTTATACTCACCTCTTGAGTAGTCACTTTTTGACGAAAGATGAGCTCATGATTGTATAAGAGCTCTTCTGCCCCAGGGCTCAAAAGAGTACGGTTTGTTTGCCAGTTCTGGTATCTCCACCTGTCAAGTCATTCATTTTGGTAACTAAATGTTTCTCCTTCTGATGGAATCTGGAATTTTACTCTTCTCAGATAAGCTCTGAAAGAAATTTCTTTAGTCACACCAATAGCCTTGCCTCAGGACCTTGAGAGCTATCAGATAAGGTTTTATGCCAGTCACCAGTAAGTTAAGAGAATCATACCAATAGAGAAGGCACATGTATTTTTGTCAACACCCAGTTAAGAGAATCATACCAATAGGGAAGGCACATGTACTTTTGTCTGAAAAAAAAGAATCTGCCTAGTTCTCCATACACCCTTAAGAGAATAATGCAAAGAGCTATAATGAATGCTGCCTGTTCTGGTCCTATCTGTCAAGTCTGAGCTGCATCCATGGGTGGCAAGAGTTCTGCATCCATGGAACATCACTGTTGTGGTTAACACAGCACAGAGTAAAACTTCTTTATTCAAATAGTATTGGTGGGCAGATCAGCTGTGCAGGTCAAAAGGCAGGCAGTGTGTAAACGAACAGGAAAAACTACAGTCACATAAAAGTAGCTCTTTGCATAAGAGTTTATTAGAGACTTTTACCTGAAGTCAAAATAGACTGTTCATGTCAAGCAAATTTTGAAGGCTGCTTTTGATAAATCATTCTCTGATAAAATTCTGTAGTTCCCTTGCTGCAGCAGGATATGACCATATTCTAAAATGACACAATAACCAGTATGAGTTGTCTCTGCTTAATGCCTGAGCTAACAATATGTTTCTACAAAGCAACAGTTCTCCAGTCCAGTATCCCAGATAATACACAGTTGTTTTGGTGCTTACACAACTACCAAGCAGGTTGAACCAAAATAGATCTTTTCCTATGGGCTATCAAAATCATTATGGGTCACTTGGTCATTACTTTCCATATTTTTATACAGTTTACATCCAGTATTTCTTTAGCAATCACTGCATCTTTTGCAGCATTTTGCAGCTCAGATCCAGCAACAACTTAACCAACTCCCTAAATTCCATCTTGCACACTTAAGCATTTGGACTTCTTGCCTACCTTATGTTTGCCCTGGATTCAGGACACATCTTTAAAAAAAAAAGCAATATAATTCCATTTATTTTTCTTCAATGGCTAGCCCCTTGAAAGTTTAGTTTAATTTTCTCTTGGAATTAGGGATGTAATTTTAACTCTGAGGAAACTAGAAAGAAACCACCTCTCTCTATGTTATACAGACACTGTCAATACAGTCAGTCAGAGTCTAAGCACAATTTGTCAGCACAAGTACTGAGAGCCAAATCATAACTTCCACTTCAAGGTGTGGACTAGATGAAATAAATAGAAAATGCATTACAACGTCCAGAAATCTGTCAGAGGCTGAGAGAGACTTTAAATCTTAATTAGCACAATGCTCTGCTTCCCATGCTTCCCATGCCCTGTGTGTTTGGGGATTCCAGGTTACGCTGGATGTTGTTGGCTGAAGAGGCAGCGAAGCCAGAGCAGCCAGCACAGCTGAGGGTTCTGACACATCCTCGAGGTGATCTGCAGAAGGAACTCTACAGCACAGTGAGTCAACTACAATGGTTGCTTTTCTACCTGCACACACTCACAATTGCCCAGTATGTGCAGTGAAGAATATGAAGCTGTTCAGTCAGGACATTTGGGTTTGAATGAGACAATTCTCTGCATACGTGGAGATCTAGAGAATTTCCTGACAGAGTATGAAATAATTAGTTGGCCAGAGATCCATTTCTGGGCCCATTCAGTAGGAAGACAAATTTTATTCCCTTGCAATCTCTGACTGAATCTGGACAGAAAAGCTAGGAGTTTTAATCCCTAGGGAAAAGCTGATAGGCTCGAGATAATGGATTTTCCATAGAAGTTAAAGTTACGGTGAAAAATTATAAGTTTCCTGTTTCGTTTTTTTTATATACTCTCCTGGTTTTCTCACTTTTGTCCTACTATTTCCTCTAAAAAGAAAAGAGTTGGAGGGAAAGGAGGTTGGGGAAGGAGGAGATAAATGAAAGTGATCCTCTCCTTCACTAGTTTTCGTACATTTAATACAATCCGTTTAATAGAAGATAGTGATTATTAAGAAAATATGTAAGTGCAAAACCAGCTTTTTTCTAATTGCTAAGATAACCCAAATGTAACCCAGAGGAGTATCAAGATTCAAATTGTAAATTACAATTCATCAAAGTAACGAAATGCAAATAATCAAAGTTCTTAGAATTCCAAGAATACTGCTGGCACAAGGTAAAACCAAGCTCTAAAAGAACTCTTTCAGCAGCAGGCAGAAGAAAACTTATGACAAGTTTTTGATAACCAAAAAAATAATGAGACCTTTTGAGCTTTGCTGACATCAGATAGAAATATCCAAGGGAAAAAAGAAAAAAGAAAGAAAAAACCAAACCTAAACAAAACCTAAATACGCATGATTCAGAAACATTTCTGCTTGATAGTGACAGTAAAGTGGTGTACACCACATGAAGGAGTTTAGTGCTCTTCATTTGCCAAGAAAACTACAGCCCTCTCAGTTTCTCTGTGAAGATACAGGATAACCCAGTGAAAATCATCTGTGGAGCCTTGCACAGGGCAGAGCAAGATTAATGGTCATGTGCAGAAATCTTCCTGAGATATTGCTCGGCTGACTAAGGAAAAAATACAACACAGAACTCAACCTGCCCTAACAGAGCCTGCAGCAGCATATATGTTCTCTATGTAACCTGGAATAGCTTACAAAATACACACTCTTGACAAATTTACTGGCCTGTACTTTATCAGACAAGATTTGGAATATGTATTACTTAGAAGCTATGTCATTTCCCAGGTACAGATTTTCACCCAAGGTCTGATACTGTCTAAAAGTTTCTGCCAGCTCAGCTTGAACAACCACTACGCTGCTTGAAATAAAAAAAAAAATAGAAGGTCCGAGTTGAAAGCTTTCCAGGGTAGCAACATCATCTGCCAGCTCTTATTTAGTAGTCCCCATTATTTACTCCTGTGATGCTTTTTCTTTTTTCAAAACTTACTCTCTCACATAAGGAGAAAAGCTCAAAGGAAAATAAAATAAACACACACATACACAGACACTGAGCCTATTCCTCATCTTGATGTTGCTGCAACTCTGATAGTTTTGGAAAAAGGAGTCCAGACGTATTTTAATCATAAAAAGCTGATTAGATAAATTTGACCTGATTTCTTGTTTATAGGATAAATTTTTCTAACAGTTTTACCTACTATGGCACATGGCCAGTACTGGCCCAGAGTGGATGTGAGTATCACCTCTAGTCTGCTCATGCTCCCTCCTCAGCATTTATTCCAACACTCATTCCTTTACTCTCCCTGTTCTTCCAGGACTGTGGATACTCACTGTCACAGGACAATAAACATGTAAACCCCTGAGGCTTTAATTTTTGCTCTTTTACAGAATTGTTGTTGATCATTGTTTTGTTTTCAAAAAAAAAAGAAAAAAAAAACAAACTTCAATGCTGTTGTCAGTCCATGCATTTCAGCAGGTTTGTTTCTAACTCCCACTCATGGCTTGATGCCAGGACATTGCTTTAGGAGTCAATAACATGCTCATTCACCCCTAAGGAGGGGTCACAGAAATGTTCAGCAATCAAGGGGAAATAGCATCATTTATCCCCACCTCACAACTGCCAGGCCAGAGTGTGGAGCTTGTTGTCAGGTCACACCATTCTAATAAGGCTTGCAAAACTAAACCTCTGCTCAGCACTGGCCAAGTAAGCATCTGACACATTTCTCCTGTACTCTGATTTGTAATCAAAGTTATGATGTGTGAAGATAAAGATGATCAAAAATTAGCATGGGCTTTATGTTCAAGCCAGAAGTTATTTCTCAAGCCAAGCCCGCAGTAAAAAGATAATGCTAAATATCAGTTAAATATTATTATATAATAAACTACATTCTGAAATATGACTTGAAAAATTTGATACATATTTTGCAATATCGCTAAAGATGAATACACTATAGGAGTTTAAGTCATCAAGTCAGCCCCTCAGTACTATTGTAAATGGTGCAGCTTTATTCCCTACTCAGAAATATAATAAAAGCCACTGACAGAAAACACTGATGGAGATGGGCCATTCCTCTGTCCACCTGAATTGTTCCTATACTACATATTCGTAGTACATTTTAGCTTTTAAGTCTCAAGCAACAGGAGCAACAGTTTAATTTTGCTGGTAGAACTACCCTACATATTAGGCTGACTAACTCTTTTCCTTGTCTTCAACAGATATTAAATTCACTTCCAAATTATCTCCTTTCCTGGAACTGGCCTGGATGTCATTAATCTAAGGAGAGAATTTTGTCACAGCTGGAGTTAGTAAGCATCAGCTATGGACAGCAAAAAGAATTCCTATAAGCTCATGTGCAGACATTCTGGCACCTAAATGCAGACAAAACTATTTCTATACTGTCCTTTCAATCTCACCAAATTTCTTTTATTTCATCAAAATACCTATAGTTTTCTTAATATCTTTATTTGTAGGACTACTTGTGTCTCTAATGTCTTTGTGTCTATGTTATTAAGTTGCCTGATAATTCTACTTCAAAGAATAACCAAACCTGCAGAGCCTATGGATCCTGTTATCACAGAACCATAGAAAAAGCTCATGCCAGGGACTCCAGGGACTTCTCTTCTATCCCATAGCAGGATCAGACATACCAGAAAATTGTCAGTTAGAGTTGTACTTAAAAGCTCAAGTGACAGAGATATTACACACTTCCAAAGAAATAGTATATTATCCCTAACTAAGCATTAAGCAAAGGTAAGTGGAACCTACCTTACTGAGATTCAAGCTCTTTATTTATTCTCATATCAAAAATTGAAACGGCACACATTATTCTTTCTACTTTGCAGTAGTCTTCTGGATGTTAAGGAAGGAAATGTTGTTGTCTCAGTCAGAGAATTAAGCTTTTTGAAAGAGGACTGTCACTACTCAAAGATTAAAGGAACATACTTAGACCTTCTGGGGGCTTCAAAATACTGGTTTCTTTCCTAGCATATTTGACACAGCTGTTTCTACAGCAAGCATTGTGTAGTGACCAAGTACAAATGACATAATTCATCTTGACCATGCCAGAATTTCAGAAGCGAATCACTGGCCCTTTTTCTTCTATGCAATTTAGAAATCAGTATCTTCTAGTTTGCTCTTTGGGGTTACTTGTGTACTAGTCCTTTGGCACAAGTCAGAAAAGCATTTTGTATGACAGCTCTACAGGGTTCTGAGGAGCAGCTGGAACACCTACGAGCTGCAATTATATCTTCTTTCATATAACTCCTAACTCCTACCCTTTTTCATTCTGATCAATATAAAGATCAGGACAGAGAAATCACAGATATTAGAGAACTTTGTGTCGGCCATCAGAGCACAAAAAATAACTGTTTGGGGAGGGCATAAGTACAACAATGTATTTGTACACCCTGCAGCTGAAATTACATGTACATAAGTGAATCCTTCTAATTTTCTATGTCACAATTTATGATACATGTCATTCTAAGGATGTTAATGGTTTCAAGCCTTTCAAGAACCTAAACAACAAAGAATCATTACCCTGACTGTGATTCAACCCAACAGATGACAACTCCCTGATGATAAAACGCTCTCTTTGTAGCTATAAACATCTACAGTAAACAGGGAGAAAAACTGTTCTCAAACCCTGTCCAGTGTTGAAACAAGCCAAAGTCACAGACAATATTTTGTAAGACCCAGAAACCACAGTCACTGGCTTCCGTTCCATTCTAGCAAGAATAAATTTGTAGTGTTATCACAAAAACAATAGAAGAATTAAAACCCAACTGCATCTCAAGAAATTGAAACAAATCACCCACATTGATCAGTAAAGGTAGGAATAAACAAAACAAGGGTATCAAATTCAGTTGCCCTGAAATTAGTGACAGTTACTCAACTGCAGAGCCAGGTTGCAATCCTTATTTATAATCTTTTAAAAACTGAGCATCTGTAACTTGCTCCCTCTTAAAATACTGTGTAGTTTAGTGTGTTATTAAGATGAATAGTGACCTGGAGTTTGAAAGAATAATTGCTTTGTGGAGTTCAAAGGAATAATGTTTAAAGGAAGATACTGGCTTTTTAAAGACAAACATTTTGATATTATGGTCTTTTGGTTAGAACTGACAGCATACTGAAATGCTAGGACTAAGATTAGGACTAGGAAATACCCTTAAATAAATGTTTGATATGTGCACTAAATTTAGGGAAGTTTGACCAGAAGTACTATTTGTATATAACATTAATAGAAATACCATCACATTGCACTTCAAATGGGATTTTGAAATACAGGAATTACTACTGTAAATCAGGCTATTAGTTCAGCCAGATCTGCTACTGTTTTTCCTTCTCCTGTGACTAATGATACTGCTTTGGAGAGGAGCATAAGAATCCAACAGTTCTTTTGGCCTCACTGGCATCTGACAGTGACAAGTTTTACTGTTCATTGGTTTATTGCTCTGGTACAAA
>VWYI01020211.1:2189-13911 GCA_013399455.1 Anthoscopus minutus
CCCGGCCGGGACCGGGGGTAGCCGGGGCCGTGTCCTCTCCAGCAGCCGGGCTGGCAGCCGACGGGCACGGCGGACGGGCTGGCTCCCTGCCCGGCCGGAGGATTAGCCGTGCCATGGATACGGGCTCCGCAGGGAATGCTGTGCTGCAGGCCTGGGGCTTCGGTGGCACGGCACGGCACGGCACGGCACGGTGGCATGACATGATACGGCGTGATATGGCACGGTGCAGCCTGGCATCATCCGATGTGGCACCGCTCGTCGTGGCTTTGCCTGTCGCAGCCCAGGCGCTGCCCCCCGCCCGTGCCCGTGCCGGTGGGCTCCCGCCGCCCCCCGCCCGGGAGGCAGAGAGTTAACGCGGGACCCGCCGCGCTATAAATTTTGCATCGTGCGGGGCTGGGGGGAGCTGGGCGGGAGCCAGGGGCGTCTCTAGGTAACAATAAACACCCGGGCAGGAGCAGCTGGTGCCCCGACCGCCTCTGCATCACAATGCCGGAATCACGCTAATCAAGCGCCCGCACCGCGCCCGCACCGCGCCCGCACCGCCCGGGCACCGCGAGGGTCCGGCCGGGGCGGGGGCTGGGCCTGGGCAGGGGATGGCCGTGGTGAGAGCCTGCCTGTGGTGGAGGTCCGGCCACGGTGAGGGTTTGGATGGTGAGGATGTGGCCGTGGGGAGGGTCCAGCTACGGCAAGGGTCTGGCCAGGGCAAGCGTCCGGCTCTGATGATGGTGCAGCCATCCTGAGGGCTCTGCGTGGTGAGGGTCTGGCCACGGAGAGGGTCTGGCCATGGCGAGGGCCACCCCCAGGGCTCCCAGACCAGCACCACTCACCAGGGAGAGGGGCTGGTGGCACAGGCCCTGCCTGCTCCTGGCAGAGCATCCAGGGATGGGACAAGATGGTTCTGATCCCTCCAGCCATGGCTGCTGTCACCAGTGTCACAGGGCACAGGGCTGGGCTCTGGTGACACCACACTTCCCTGGAAAACACCAGGGTCACCACGGTGGCATTGTGGCTGGTAGCCCCAGCACTGGGGAACCAGCCCAGGACCACGGAGCAGCCAGGCGAGGACCCTCAGCATCTTCCTATCCCTCCTCATGTGGCCAGTGGCATTAGGGGCCTGGAGTTTGGCCACCACCTTTCCACCTCCCATGTGCCAAGAGCTGCGATTGTGGGGGCTCTGCCCCGCTGTGATGTGCCCCTCGTTTCTCTGGGCTGGCTGGGAGTGCGCGGGGTCATGGGGACCACGGTGGCCGAGGGGGTGCGGTGGCAGTGGTGGCCGAGGGGGTGCGGTGGCAGTGGTGGCAGTGGTGGCCAAGGGGGTGCGGTGGCAGTGGTGGCAGTGGTGGCCGAGGGGGTGTGGTGGCAGTGGTGGCCGCCGTCCCCGCTGGCTGCCGTCTGCATTCCAGCGCAGGAGCAGCTGGGCCACCCCCCCAGCGCCGCTAAATATTAATGCTGCCCTACATTGCGCCGCGGCACCTGCCACGGGCGAGCCCCGCCGGCCCTGGCGGGGGTGGGCAGCTGCCCCGGCACCACTGCCCGGCCGGGACCCCCGGGGCTGTGCCAGAAGGTGGGGGGGACACACCAGACCCAGCTGTGTCCCCTCCCCAGAGCCAGGCGGGAGGGACAAATCAACGATGGGGGCACCAGGAGCGCCGAGAGCACTCGGGGTAGGGGGACAGAGGGGTTGGGAGCCATCAAGACTCTCCCCGTGACCCAGGGATCCTCCCAAGAGCAGATTTGGGGCAGGATTTGCTGGCAAAAGCGGCGGAAAACGGCTCTGCCTCCGCCACCACCATCGCCAGCCGTGGCTGAGGACGTGGCTGTCGTCTCAAGCGTGCCAGGCGGCAGCGGGGGTGGCCCCGGCGCCCGCCTTGAGCCCCAGCCAAAAGTCCAGAGCCGAAAAGTAGGGGGTGATTGATGGCAGCGTTTGGCGCGTAAGGGCACCCGGCGGCCCAATCCTCCCGCGGCCCCAATTCCTCCCCTGCCCCTATTCAGAGATCATGTTGTCTCATGTTGGTCCCAGAGGCGCCATTAATTAAAAATACATCCAATTAAATGGCAGGTGAAAGCGTGCAGGCACAGTCCCCCCGCGCCTTGGCTCAGCTGCGCCGGTGGCAGCGGGGAGGGCGATGTGCCCGCCCGGGGTGCGGTGCCAGCTCCTGTCCCCGCTGCCACCGCGGGCACGCCAGGGCCCTGTCCCCTCCAGGCACCCAACGTGCTAGCTGCAGGTCACCCCGCCTGCCCCCATCCCACAGGCCGGGCATGGCAGGTGGCATTTGGTGGCATTTGGTGGCAAGGGGCACGGAGGGCGCGAGGAGAATGTCCCCAAAACCGAGGGGTTTTTTTCGCCCTGGCTCGGCGGAACGCCGCGGGAGCGTTGGCACTGCCACCTCCTCGGCGCGGGGACTGGGACACCGGGCGGGCGACGCCAGCCTGGGTGCAGCGTCCCTGGGAGGTGGCACCGGGGGACATTCGGGGCTGGGGAACCCCCCGGGCCGCGGCGGCTCCGCGTTCCCGTTAATTGGAGCCGCTAATGGCGGGCGCTTCCCGCTCCGGGTGCTGGCAGGAGGCAGCAGCTGTGCCACCGCCCGCGCCGCCGTTTTAATCAAGCTGCCAGTGCGAGGGGACGGGGCCAGGTGGCCCCATGGCACAGGGACTGTGCCACCCCCCTGCCATCCCCCTCCACACCCTGCCCGAGGAATCTGCGCCCCATCCGTGCCTGTGCCGCCACCCAAAGATCCACCCGTGCCCTCAAAATGCCACATCTTGATGCCAAGGGATGGAAAATGCAGGATGCCATGGGATGGATAATACTGGGGGTCTCACACCTCCATCCTTCCCCCCAAAACCCAACCCCAACACCTCCTCCATCCCCCATCCGGGGCCTCCAACACCTCCAAGGGGTTTTTTGGGTGGTTTTATCCTTCTCAGTCCTTTTCTTCTTTCCCCTTTCCAAATGCCAGGGAAAGGTGTGAACGGATTTTTGGAAGGAAACGTCTAAATTGGATGAAAAACCTTTAATGCCGACAGCCGGAGCAGCTGGAAGGACAAATATAGCCGGAGAGGAGGAGGAGGAGGAGGAGGAGGAGGACGGGGACGCGGTGGGAGGCGGTGGCCGTGCCGAGAGCGACACCTGGTGACAGTCACCCCCCCCGGACACGTGTGAACACGCGTGTGCCACCGCAGGTGTGTGCGCGCCCTGTCACAGCGCCCGTGCGCCGGGACATCCACCCGGGAGGATGGAGCGAGGCCTGCTCCAGCTGCAGATTCCGACAGGATCCCGTGGGCTGCGGGTGTCCCGCGGCGATCTGCTCCATGGGAAGGCCCTGTCCTCCTCCTCCTCCTCAGCATTCCGTCCTCATCCCCATTCCTAGGGGCTCCAGGGCCGTGGATACTCCGGAAGCCCAAGCCAGCGGGGCTGGGTGGTGCCACCACCACAACCCCAAGGCCATGAGAGCATTGCGGGGATGAGGAGGAAGGAGAGCTGCGTCAGATCCCGCATTTCGAGCCGGTGGAGCCGGGAACCGTGGGATGGAGCAGCCAGGAATGTCGGGATGGAGCAGCCGCGGCTCCAACGAGCAGAATCCAAGCGGGAAGAGCCGAACGGCGGAGATTTACAGCGCCGGCTCCGGGCAGCCCCCGGCCATTTGGCACGGCAGCTGCTGCCGAGGAAGTTCAATGCCAAAATAAATTAAATGGGATAAAACGGCCTGGTCACCTTTGGATTGGGATGCCGCAGGAGCCGGGGCCACGTGGGGCTTTGTCTGCCGGCAGCGGGCAGGGAAGGTGGGATGCGAGCAAGCTCGGGATGGCATCGCGTCCCTTCTGCCGCGCCGGGTGAGGCCGCGGAGCCCGGCGGAGCCGCGGGCAGGGACCAGGAGGCTGGATTAGGGATCCAGCCGAGTGCACGGCGCCCAGCTGCCCCCTCCATAAATCAGGGAAGGCCGGGTGGGCGCTGGGGGCTCGCTCCTGCTTTCCCAGGCACCGGGAAGCGCCCGGCGCCGCCGCCACCCCCCCACCATCTGCACAGGGATATATTTTAAGACGTGTCAGAGCAGGGATCGGAACCAGGCGAAAGGAGAGCGAGAAAGCCGGGGCTGGAATGTGAGACCGCGGCCGGGCTCGGCGAGGATTGAGGCACGGCCACGGCCCGGGGACCCACAGCTCCTGCAGGTGCCCCGCAGCTCAGGCAGGGTCTGTCCGAGCCCCAGCCGAGCAGCAAGGAGGCGATTCCGGGAGCAGCTCCGGCACACACGGCTCCCACCATCCCAAATTCCTGCCCGGCACACGAGGGCTGGGACAAACCCTCCCAAGCCCTTCAGGAGCCACGATGGGGGTGGGAGCAGCACGGAAATGGCCTGGAGGGGTTTCTGTGGAGGGGTGCCACATGAGCTCCCTGCCCTCACGGCTCAGGCTGGAGCACAATCCATCCAGACCAGGCACGCAAAGGACTGCCAGGAGCTGTGAGAGTGTTTGGGGCCAAATCTCAACCTCAATCCTTTCCTTTGCAATTCCTGCAGCTTCATCCCTTCTCCCACCTGAACCAAACCATTCCCTGCTCCAGCTCGGGCATCTCCCACCAACACACACCCCTTCGAGTGGGGAAAAACCCAGGGCTAATGATGGCTTGGAGCTTAATTAGAGAGTGGAATTTGGGGGCTTGCAAAGGCCAGCAATGCCAAATCCCACCCCTCTCACCAGGAGGGAATAAAAGGCTTTCCGAGGAAAACACAAGTTACCGTGCGATTCCAAAGGCTACGGGAAGCAAGGGAGCAAAAGGCAACCAAGATACAGTAACAGGAAATATTTAATTTTCCAATCTTCACTTCTCCATTTTTATAAACTGAAAAGAAAAAAATTTTAATATATTACAAAATATCTGTACAGAGACAAAGGTACAACCGAAAAAAGGCGCGCTCGGTCTCCAAAGGAAACTCGGGAGAGGTACAGTAAGAGTCTGACCAGAGGCTTCTCTGCTGGGAACTGCTACAGCAGGAGAGTTTGGGATTGAACCCAGAGCCAGGATGGGGGGAAGGAGGGGGGAGCTGCCCTCACCCCCTTGTCCAGAGCTGCACCAGCTTAAATCCTTCCAAATGCACAAATCCCACCCAACACCGCGAATCCTTTTGTCTTCCTTATGCAGAGTATTGTAAAAAAAGGTAAAATTTAAAAAAAAATTTTTGAAAAGGGTGGGGAAATAATAGAGTAAGCGGTGATGGTGCCATAGCCCCCCAGGACCTGGCCAGGCTGATCAGCCCCAGACCCCGTGGGCTCCCGTGGCCCTGGCAGGGATTGAAAGGCTGGTGCTGGGACCAGTTAGGAAAAGCCACTGGGAGTGCAGTGAGTCCCTCTCAGGAGAGGCTGGGGGCTCAGGGAAGGGAATGGAGGAATCACCTTCCACAGGAGCCCCGAGGGCCCCTGGGGACAGCCGGCAGCTGCCACTGGAGCAGGGAACAGATGCCTGGAATGTCCATCCCTCGCTGGAGGTGGGACAAGGGAGCCTCGGCCCCTTCCCAGCCCTGCTGCAAGAGATGGAGCCGAGCCAGAGAGACCTGGGGAGACCCAGCTGGGAGAGGCCACCCTAAACTGGGACTAGTGACCCCTAAACTGGGACCAAGCACCCCAAAGTAGGGCCCCAAAGCCGGGATGACAGCGCCAGGCGGAGCGGGAGGTCGAGGACAGCTCGTTCCCAGCAGCTTTCCTGGGAATGTGCCAGTTTGGAGAGACAATAAATAGGCATCGGCTTCCTAAGAGGATTCAGCATAGGAATGAGACTTTTCCTTCCAAAGAGGATGGGACTGGGAAGAAAAGGAACAGCAGCAGCAGCAGCAGCTCCATGGCAGCCCTGAGCTGGTACCGGGGAAAGGGAAAACAGAGAAATTAAAGCCCCCTAAAGCCCCTCAGTGGGTTCAGTGCACTCCGTGTCTCACAGAACTCTTTTTTTTTTGTTTGTTTCTCTCTGCACATCAGGCATGAACTAAGTTTAAAAGAAACCAACCAACCAAACCAACAATAAAAAAAAAAGAAAAATCCCAAACCCTACAAATTTCCATTGGAATTCTGCAAACAACGTTGCTCCTCACTGCTGGGAGCAATCGGTCCCTGCACATCACCAGCAAATAAAAATAAAAAATATATCAATATATTTAATTTCTCTCCCTTCCTTCCTCCCACAGCAAAGCTGGGTGAGGCAGGATCTCCCCAAGTGGAGAAACATCACCTATTCAGGTGCATTTATTTAAACTTATCTCTCTGTATAAAAAGAAATTAAATCCTGTTAGTAGCAAGAAGATCTCTTGGCCCACCCCAAAATTCCCCTCCCCTTTAACACTCCAGAACTGTCGGCTCTAAAATTAAATGTTTTCCATAGGAAAGGCCTACTTGGGAAAAAAAAAAAAGCTGATAAATAGGTACCTTTGTTTTATTCATCTCTTTTTAAATTTCATTGAAATGAACAGCGCAAGGGTCTGTGGGAGGAGAGAATCCACCGTAAATACTTCCTTGACAACAACAAAAATAGAAATATGCTCATGGAAATGACACAGGAACACCTGGAAAACTTCAAAGGGCTGAGATGCAACCGACCTTGGCAGGATGGGCAGCACCAGCCCAGGATTCCGGGGACAAATCACTCCCATCTGGTGGTAAATCCCACCAGGTGTTGTGATTTTTGTTTCATTTTTTTAATTCTTGAAGTGTTCTGGAAGTTACAAATGATAGAAATCCCTGTTTTTCAGGGAGGTGTTCTCCTTGGCTCTTAAAAAAAATAATTAAAAGACAAAAAAAAAAAAAAAGAAAAAAAGAATTCCTACTGCCAAGTTACAGCAGGAGGGATCCAACACCCAGAGACTCTTTCCAAAAAATCAATGTACTAAGGCTGCTGTTACAGGGAACAGGACCAGCCCTGGAGCACAGGGAAAACCGGATGCTTTATGGAAAGAAAGCAACATTGAATTAATTGAACACAACCAGTGTCACATCCCAGGTCCCCACTGCTGGGATAACCCATCCAGGTGCCTCTCCTGCAATAAATTCCCCTTTAATTGTAATTCTTTTTTTTTTTAAGGAAATGGGGAAAACAAACAAAACAACAACAACAACAACAATCCACTTTGGGAAGTGGCTCTCCCCAGCCCTCCCTGATCCACTGGCAAACTCCAGTGCCCAGCTTGGGGAAACAGCATTTTTTTAAAAATTCCTTTTCCTTCCATTCCTACTTTTCCATCAGTCTCCCCCTCTCTTGGCTCAGTTTGCTGCGGGGTTGGGATTATTTTTGTCACTAACCAAGCACAGGAGGCCAGTGGGGACCCTCTGGCAGCTCCCAAGCAAGGGAGGGAGGCAGGGATGCCCAGGGAGCTCGGCAGCAGCTGAAATGCGGACGAGACCTTGCTCTGGCCAAAAAAAATTCCAAAAAAAAAAAAAAAAAAAACAAAAAAAAAAAATTTACAAAAAAAAAAATTCCAAAAAAAAAAAAAAAAAAAAGAAATTCAAGTCCAGTGGCTAAAGGAGGAGAGGCAAGCAGGGATCCTGGGAATCTCAATAGGGAACCCCTCGGCCCCGACCCCCCCGCGGAGGCACTCGGCCAGGCCCTCGGAATGTCTTCCCGTAGGAAGACGGTGCCTGGGTTGGGGCACCCCAGCTGTGACCTGTTCCTGCCCCACTGGAACCAGCTGCTCCTGGCCCCAACTCGCTGTAACTCTGCATTTTGGCCTCGGGATGTACCAGCGCGTTGTCGTTGCTCCCCTCGGATTTGGTGAAGGATTGCCCGAGCGAGTGGATGGTGACGGGAACTCTGGCGAAGCGCAGGTCCTGGTCCCCCGGGAACTGCACCGAGCCTGTGCCCTGGTAGTTGCTGCTCTCCCCGAGGTGGCTCACGGAGCCCAAGAAGGTCCTGCTTTTCCCCAGGGGTTGAGCAGAAGGTTCTAGCAGAGTCTGGCCCGGATTGAGCTCCTCAGCACCGAATCCCGCCTCGGAGCTGTCGGTGCTGTAAGTCCTGGCGGGGCGGGAGCGGCCGTAGTCCAGGGCTCGAGGGGCCGGCGGCTCTTGCGTGGCGTGGCCGAGAGGCTCCGGGTCCTGCTGGGAAAGGAGCTGGAGCAGCGCAGCCGTCACGGCCGGGTTCAACTCCTGGGCTGCACTGGAGAGATCCCCTTCGGGCACGGGAGGAGGCGGCGGCGGTCCGGGGGGCTCGGGGGGTCTCTTCTCTGGTGGGACAATGCCAGGAGGACACGCTGTGGAAGGGTGACTTCTTTTAAACACCATTTCAAACAGACACAAAGACATTTCTAAGCAAACCAAACCAATCCCTGCCGAGGCCGCCCGCTCTGGGATGCTCTGGGAAGAGGCGGAGGGAGAGTTTGAACGCTGGCTGGGAAATCAACGTTCATTAACAATGTTCATTAACGCTTTCACCCCGACCCCGCGCACCCAACTGGCCGGCAACAGCTGTCCTAACACCTGGGCACCCGTGCAGGGAATTCCCACTCCCGGATCAAAGGCTAATCCCGAGCAGGAGGCAGATGTGCAGCCAGCCCGCGCTCCCCCGGTGCCGGAGGGACGCGGCACCGCCCGGCTCCGGCTGCAGGGGCGGCTCTCGGAGCAGAGCGTGGCCGGGATGTGCTGCACGGGACAAACACACAGCCGAGCCCAGCACACAGGTGCCAGCCCCCGAGTGCCACCAGGGCACCCCGAGGGCAGCGAGGCACCCGCTCCTGCCCTCCCACCCACCCAGCCCTGCTGCCCGACCTCGCCAAGAGTCAAAACAAGCTCGGCCCCCCCGAATATTTGCACGAGCGTACAGACTGTCCTGAGCACGAGAAAACCTTCTGCTTCCTCCCCCCTGCCCCTTCACCCCTGATTTCCTCCCAAATCAGGGTTTGTTTTCCTCCTGGAAGAACAAAGCTTTGTCACCCCCAGCCACCCCTGCTCTGGCCCAGCCTGTGAGGCCAAGGAAGCACAAAGGGGCCTGGCTGGGAGAGGGAGCAGAGCACGGAGCCTCCCCGGAGGCAGTGCCATGGCTGCAGGGGACACTGCTGCAGGTGACACCGTGGCAGGGAGGGGACACGACCTGCTGCCAGCACCTGCTCCACTCCCAAAACCAGCCCTGCCTCCTCTGGAGCAACACACCTGAGCTGCCTCCTCTCCCTCGCCCACGGGGGAAGGAATTACTGGCGATGGCAGAGCCCACGGACACCTTTGTTGGAATCAGATCCTCAAATCATTGGCAAAACTGGTTATTAAAAAGGTCAAACTTTATTGTGAAAACCAGTAGTCTTCCAGGACCACCCCTCCACCCGTATCCATCAGTCCACTTTGAAAACTAGATTGTATTGAAATCCAGAAAAATAACAACGAAAAAAACCAAAAAAAAAAAAAAAACAAAACCCCAAAAAACAATCTTCAGGTAAAATTTGTAAAGTCAAGCTGATCTGGGGGGGACAGCAAATCATTCCAAAGAATTATCAACAGAGAACAACGGCATCGAATTCCATCTGCTCTACAGTAACCTAGTTATCTTCCAGGACTAGGGCAACAACAACAAAAAAAAAAAAAAAAGAAAAAAAAAAAAAGAGGAGAAAAAAAAAAAAAAAGCACGATCACAACTGGCTCGTGGTGGGCGGGTGTTGAAGGCACGAGAACACAGCACGTTCAGCTACATTGCAGGAGGTGGGATCGGGCCAAAACAGGCTCCCCGGAGAGTCTGAGACATACTCAGGAGGCGCTTCTACAATTTGGTGAGGTCGTCACAGGCTGTTGCTAATAAATTCAAAAAATCAACAGAAACAAAAAAAAAAAAAGACATGGAGACATTTACACTCACCTTTGGAAAGGAAATCCGAGAGCTCACTGATACAAGCAGGGTTTTTTAAACTATAAGAAGCAGCAGTTTGGTTCAGCTTCAGGAGTTGCTGAGTTTCAGGGCTCAAAAATCAGCTCCAGGTAGAACCAGGCACTCGTGGATGCTCAGGTTTTACCTACACAGCTGCCACTATCCCTCCCTTCAGCACTCACCGCTATTTCAACTCCTTAAAATCATCTCTGCAGGTTTATTTATTAACTTCTTTTTTTAAGAGGGCAGGGAGGGAATGGTGAAAAAGCTGGGAAAAAACGCAGAGATGCAGCAGCATCCTGTGCAAAAAAACTCCCTGGACATGCAAACTGATTGCTGTGGGGTTTGAGGAAGACTGACCCTCCAAAACTTCCCTTGCATTTTTGGGCAAGCCCCAAAACCTCCAATTCATCTTCACTGACCCACTCACAGTAAAGCACTCATAGATTTTAGGGTAATATTTGCCTGTTTGGGCTATTTGCATCTGTTCAACCTCCTGAGCAGTCCAGCACTTACAACAGGGAGGGGGTCAGGATCTTTCCTCCTGATGTCCAACCACATCCTTACCCCCCTTCCCTCCTCCCATCCACTCCCTGCTACATCTCTCCCACCATCCCAGTCTTGCAGCTCAACCAGCAGCACTCGCTGGGACGCTCTCACTGCTCACACCCAATTTCATTTACCTGTGCTCTCCTCGGGATGCCTCGTCGGGGTTTTCCTGGGCCCCCGCTGCTCGCTGCTTTTCTCCCCATTGCTCTCCTCCAGGGTTATCCCAGGCTCCTGGCTCTTCATGAGCTGACTCAGCAGAACAGCCAGCACGTTCTGCATGTCTCCCTGAGCGCTGCCTGCATCCGGAGTCTGCTGCTCCTCCGGCGCCTCCGCGGGCGGCTCCTCTATGGCTTCCTCGGCCGCCGCCGGGGGCTCGTGCTGCTGCTGCTGCTGCGCCGTGGCCTCGGTCAGCGCCGTGATGGACTGGTTGAGAGCCTCCAGCTGCTGCTGCATCTCGGGGTTGGAGTGGACGTTGAGCAGCTGGGCCATCTGGGGCACGCTCAGGTCGGTCTGGCTCTGCAGCAGGTTCAGGAGCACGGCCAGCTCGCTCTGGTTCAGCTGCTGGGTGATGTCGCCCAGGCCTGTGGGACACACGGGGAGCACCACCGGGGAGGTGAGGGTTGGGATGGTAGCACTGCGTGTGGTAATGAACAGCTCTTCCCCATATGCCACAGCCAGGAACATCTCCAGGTCCCACAGGCATGATCCGCACCCCACAGCCCTTCCCCACACCCAGGAATATCCTGTACCCACATCCCACAGCCAGGAATATCCTGTACCCATGTCCCACAGCCAGGAACATCCTGTACCCACATCCCACAGCCAGGAACATCTCCAGGTCCTACAGGCATGATCCACGCCCCACAGCCAGGAATATCCCCTTACCCATGTCCCAGAGCCGTGATCTACATCCCACAGCCAGGAATATCCTGTACCCATGTCCCACAGCCAGGAATATCCTGTACCCACGTCCCACAGCCAGGAACATCCTGTACCCATGTCCCACAGCCAGGACCAGCCCTTCCCCAAACCCAGGAATATCCCTTACCCACATCCCACAGCCAGGAACACCTGTCCCCCCACACCCCATAGCCATGCTCCACATCATCCAGCAATGAACACCCCTTTTCCATTTCCCATAGCAAGGAACATCACTTCCCTGGGTCCTGGAGCTATGATCTACATCCCATAGCAATAAATACCCCTTCTTCACACCCCATAGCCAGGAACACCCCTTCTCCACATCCTAGAGCCATGATCAGCAAGGAGCATCCCTTCTCCATAGCCAGGAACACCTGCGCCTCACATCCCACAGCCACAATCCACATCCCACAGCACTGAACACCCCTT
>VWYI01020214.1:6787-23374 GCA_013399455.1 Anthoscopus minutus
AAAAAAAACAAAACCACCAGTCAAAGTGGAACAAATTGTATGAACCAGAAACATGGACAAAACAGATAATTTGTGGTATGTGAGAAACTTGTGCAGAAGGAGATTTGAAAAGTTGTTATTCCTGCTTACCTGATTATTCCATGTTTCTGCATCTTTCCATTCCCACAGAATAAGCTGTTTATCAGATCCACCAGAAATTAACTTTGTTTCAGAAGCTAAAAAATATGTTTTTGTTACTTCAGTACATACAACTTTGTAACAGCAACATAAGCAGTTCTGCTGGTTACTACTCACAAAGTATCACTGGTAACCAAAGCTTCCACCAAAATAAAGTATGGTTAATAGGAACTGTACTCTGCAGAACAGGTTAAGAGCAAAGATATTCCATAAGAATACAGAAAGAGAAAATTCACAGGCCTATTTAAAGTTGTGTATGAAAGTGGTAAAAATACCTTTCCAAAAGACTCTCAAATCCAATAATGTAAATTAATCTTTTAATGTTTGGTCTTTTTGGAAGATAGGAGAATAAAGCAAGAGAAATATAACAAACAGCATTCAAAGCTTCACAAGAAAATATAATTCCCAAGTTCCCTGAAAATAACTTCGTTTAACAACTTTTAAGAATAATATTTCTTAGCGCAACCTGTTGAAAGGATGGAAGTTCATATAAGTACTAAAAACTAATGTTTGCATCTCAGTACTTCTCAAAAAAAAGGAAGCAGCACATTACATTAACAGTCTAATCAAACAGTTGCATTTCTCTTTTCCATAAATGCCTAAGAGCAAGAATATATGCCTATGAAAAGCCTGCCCTAAGCAATGTTAAATCCTGGAATTACTATCCAGTAAAAGCCTCATAAATGTCTCAAATATTTTTTTCAAGCACATAACCTCTATGCAACTTCAGAGCTTTATACTCAGAGATTGCTGAAAAGGCATTGCAAATCAGTTTACAAAGTCAAAACATGCAAAACTCCAAACCTTACAAAAGAGACTGGTAGCAGAACAAGCAGAACAAGCCATCAACCTGTGGTGTTTGCCACAGCCCCAGACAAACATTCTCCTGGGGTGCCCTTGGCTATGGGGCCAGGAGCAGAGATCCGTTCACTCACCAGGCAGCTCACCTGGATTTGGCAGGTTGCATTCCTGCAGACCCAACTGTTAAAATGAGGCCACACCTCGAGTACTGTGCCCAGTTCTGAACCCCTCAATTCAGCAAGTGCACTAATGTGCTGGAGCAGGTCCAGAGCTGAGCAATAGAGCTGATAAGGGTCTGGACCATATCTTATGAGAAGGGGCTGAGGAAGCTGGGCATGTTTAGTCCGGAGAAGAGGAGGCTCAAGGTGGACCTTATCGATCTCCACAACCACCTGTAAGGAGGAAGTAGCCAGGTGGGGGTCGGTCTCCTCTCCTAGGTAGCAAGCGACAGGATGAGAGAACAGTCCTAAGCTGCACCAGGGGTGATTTAGGCTGGACATCAGGGAAAATGTCTTCACAGCAACGGTACTTAGCCACCGGAATGGACTGCCCAGGGAGGTAGTGGAGTCACTGTCTCTGTAGGTATTTAAGGAATGCCGAGACATGGTACTCAGTGCCATGGTCTAGTTGACACGGTGGTGTTGGGTCATAGGTCGAACTCGACGATCCCAGAAATATTTTCCAAACTAACTGATTCTGTGAAAATCCCTACCGGGAAGCTGAGCTTAAGGTGAAGGGATGCAAGCTTTGCAGGCCCCTATTTCCTTCAGTGTACAGCGCAGCCACGCTGTTGCCGAGCCTACTCCGGCCCCTCTCCCCCGCAAGGGCAGCAGCGCCCGCGGCCCGAGGGGAACAGGCCCCGGCCCCACCGCGGCACCCCATCCCCGAGGGGACGGGAGGTGCAAGGCCGCGCTACTCACCGCGGTCCCGCCGGCGGACCCACTGCACGCAGTTCACTCTGCCAGTGTGGCCGCGGAGGGCGGCGACCACCCGCCTCACCTGCGGGACAGACACACAGCACAGTGAAGGATTGCTGCCGCCACCGTTCCTGGCCCCGGTCCCGGCCCCACAGCGCATCAACTCACCGCCGGGTCGTAGAGGATGACATCGTGGCAGCTGCCGAAGGCGAGGAGGCCGCCGCGGCCCCAGGCCACGACGCCGCCGCCCGCCCGGTTGGCGCAGCAAGCGATGTGACAGAGAGACACGGGCGCCGCCATCTTCGCCGCCGCCGCGCGCGCGACCCCGCGCGGCTCCCATGGCAACGACCCCGCGCTGGGCGGGGCCTGAGGGGCCGGGGCGGGCGGGCTGGTGTGGGGTGTTTCGGTGGGAGGTGGAAGCTTTTATCTTCATTGCTGCTTCTGCCGGCGCCTCAAGGGTTTAAAGAGTTTAAAACTTTTCTGTTTGCTGGTTTCTGTGAAGAAGTTCCTCCTAATGCCCAGCCTGCGTGTTCCCTGGCGTAGCTTAAGGCTGTGTCGCCGTCCTGCCACTGGGTACCTGGGAGAAGCAAGCGACCCCCACATAGCCACAATCTGTTTTCAAGGAGTTATACTGATCGATAAGATCACCCCCCTCCTTTTCTACAGGCGAAACAATTCCAGCTCCCTTAGCTGGACCCTTCACCAAGTGGATTCCACCTGTGCTGCGGGGGAGCTGAGTATGAGAGATCCTGTCGCTGTTACCCTTTCCTGGGTTGTTTCCATCACCTGTGAAGCCAACTTCTGATCAGGAATTATGCTTAAATTAAGTCTTGGACGTCCGGATGTATTTAATATTGCCGTGTATGACGTCCTAAAATTACTATCACGGAAAGCATGAGAATTTGCAGCTGAGCAATGGCCAGTTTGCCTTGATCTGAATATGTTTCAGATTTCCCTGATTTTCCGGGAAAAAATGTTGAGAACTGAGAAATTAGTGAAGTCCATCTGTTACTTTTTTATTTTCTTGATATATTTATTGCCCTTCCTGCACAAGAAATTAAAGTCAAGTCAATAAAAAATAAATTCTGCAGTAGTATACTAGTTTTATTTGCATGGTCACTGGCCTTGAGAAACGAAGTCGCAGTATTACACAGTGTATTTATTACACTGTATAGATGTGCTCAGATTGTATCAGCCACTTGCCTTCACAGGTTCAAGGACTTTGCTAATTCACAGTAGCCACAGGTGCAAAAAGCTGCCCCACAGGCTGAGTAGGAGCCTCAGCAGGACCTTCAAGACATCCACTCTGCTTCCAAATGTGCTGCCCCACACATGCAGGAGGCCATGGAGCAGAAGCCAGGTTGAAGTAAAATGGAGAGCTCAGCTATGCAAGCATGGAAAGGGAAAGAATCAGAGATGTGCTTCCGGTCCCCAAATCCCACTTAGGATATCCTGAGATATTTGAAACTGAACTGAAAAGCTGGGAAGGCTGGGCTGGAGGGAGAAGCTGACTTTATGGAGCTGTGCAGGAGGTGGGGGCAGGGAGCGAAAGCAATGAAAAGCAAGCAGGCATCAAGAGGAAACACTTTGTGTAGCACATGGAACATTTTGGGCCTTAAACCTCTACTGCTGGGCCTTTATCTCTCCTGCAGCACAGGGGACACAAAAACATTGCAGATAGGCAGTTGTTTTCCAGTGGGTATGAGAGGAGGAAGCTGTGCCTAATCACACACAAGATACAGCCAGAAATGTTAGCTGCTAGGGGAACAAATGACTCCTTGCAGAAAAATGCATGGATCCAGTCATCAAAGCATGCCTTGACTGAGGAGTGCTGTCTTGAGCTGCCAAGGATGGCTGCCCAGCAGTCAGGTTGCACAGCAACCCCTTCTCAGCAGGCCTTGCCAGGGTTGGAGTCAGGGTTCGGGCAGAAGGAGGTCGAGCACTGCCAAAAAGCTGGGTCATGTTACAGGAGTTGCGTCTGTTGCTGTGGAAACAAAGCTGGCTCTGGCTGTGATTGTAGGCATAAGTGTAGGCTTTTCCAAGATGGATTGGGTGAGAGACTCCTCTGTGACACAAAAAGTTAACTTGACTGGTAGATAACCTGCTACTTTTGCTGTCCAGTAAACAGTTTGCTGGAGTTCTGCTTGTATTAGAGAGATTAGGGGTTGTGTTATGCCTGAGGGTGTAAGAGCATTGTGGCCCCATGCTGCAGGGTTTTGTGGGGCTTGTCCTTGCACACTGCAGGGTGCTTTCCCAGCCAGTTTGAGGTACCACATTGTGGAGGGCTGCTAGTGCCAAATATTCACAGTGATTGCCTCTTTTCCCCCAAAAAAATGTCTGTCACCATCACCCCTGTGCCACCCTAACACAATCCAACACTGAGAGAGCTGGGATAAATCAACACAGAATATGGATTTTAAAGTGCCATGAAGAATGCTGTAGCTTCACCATGGTGCATGGCTAGAAAAGCACAGGAAGCTGGATTTATGTCAGGACAGATCAGCCTGAATGAATCTAGTTTCTTGTCATAAGTAGTCTGTCTGACCAAGGCCTCATTCAAATGCGACTCTGAGCCTTTGGTCAAACCCAAGAAAGTATTTTTGTGAATTCTAATGTTACAGGATCTTCTCTTGAAAACTGAAATATCTGGAAGATATTGTATGAGAGGTTTAGAATATCAGACAATTACTATAGAATAAATATGCCTTTTAGGAACACGTAATTTATAACTAAGTAATAGTAATGGTTAGTGATGTTACGAGGATAGAAAAGGACATACTCTAGACTTGAATCCAGCTGCCAGTCTTCATTCATAGCTCACGTCCTCATGGAATTAAAATATCTTGTAGAGGTCCAGAGAAGTTGGGCCCTTCCCTTTAGAGTGGGTCATCACATCTGTCCTTGTTTTCCTTCATATTCCCAGAAAATAACTTCTTTATTTTTCAGGAATATAAATATATGTAAAAATAATCTTCCTTTTTCCTCCCTTTGGTGGAATTTTTGAGACACTGGAAAAACTCAGTTCATTGAACATCAGAGATGGTTATTATGGTGCCTAAGCTGACATCAAAAGTCACTCCATAATTTTGTTCATATTTTTTATGTGTCCCAGTTTGGTTCTGCCAATGGAGGTACATCAAAAAGCTCTGATAAATCAGATACTACTTGAACAAAAGCTTTCTTGAGCTTAAAATAAATTTGCCAGTTAGTGAGGCATTGGAAAAACTTCTGTTCCTAAATAGTAATTTAGTAGCAAAATAGTAATTTTGCATAGTAATCTTCTATAGTAATAGTAATTTTGATGATAAATTCATGTTTACAAGTGAGATTTTGCAGACAGAGATGGCTTAGTGCCCTTCATGTGCTCCCTACCCAGCTCAGTTATGCCTACAACTTTATGAGGGATGGAGAAAGTACACTAATCAAAAAATTACATTTAGTGTCTAATATACTTATCTATGTCTAAACATTAAGATGAAGATGTAATAACCTTGAAAATATGTTAAATCAAAGTTTAATGCTTTCTTTTATTGGGTTAAATCTTCTTGAAGTACAAGAATATGTGTTAATAGATAGGAGACATTCTACATGACACTATGAAAAGCAGGTTTACTGTTTAATTATTTGTAATTAAGTTCCATAGAAGAAAGTTCAAAAGTTATTAACAAAGCCAGTACTCAGGCTGGGGGCCTTGTTCTTGTGAGTTGTTGAACTTAGCCAATTTTTATGTGTCTTCATTGTATACATGCTTATGAAGTAATCCCTAATGAAGTTGCCTCACATACAAGTTACTGTTTGCAATTTTTACTTGAGGTTGTTTGCCTCCAAAAGCAACCCGGATGAGTAGTGCCTGGTGAATGAGACAGCTATTCAGTATTTTAGTGTCTCTTCATTAGCTATATCACGGCCTAGGCTTAATTTGTTGTGCAGTAGTCTTTTCTATACAGCACAGAGTTATCTTTTTCCATAGCCGTCTTTTCTTTCCTTTCTTTCTTTTTTTTTTTTTTTGCAGGAGTGACCTAGTTGAGTTTACAGGATCCCAAGGGTTTNATCTACTGCCACAGCACCTGAATGTCTCAGGAAAAACTTTATGAGTTACATTTTTCTTTATAAGATAACTCTTAGTCAGAGAGGTATTACATTCATTCCCTGGGGTCAATTTCTGTCTAGACCAGAATTTATAATAAAATCACAGACTCATTGAATGTTTTGGGTTGGAAAGAACCTAAAAAATCACCGGCTTTCAAGCCCCTGCCATGGGCAAGGATACCTTCCACTAGACCAGGTTGCTCAGGTCCCCATCCAGCCTGGATTTGAATACTTCCAGGAATGGAGCATCCACAGCTTTTCTGGGCCAACTTTTTCAGTGCCTCAACACCATCATATTACAGAATTTCTTCCTAATGCCTAACCTAAACCTGCTTTTTCAGTTTGAAGCCATGCCCCCTCTTCCTAGCACTACACTCCTTGATAAATTGTCCCTCCCCTATTTTCTGTAGTTTCTACCCACTTTAGGTACAAGAAGGCTGCTCCAGGATGTCCCCGGAGACTTCTATAGGTTGAACAATCCCAAAGCTCTCAAGCACCATAGATCTTTAGGGGTGAAATGCCTCTTGTGGAAGACAAATAGCATTCTGGACATTGCCAAGCCATCCATAGCATCCTTTGCCTCCAGCTTGGATTGAGAGCATTCAAAATTTGGAAATCAGATTCCAGCCCTGGGGCACTTCTGGCACTACTTGGCACTCGGTGCCAAGGTTTCATCTGAAGGATGAGAGCTGGAGCACTGTGAAAATAAATGTTAACCAATAGCAACCAAAACCATAAAGATGAGTTTAAGTAACTTGCCAGCTTCACAGAGGATATCCTGTACAGCAGCTGGGAACAACTCCATTGCCTTTGACATCTTTTAAACAGATCTGGCCTCTTCCTTTTTGCCAGCTGTGGGATCTATGCTGGAAAGCATTCTACTGCATGAGGAACACTAATTTGTCTGTTCACTAGGATTTCCTTCCCTTGAGCATGCACCTACCAGATTTGATGCCACAAGGGATGATCAAGGAGAAGCATCATTCTCAAAGTTACTAATTGAGTCCATTAAAATTCAGCATCAGATTGTTTTTAAACTTCCACTGGAACAATTTGGGAATTGTGGGTCCTGTGTTCAATAGAAGTTAAGATTTCTAGTGTATTTTGAGTATCGTGTAAGCCTACGGCATCCTTTCCAAGTACATTTCTCAAGATAAAAAAGCAGATATTATTGTTACTTGAATAGATTTAATTTCAAATGTTTGAAGTATGTTTTTAGAAACAATTTCTTCTTTAATTCATTTCACTGAAGACTGAAAGTTGAATGATGCTTTTGAAAGAAGTTGAACTGAACAAATCTTAACTATAGTTATTTCCATTTTTCTTGAAAGGCTGTATTTTAAGTATTCTATGAATAGCTTAAATCCCCACTGCCTAAATGGATTTCTGATTTTCTAAAGAAAAAAACCCAACTAATTATTTAGAAGTATAATTCAAAATTAGTTCTCCAAACAATAGTGTAATTGCTGACTGAAAGAAATTCTGCATAAAATCTCTGTGATATTCTTTTTTAACGAAGACCTAACACAAACATGACCTAGAAAATTGCTTGGGAAGAAAAAAAGAGAAAAAGGATGAAACAGCTTGTCACATAATCAAACTGATTATGCATTATGGTTTTGAAACAGAAGCTCTAAAAAGAGACATGATAATGGGCATTCATTCCAGAGGGCGTACGTGTACAAACACACATGCACACACAAACAAAAGAAAAATTACGTGGAAATGCCATCTGGAATAATTAAAGTAATATTTTACACTTAAATTCTGTATTAGCAGCAGCTCTTGTAGGACTTGCATAGGATATTGTTCCACACCATAGAATAATATCTCCCAAACCCAAAAATAAGTTTTGTAATAATCTCCTGATGCATCTCTTCATGCTCTTTTAAAAAACCCAAACCTTAACATGTTGAGTTAATATCAGCTGGTGGTTTCATTTGTACACACATTTATCATGTAGCCACATCCACTGCATATATATTTAAAATGGGTTTGATCATGAAGGGTTTTTGTACAAGTTACATAACCTCCAGAAGGGTATACCTGATCCAAAGCCTTCAGCTTTCCAAAGTAGTCAGATTCCCAGTATTTGATGATACTTTGAATCAGATGTCTGGTTACTAACACTAGGAGCTGGCAACCCTTTGTATCTGTATGAGAATGCCACACTTCCCTGCTCTTTGTCACTGTCTCACTCCCAGTAACTTGGTGAGCACAGGCAGGAAAATTAATAACCTTCTATCCTGCTGGCCTGAAGCTGTCATGGGTTTCAGCTCAGGGGAAGTACAACCAGCATTATAAGTTTGTATGAGGAAATCCCCATTCCCAATGCTAAGTTCTCACACATCTGCTGAGTCTCACAGCTGCAGAGAAAAGAGGAACATGACACAGCATATCCTATGCTCATACAGCAGCCTGCTTGTGTGGGGTGAAACTTCCTCTCCTAGGAAAGATAATGAAAACTCTCTTGCTTCTGCCAAAATTCCTTTTTAAATTGAGGGGGATTTTCCTTTTATTTAGTTTTTTCACTAATGCTGTTCATTGGTGTACAAAGTTTCTGTAGTAGACAACAACTTTGGAGAATTTGATGAACTGCTTTACCACACATTGTAGATGAAGTTATAAGAAAGGCTTACACCTGTCCTGCCACAAAGTGTCCTGTGCCATTCAGGTTGGTGTTGGCGCGTTGCTTTTTCCCTGTCACCCACAGCAGGACACAGCCCAGTCATATGCCACAAGCCACATAAGAGGAATAAAAAAAATTCTTTGTTTTGCAAGGGGGAAATGTGCTTTCTATTTGATGTGGCTCAGCTTAAATAAGCACCTCAGAAGAAGATTTCATACCACACTAGCATTAAGAAAATATTGCTAACAAGAAAGGTATTTCCTACAAAGATATAAGACTGAATAATAATTGATGGCAAAGAAATTTACAAGGGAAAAATATTGAGTGAACATGAGGAAAAAAAATCCTTCTGATAATCAGTTCAAGCATACCAGGTCAGGAAAGTGCAGTGTCATGAAAAGGATCTTGTGATATCTCTTCAGGTTTAAGGTAGCAAGATCTGCTTTGCACCTAAACCTGGAGTTCAGCCTCCTTCTTCTACACAGTAATTTTAAAAAACATGTTCTTTGGATACTGAGCAATTGTTTCGATACTTAAAATTAATTCACTGGATAAAATGGAAAAAATGAAAATGAGTTTGCATAAGAAAAACACCATGAAACTGAAAGAACATGAAAATATAAAAAGCTACATCATTTTAACCATATAGAAAAACACATACCACATACAGCTCAAGTTGGCATTTCTAAGCACATTATTTTTAACTCTCACACACTAAAGTATTTTGATGCAAGATATTTTGTCTACATTTCTAGTCATAAATTGAACCATTTAAAGAAGTAAAATACTGAAGCAGGGATGTCTGGAGAATAAGGGTAAAAGCAATCTCTGCACTAGTGAGCCTTACAGGACATTCTGCAAATAGCTTTGCATGAAAGAACCAGGCAGAAGGGGCATCTACCAAAAGCCTGCAGTGCACACTGATATTCACTCATGAGAATCAAACTTCTGTGCACTCGGCAGTAATAACACTCAGAGAGTAGATCCTTACCTTTCATGCTGCATTAACTGACAACAAAACCAAACTTACACAAAGCTAGGGTAAGCTTTTACCTCATTTTGAGTGCATGAAATATTGTTATTTCACCAAGGAATATTGTCAAGGGAAATTGCAACATGCCTCATAGTTCCTTCCCCAGTTCTTCCATTTCTTCCATCCAAAAAGTCCATCATCCATGCGATCAGCAACAGCAAAACTTTGCTTTTGTCAGGCTTTCCCTACAGTCCAAGACATGGGGAGCTACATCCTCCTGGTTATACATACAAATTGTGGGGAAACCAGGTTGGAGAAAGAGATCTGGGAATTTTGATTTATTGATGGCAATTTGAATATGGGTCAGCAGTGTGCCCTGAGCCAATCATATCCTGCGGTGTGTCAGGCGCTGCATTGCCAGCCGGTTGATGGAAATTATTATCCTGCTGTGCTCTGCACTGGTGCAGCCTTGCCTTTAATATTGTGTGCTGTTTTGGGCACTACAATGTAAGAAGGATACTGGACTGTTGGAATGTATCTAGAGAAGGCAACCAAGTTGACAAAAGGTCTTGAGGGTGAGACTTCAAGGGGTGGCTGAGGTCACTTGGTTTGTCCATTTTTTAGAAGAGGAGGCTGAGGGGCAGCCTTGTTGCAGTTTAAAGCCTCCTCAAGGGGGGCAGTGGAGGAGGAGGTGTTGAGCTTCTCTCTCTGGTGACCAGCAACAGGATATGAGGAAACGGAATGAAGTTGTGCCAGGGGAAGTTCAGATTCTTCGCTGTGATGGTGATTGGTCACTGGAACAGGCTCTTCAGGGAAGTGCTCATGGCACTAATCCTGTCAGAGTTCAAGAAGAATCTGGATGATACTCTTAACTATATGGTGTAATTTTAGTAAGTCACGCGAAGAGCAGGGAGTTGGACTCAATGATCTTTATGGGTCCCTTCCAACTTGAGGTATTCTATAATCCTTTTCCTAGTCTGTCATTACCTTCTAGAAACTTTTTTTCCTTTTTCATAGCCTTTTCCCTCTCCTATTCACTTCCCCATTGCCTTAATTTCTTCACTGAGTTTTTTGCAGAACACAATGTGTTCAAGGAGCTGGCAGTCCTGAGCATCCCTGTTCTACTGGGCCTTGTACACAGGGCTGGAGCAGCCCATTGATTAGAGTGAGCAGCCCTACATGGGAGCCACCCCACAGCAGCCTGAGCTGCACTGGTGTCTGTGGGATGGAGATAACATTCCAAGCCATTGGAAGACTTAGCCGGACAGCCCACTCAGATAATCTGTAATTTACAAAACGGTTGAGAAAGGTGACTTTGTGTGGATCAGGGATGAAGCACAGCTCTCCTGCCTGGGAGAGGGCTGCCCATGGAGGAGTGAGTGATTAGCTCAGTTTCTTGGAGCATGATGTTAATAACACCAAGGTCACTGATCCCTGTATGGAGCACTCACTTAAGAGTTGAACTCGATCTTTCTGGTCCCTTCCAACTTAGCCTAGTCTGTGTGATCATATTTCTGCGTGGCCCCTGCCACTGTAACCCCAGGCAGGCACAGGTGGGTGCTGGCTGCCTGCCCAGCAGGGTCCTTGGGCAGTGCCACGTTGTACAGGTCCCCTGCCTCCAGGGTCACCTCACCTGCATCACAGTCACAGAGCTGCCTGTAGGCAGCTCCCACACCATATGAGCAACTTTTCCTCCTACGTGACCTTGCCTGTGTCTAACCATGCAGTTCTGTGAGCATCCTTCGGGAACAGAGTTTCTTTGTGAGAAAATCCTATAGTAGATCAAAGAATTGGAAGGGGGAGGATGGGAGAGTGTCTCTCCATGGAGAGAATCTGCTCTGTGTGGAATTCCTTGGGGAAGTCCATCTGGCTCCATCAGATGCTGCATGAGCACAAGAGTGCCCAGCATCTGAAGGGTTGTAAAATATACTCACTGTATATATAATCCCCTTCTTATTGTACAAAGCCTGCTCTTTTATGAAATTGTTTAATTTTCTAACCTTTCTTTTGATATCCATAACAAGGCCTGCTCTGTCCCTTTCCACCTTAACCTCACCCCCTCCCCAGTGCAGAATAACCTCCTCTTCCTCTTCCCCACTGTAGATGTAGCCCTGCCCTCTAATCCCACCACCCCTCTGCACTGTCAGCTCACTTCCTTCCTCACAGCCCTTAGAGCCAGGCCATAGAAAGGCTTTGAGATGCTCATGAAATGGCATGAAGTCCAGGTACAGGGGACTGAAAGGTTCTGTCGCCCACCTCAGTGTGTTTGCACTACATTTATATTTCTCATACTATAACATATTCCCTTAAAAAAAAAAAGTGCTGTAGAAGTTGAGAGATCTCCACTGAAGAGTTGCATACATGCCTTGTGCAGAAACCAGCTACACTGAGCTGGGGAGCTGTATCTTGTTCCCAGACTATTCATGTGTCTAATGCAACCAAGTCAGCCCAAAAGACATAGCAAGCAAGCAAGCAAGAGAAAGGGGAGCTGCTAAGATGGCTTCTACTTGCACACTTCTCTGCTTTGTGTTTAGCACTTTGGGAGACAGGCTTTAAATTATTCTGTTTCCAATGGCCTTGTTCATTTTTTTTTTCCTGACTGTCATTAGTCATCACCTGACTTGGAAGTGCTCAGGATCTAGGGAAGCCAAGGCATTTTGGTTCAGCTGTCAGGTGAGGCTTATGACAGATGGCAAAACTTTATTCTTAATGAGGAGTTTTTCTGCAACACATCTCCAGCAAGGGAGTCCTCCCTCCCGAAAACTGCAGTGAGCTCAAGGTCACTGTGACAGGATGTGCTCCAGTGAGTAGCAGGGAAAAGCACAAGCCCCCGGGGAGGGGTGGTCTGTGACAGTCTGCAAGTGGTGGTGTTACCCTGAGGACTGTTCTACCTTTGGAACAGGGTATTACCAGGGTAATAATAAGGATGGCAACGAAAGAATAAACCTTTAGCCTTGGGGAAAACTGAAGAAGGTGCTTTCACATTGGAGCCAAAAAAATAACAAAAAATTGTGTTATTTTCTTGGACTTTATTGTAGCCTGCGTCCAACTGCATCAAACATCAGTCATCTTTATAGAATTTTTAGTAGAAGGAATGACTAAATTTTAATAAATACAACATTTTATAATATTATTATTTTATAATACAGTACAAAACTGACTAATATATTAGAAGATAAGCTCTAAAACTATAGACCCAGCTTCTTATGGTCATATTTGAATTATATAATCTCTAACAATTCTTTCATATTTTTCCAGATGTATACCAATGGATTTGTTATCACAGTCTTTTTCCAAATTCTTGATAAAAGTCATCAATGTGAATAAAAATATTATGGCATAGTTGTGATTAGCTTTAGGATATGTAAGAGTCATGATCTCTCTCTTGTATATTTGTAACTTTCTGTATAAAAATTTATATCTAAACAATATTTTCTGACACCCTTTGGAATATGTAGCATCTGTTAGGAAGTAAACACAGATTTTCTTGTACTGTATAAAAGATGTCAATGTTCTATAAAATGCTAAGAAAATGTTTTAAACATGATTTTTCTTTTCACATGAGCCTTTTTTTTTCTCCTTAGATCTGTGAAGAGAATATGTTTTCCTTCTTGCTATTTCCATCATATACAGGAAAATTCTATATTCCTTAATTTAATCATAGACTAGCAGAATGGCTTGGGCTGGAAGAGACCTTGAAGATCATCTAGTTCCAACCTCCCTGCCATGGACAAGGATAACTTCCACTAGACCAGATTACTCAGAGCTCTCTCCAACTTGTCCTTGAACACTCCCAGAGATTCAGAGAACTCCTAGAAGAAATCTAATCTCTCCCTAGATGTAAAAAACATTATAGGGGTTGTCCCAGGCTGATAGAAATTGTTGTTCTTCTCTTGGAGTAAATCTTTGATTGTTTGCATCTTCTGAAGACTTGCTTCCGAACTGTGGTAAAGAAAATTGCATTTTATTCTTTACTTTAATAAGTGTTCGATATGCCCAGTAAGCTATGATATGAATCTATTTATTGTAGCCCCAGTACATTACAAAAATCCTCTTATGAATGTTGGAAATTAATTCTACCATTTTCAGGGCAGCAGTTGAAAAATAAATTGAATAAATTTTAGGTAGGTGTTCATGAAATGAAAAAAAAAATTATCAGCAGCCTCTTAGGCAGATTTTCCCCTTTCTGGTTTTTTTTCTGTTTTGTTTTTATGACATAGAAACAGGATGTACCTTCCCTATTTTATTATAGGTAATTGCATCCAAATATTTCTATATATTAAAATAAATTCATTTTCATGCATCTTTTAAAAATACCTGGTGGGCTTTTTTTTCCTCCTATTTTCTGCATCAATATTATTCTACATTTTGTTATATCTATTTCTCTAGAACTATACCTTTTTTCAAAAGAGATCATGAGATGCAATTTGACAGTATGTTTGAAGAAGCTCTGATAAACAAAGAATGACTAATCAGGGTTTTACCATTATTTCACTCTTCACTTCCAAGTGAAAACCTCAGCCTACATTTTTAAGAATGCTATTTGTATGAACAGCCTATTGGTTTGTTCAAATATCTCCTCATAGAGTAGTTCCTTTCCCTTCCTTTCTTTCTGGTTACTTTAAGTCCTTACTTGATTCTTACAAGCACATTATTACATGAATATTTTCATTTTCAGTGTGTGGACATCCTTCTGATTTTAGCCTGTATATATTTTGTCCTTTCAAAACCTTTGAGATTATTTTTTGTGTCTAAGAGACTTATATAGGTTAGCTGTTTATTTTGCTAAGTCCTAAGTCATGTGCTTCTTTCTGAGTAAGACTGAATTCTAAATAAGAATAGTCTAAATATTATATACAGCTATGACATATATTAACAAAAAGAATTTATTAATATGGCAATAATTTAGTATTTATATGTTTAGTAGCCATAAAAAGAGAATCATATTAAAGCTCAAAAATCTTGAGCATTGAAGCCTGAGCTAATCTGGTTTACAGTTTATTTTGTGATGGTTCCATTGATTTATGTCTCATTTGACAAGAAGGTACCTGATGAAGTGTCTTTTGAGTCATAGGATAGGAAGATTAACGAAATCTAAAGTTTTCATATCTTTGGGCTCCAAATCCAAGTTAAGCATTGTAAAACAGAGGTGACCTACCTTGCAAAGATGCTGAGTCCCAGCTGGTATGGATGTGAGTTGTTCTCACTCATCACATTATCCCACTGAAATCCACATCTTGCCCTCACTGCACCCTGTTGTGTGTGACATGTTTTCTCTGATCACACTTTCCTTCAAATTTTCTTGCCCAATTGTTTTTCCCCAAACCTCTTTTCTCCTTAAACCCTTTCAACAAAACTGTATGCTTATAAATATTTCTAAATTCCATACAGAATCTTAAAAAGCAAGACACTGATTAAAACCTTGACCATGACCTTTTCTTTGAACCCTCTTCTTCCATAATCCTCACTTTTTCCCATGGTGTAATATTTTCTCTGCTCCTATCTTATTTAGAGATTTACATTATTATGCTATTTATTTATACTATAAAGAGGATTCACATTTTTCCTTCTTCACAGACAATAATTTATTCCAGACAATGAAGTATTTTTATCTCTGAGCTAATGCTGATTAAGACCTTGCTTCAATGCATGAAAATTATTGATGATATTGCAAATCTGATTTTGGTGATTTGTAGTTTTAAGTTCTGGGGCTCCATATGCCCTTTCTGTAGAAAGAGGCATCTCCCATCTTCCTCCAGTGCATCATCCAGCCCTCCTGTGGAGCCAGGTATACATATGAACCCTCAAGGCTGAAGGTGATATGAAGTCCAGTAGCCAGAATTCAGCTTAAGAAGTCCAGTTTTGCACAGAATTTCTGAGCCAACCCTTCTGTCCTACCAGCTTTGCTCTGCACTTGAAAGCTGTTATCCATAGCCAAAGTGCAGAGTGAGTTGGCACATTTTGTTACTTCCTAAATTGCTGCAACAAATTTTGTCTGAACTTTTTGATCAATCTCCTCAACCCATAGAGTGAATATAATAACCAGGCAAAACATAATATTTGCAAACAAGGAGGCTTCTTATCTGTCAAGGATGTTATTTTTTTCTGTCCTGTTTTCCAGCAGCCACATAATGGAACTGTCATCTTTTATCATAAGATGTTGTGATATTTCTCTGTTGCTTCCCTAAGCAACAGAGTTCCTTTGAGGCAAGAACAGTTATGTTTTCAATTAAAGTACAATGTCATACATTTGTTTCCATTTTCATCTCATTGCCAAACAGTGGAGGTAAAGAATATATATTGTATTTTCATGCAGTTTGTTCAGGAATTTGAGAACCTCTCATAAGTTGGCAGGGCTGCTGTATCACAGTGCATATGTAGTTTTTCACACTTATGACAAATTTGCGCAACTAGGTCTCAAAAGCATATCCATCTTTTCAATGTAATTTGATTTCAAGTAGTCACTGATTTCACTCTGTATCATTTAGGTAATATCTTTGACCCCAGTGTTCTCCTCCACTGCTGAGAACTGTGATCATTTTGATCCATTTGTGCAAATGCTCTCCACACAAAGGCAAGTCAGAGGTGTGATACTGATTGTGCTGGTTTGACCTTGGTTGGTATTGGAAAAGAAGGAAGTAAAACATCCCCGGAAATGGTTCTCCTGAGAGAGACGCTTGGGAGTTTCAGAGATAGCCAGTGACTGTCCAGTTCTGAGAACTGACAGCTCTGTAAGCTATTCAGAGCTAAGTTCCACCCCCGTGAATACCATTGTGAAGCCCGGGAAACTCTGAACTTGTTCTCTTGGGTTTCCGGCGGCTGAAGGTGACAGAGCTGTGAGTGAGGGGAAGCCCGGCCCGACCCGGGCCAGGCCGGACCGGGGCCGGGGCCGGGCCGGGCTGGGCCAGCCAAGCCAAGCCGGGCCAGGCTAAGCCACCAGCCGCTGCCGCCGCCGGGGCCGCCGGGGCTGAGTCGAAATTCCTCTGAGTCGTGCCTGAGCC
>VWYI01020214.1:23691-58370 GCA_013399455.1 Anthoscopus minutus
AAAAATGACACCCCATAAGTTGACAATGACCCATTGACTCAATGAAAGAAAATGGGAGTTTCACAACAGCAGAGTTCTTTTTCTGAACCGGGCAGCTGCTGTTTTGTGAAGATGCAAGCCACAGAGAACTGTTCTTGTGGACATATCTCCAGAGTGTTGAAAAAGAAGACTCCTTGCCCTATGTGAAATAGAGAAAGATTGTTGTAGAAGTGATAACTGATTTTAAAAATCCCAGATTTCGTTTTTGTGTTGTCAGGTGGAAAAGAGATGAGTGGGTGGGGGAGGGAAGTGTTCTAGAGGTTTCATTTGGACTTTTCCTTCTCATTTCCTTTTTAGTTTGTTTTGTTAATAAATTTCCCTTATAGTCTTAAGTTTAAGCCTGCGTTTTCCTTTCCTCTAAAATCATATCTCACAACGGAACATAAGTAGGCTAGTGAGTTTTGGCTAGCTCTAAACCCACAACACTGGTCTTCACCACCTGGAAACCTATTGCTTTGACAGAGACGTATTTTGGTCACATTCCTGAAACCAGCAAATATTTTTACATTTAATGTTCATATTGCAAATAAAAAGAATTGTTCTTATGTGAATTATTTTGGTATCTCTGAAGAACTGCAGGTTTTGTTTTATTTTTGAGTACAGTTTGGTTAATAAAATTGGTTTGTTTTGCTGAGCATCATTTGTAAAGGCCTGGAAGGAGGTACTGAAGATGACTGGATGTGATGTGCTCTAAGCCCTTCGTCTGCTGACACACCCCTGTATAAGCTGTGCTACAATATGCAGGGTTTATGGTGGATACTAGGTAGCCTCCAGCAGGGCTTTTTCCACACTTCACTGAGGTTATAACTTTGCAAATGACAAAACTTAAATTACTTAATCTCTAAAATATAAGCTAAGCCTTTTGCTGTCTTTGAATGCAAGGCTACCAGGAATCCCAGGGACCACTTACATAAAAGCAATTCACCCAACACTGTATGAGACATTCTGGAAAATTTTTCTAGAGCTGCTTCTGTACCACCTACACAGGCTGTCCTCAGCCTACCACCAGCATGCTGTCCAAAGCCCTGGATGGCTAGTTTTCTTAAAACTTGGCATCTTTTTATTTCTTCCCCTTATTGAAAAGAGCTTCTGCCTGGAGGTTACTTTTTGCTGTGCTATGAAGCCACATGTACTCTAGGAAGCCACGTACATGAAGTATGATGATTGTCTTGCTGATCTTTGCCCCACTCCTCGATTTTCTTCCTTGTTGTTCAGCTGAGGCTGATTTTCAAAGCTTTTCAGGAAACTTTAGTGAGAAAGACTTTTTGCAGGGATCATCCTCCCACTTACAGCAATTGTGATTTTCTCCTGTTATTTGAGGCAACAGTATTTCTAAAGAAACAGTTCTTATGTGGAAAATTATTGCTTGGAAAAAGGTTTCTTCTCCTATAACTATTTCACAGTTTATCAGGTAGGATCAAGATAAAATGGCTAATCCTATATCTAGTTTTCAGGCTGTAAACCGCATATAATAATGTTATTTTGAAGTCCAGCAGCAGACATAGGAGAGATTGGATTACTCAAAGGAATAAAGAAGGCAGAGTGAGTATCTGGAAACATTTTCTTGATCAGCCCGTAAAATATTAAACAGAGTTTTCCCTTGGAGAAAAAATAAATTAATAATTTTGAGTAGATTTAAGCTCTGAAAACAAGTTTGGACACAATAGGTCGTAGAAGAAGAATGTTGTACTAAAGGAGATAATAAGCAAAAGGGCTTGAGAGTTCTTTGTGTTTTTTCTCTCTGGAAGGGTAATTAGGTATGTGCACAATTACAAAGCAAGTGGCATGCATGATGATGTTTTTCCTCAGTCAGATTTCTTTTTCTGTTCTTCTAATTTGGCTTTAATTAACACTAACACAAATAGAGCTTTTTCCTGAATATAAGCACAGATATGTACTGTGGTTAAGGTTTTAAATCACACCAGTGGTGCACTTAGGTAATTTCTATTGGTACTAGGGAGAATAACACTTCTTTTTTTTTTTTAATTTGCATCTGGAGCAAATGGTACCAAAGTATAACACTGATAGTCATGCTTTGTTGTGTGTGTGAAATTTAGCAAAGGGAATTAACAACCCAAATGGGTGCTCTCACATGAAGGATAGTATTAAACAAATCTAGCGCTAAGTCCTGACCTTCCTACCCATAATTCCTGTCAGGAGACTTTGAAGTCTGATACTAAAAAGACTGTGGAGCTTGGAAACTGAAAACAGCATTTCACAGGTATTAGCATGATAATTAGGAGTCTGTTTAACACATTATTTTAATTTGAAAGTAAGTAATCAGAGTTTAGATGACACTTCGCTTAATTATATTGAGTGTTTGACATGAAAGTAAATTAATAGCAAATTTATTTCCACCATCTGCTACTATTAACACTGGGAAAACCAGTAGAACTCCAGATGTCTTATCTGTGTTTCATACATACATTTTTTAATATTATTATACAAAAAAGATGTTGCATCTTTGTAAGAAACAACACAGTGCAGTCAATGGAAGGATAAAGCAGCCAAAACAGATCCCTAGAGAGCAGAATACAGTGTGGGATGTGAATGGGATAGAGCCTATGGCATCACCACTGGCCACAGCACAAGGCAAACGCAGTCCCTGAAGTGTTACATTGTCCAGACTGTGTCCTGGAGTTGTATGAGTATAACTACATAAGAAAGGGAAACAGTCCCACTAAAACACTCAGCCCTTTGCAACATGGAGAGAACTGGAAAGAAAGTACATGTGTTCAGATTTGTCATTATTCCTTATAGTTAACCAATACTCCATACACCCCAGCCTGAGAAAACTGTCAAGTGTTATCATCCCTCAGTTTTACAGACAGGTTGTTAGAGGGAATATTTTTCTTCGGAAACTTTCTGCCTTTGGCATTGTTATAAGGATTTTTTTATCTCACAACGCAAATTATTTCACAATTTAATGAGGGAACCATTATCACTTTAATATTTTTGTTATGAAGAATAATAATTGGAAATTGCTTCCTCTCCTGAAGAGCACAGCTTTCTATATGAGGTATACAATTCATATCTAATAAAAAAGACTACAGTGAGAATGAATTAGGCAATCAAAGAGTGAAGGTATTTTTAAATGGGAATATTTACTTGCTTTTACAACACAATTTGAAAAAGCTGGACAAAGTTTGGAGTATTTCAAAGGGAAACACCATCCCCTATCTAAAGCTGTTGCTATGGGTTATCTCCCACAGTGGGTATATTTCATTTAAAACCTAGAATAATATTGCATCCAGCCAACATATGCTATTACTGTGACCTAGTTAAAGCTGGGACAGGTTGCACTCAATTTTTTGAGAAGTGGCAATTTTAAAATATTCATGCCCATAATAGAGAGGTCTATGACAAAGGTGGGTCCATGACAAAGGTGGGTGTGGTACTGGCTCACAGTAGCTTAGGGGGTGAAATGGAACTGCCATGTTATATCTCTCAAGATTAAGGTGGTCCAAGAACACTTCTTCAAATGATGTGAACACTCCAGCAAGAGAGCTCTCTTGTCTCATTGAGCTAAACAGCAGCAGAACCACTATGCTTGTGCTGTCTTCTTTGCCTTTGGCTATTGTTTTTCAGACTATTTTAGAGATCAGATTAGCTAAAAGAAATTATCTTAGAGAACATGGAAAAGAATCCATCCCAAGAAAATTGAAAAGCCCAGATGAAAAGCCCGAGTAATTATGCTGAAAACAGCCAGGCTGCGCAGAGGCAGAGCTCAGAGTCCTGCAGCCAAGAGTCAGGAAGGCACTTACTACCAACAACTTCTAGTGCTTTACAGGATGCTTGCAGAACAGATTTGAACAATTTCCTGTTGCTCTTGTTTCGCACTGAGCCTTCTTTCCAAAAGTTCTGTCTCAGAAATGATAGATGTTAAGGGTTGTGATTCTCTAAGATCTCAAATGAGCATTTGTTTCAGTGCCTAGGAGATGAAAAAAAAAGAAATTAAAATGTTTTTAGCCAAGGAATCCTATGTTACCAGCTCCTGAAAGTGGAAGCAAGGCAATTTTCCCAACAACCTCTGGGACTCCTGAAGCCTTATAAAGACATCAACTTTATGAAAGCATCAATAAGAACTGAGAGTCTCCTTGCAAGGAGCATCCCTCAGCAACCTGCCAAATGCTGTTTGGCTTACCCTGTTTTTTTCTCTCACCAGTAGTAATCACAGTACTCTCCCTCCTGAAGAGGAGGGCAAGTTTCCCTCTTGAGCCGCAGGTTTCCTGCCAGGGACACTCTGTGATGATCAGCCACCACAGGGACACTGGCTGCTCTGGCCATGCTGTGAATGGGCTGGTCTTTGTAAGCAAGAGCAGAGGCAGGATTTCCTTTAAACATATATCTGGGCTTTTAGCTCACAGGGACAATCTTTAAATATATTGATAAGAAATATAATTTTTCAAGATGCTGTGCACTCTCCTTAGAGAGTATATTTCCCAAAGTATATTGCAATTCTTGTTTATTATGAAATTTAATCTACTGCATGAGTATGGACATTTAATATATGCATCTCATACACGTATACATTCTCAGAAGGGGATGCTGAAAGCCTTTGATTTATGTTTCAGTGCCAATTTAAACTACATGGATTTTAGGTTTGTGAAGTCAAAAATATCAACATTACAAATTACTACATTAAATTAGCTAACACTTTGCCAAACAAATTCATTTAGGCCATGTAACTCTAATGACAAAATTGAGGTGATTCCTTTATAGGAAATATCCTTAATATCCAATTTCATTTTCAGATGGCGTTCAGAGAGCTCCTGATAATGGCTGTGAAATCAGACCAGTTTATCAATTACCACTTTCACAAGAGTTGTTTTAAATCTATTTTCCCTTGAAGGTATCTCAGCTTTTCTCAGTGAGAGAAAAGCTGGAATGGGGAAGCTGGAAATAAATGGAGGAGAGACTCTTTGTCTCTCTTTGTCTCTCCTTCCATCTTTTTTTTTTTAAACAAATAAATGTGTAGTGATTGTGCTTAAATAGAAAAAAAAATCAAATAGTATTCATGAGCTAATTTTTACTCTCATGAACATCCCATATCCGATTTTCCAACGAACTAAAATACCCCAGCTTTTAATCTATAATGATTTTTTTCTCTGAGTCTTAGTAGTCCCTCACAGGTTTCCTTGAAGAGGAGGAATACCATATTAGGCATCACGTTGCCGTAGTTTTCATATATACTCTCACACAGCATGAAAGAAAAGAGATTTAGGTGCAGAATACTTGGTTAAAAATTCAAGCAAAGAGATTTAGCCTTCTGAAACAGTCCTCAGGTTTATACTTGCCATGAAGTACTAGCAGAAGGAACCGAGAACCCTTTGTTTTTCTTTTATGACTCTTTATGTCACCACATGTAGATGTGTTCTTATCAGGTCTTCCACAGATCACCCTGTGTTTCCCATCCTAGTTGTGACTTACTTTATTAAACTTTAAAACCAGAGAAGAAAGACATGGATTTGTAATAATTAAAATTTTAACTGGACGAGTATGTGAGGAGAAATTAATCTTATTATCATAGCCAGTAAATAAAGGCAAACTCCTTTTTTTTTAACAGAAAAAATAGATTTTCTGTGCTGGATTTCCATGAGAAGACTGGAGTGTTTCCAGTCCTAAGAGGGGGCAGTAGTTGCTGTGTTTATGAAGTACAGCTGCAGACTCAGTGTGACATCCTTGGGTGAGCTATGGGCTTTCCCTCTGACAGAGAGATTGTGCGTGATAAAAAGTTAAGAAATGAAATATAGGGGCTTACAGTTTTACAAAAGTAGTTTACTGTGAAACTTTAGGGGGTCAATATTTGAAAATGATGTTAGAAATAGGCAGAAATTATTAACAACTCCAGCACATCTATTTGTACCTTTGAAAAGAGCTTGTCTTTCTTATGCCATTAAATATGTCGTCAAAAAATAGAGGGGAAAAAAAAGAAAGGCATAAAAACATAACAAGATGTTTCCAACCTATTTTACAAAGTGACCTGAACCACAATAATATCTGAATTTTTATGACTGTCTGTTCTTACCTCTGTAGTTAACAAAGATACAGTCAAGGAAAAAGAGTATCTTACTCTCGTGGGTCTATCTGTACTGAGAATTTAGATTATCATACTTACTGGAGCACAAGTACATTCTCTTTACCAGACAATAAGGGAAAGATGCACCTGTATTTGAGGTAAGTCTGCACAACCTTGTTTAGTCAATGGCCATATTAAGAAGCACTGATTCATTTCCATGGTGGTGATCCTGTGAATAAAATATCAGTCTGCGAGATTTGTGCTATACCTATATTTTATGTATAATGCTGTTGTTCAGGTATTTATTAAAAGCTATGGGCCTTGATACTCAGGATGGCCATCAAGGGCAAACAGCATTTTACTTACTGATTCTCGCATCTGATTGTAATGCTGTGATATTCAAATGCAAATCCATGAGGGAATATAGCCTCTCAAACACAAAATGTGTTGCTGAAGTGATTTTTAATGCATAAGAACAACTGCAATGGCCCAGACTCCCAGGGCGTATTTTTCTAGCAGTCATATTTGTATGAATCCCAAACTGGAAGCAGAGCTGTTTCTATTAAACAGGCAGTCCTGTGAACACCAGATCTCAAGAGTCCTGCTTTCTTTCAGAGATGTCCCTGCCGAGGTGCAGTCAACAGAGACACACTCTGATGGAAGACTGGGTTCCCTAGCATCTAATAAGGCATGAATTCCAGATGAAGCTTTCCTAAAGTTGTATCTCTCTCCTTTCCCACCTGCTTTCTTCAAATGTACTGGAAACTTGTATCTTTGAAACTTCTGTCTTTTTTTCTTGTTAATGTTTTGGTTTTTTTAAACTTTTTGAAATACAGTGACAGACACAGAGTCCTTGGGTGTGACATGTTTTTATAGGTCATTAGGGGGAAAGTGAAATATGTACATAGAAAGCAGTATCACACACTCTGTATTCATTCACTGGAGGCAGTGTAGAGTGGCATGGGCTTCCTGTCACACATGTGAGTATAGGAGTTAGCTCTTGGGGCCAGGATGTCAATGTATTTAATTGTTCACTGACTTCACAGTAGATGGGGTGTTTTATACAAGTCATGGACTTCGACCCCTGTATTTACAAAGCTCAAACTCATTTAACTCAGTTGATCTGAGAAATACTCCTGATTAAAGACTTTATTAGGGATAGCTGTTCATTATGCATACCCACAGCTTCCCAGAGAAACTCATTCTCAGCATCCTGCTGTGACAGAGATTAGTCATTACACAGTAAAGCTGTACTGCTGGGACCACATTTGCATTATTAAATGAATTAGCGTATTACTTACAAAAAAAGCAGTCCCATAGCAGTGATCACCACCCCCAGACCTAGGCAAATGTGGCCAGTAAATGTTACAGGACACGTCTCACCATTTGGGAAGAGGACTGCATCTGTCACAGTCAACCACACTTACACCAGCATCTATAAAATACAATGGAAGGGAAGCCTCATAGAAACTTCACATTAATAGACAAGTACCTAGTATCAAAAGCAAAGCAGCAGTAGATACTGCTTATAAAACACTAAAACAGTGGGTTGGGTTTTCTCCCCCACTGCACAAAGTCTGTAGCACCACTGACAGACATCTATATTCAAACTTTACATGGATCTTTCTTCCAGGGCACTGCCTGACCCACTGTTGTCACTTCACACAACTGGGTAAGCTCAGTCAGCCAGGAGCAGCTAGCAGTTGAGGGGCAGGCAGGAAAAGCTTTTAAGACATTTCCTTTCTTTGAAGGTCTCATCTAAGAGCAAGTTTAAGTAGGTGTGTGGAAAGCATCTTTTTTTGGTTTGAACTAAAGTGAACCAGAAGGGCTCAAACGTCCACCTTTGTGAGCTGAGGGCACTTCATTTTCTTGAATGGCCTCCTGACCATCCTAGGACACTTAAGCTTTTCCAGCCCTTTTCCAGGCAATTTTAAACACAACTTTAATAAGGTAACATGTTTCACTTTGAACTGTTAGGATTCAAAGAATTAGGAAACTTCACATGTGGTGCAATTAAAAATAAATCCTTACTTCTGTGCTGCTATAGACTGCCAACTTTTAGCCTCTGTTTCTGCCTGACTTATTCAAGCCACACAGCAAATAGAACATGGGTCATGGCCACCTTTAGAAATGGGGCTGCTCTTGCCTCTGCTCTGAACCACATCTTCAACAAGCTAAGCCAGTGCTCACTACAGTCCAGAGCTGGTAATATGGATAGTAAATGAGGGTATATGCTTTTATTCAGGTAAAGATCTAGCAGTTCAGAAATCATGTGCCCCAATTCAGGCAGCCTGGAAACCATATGAGGAAAACCAGGAAGGAAAACTGAGCTGCCAGCATGTCCTGGCCATCCAAATGAATGAGAAATGGATGGTGGCCAAATGCATCGAGCTGGTGCACTTTAGAGTACAAATATGAAATTCAGTAACATTTTGGAAAAAATGCCAAAATCATGCACTCTGGAAGCACACAGCCTCTGTCTGAAATTAAGGCAGCTTTTTACCCCCTGCAGTAGCTATTACTGCAAGCTGTGAGCAAACTGGTGACATGAACTTAAATCATATTTTCAAAGTTATCACCACAATCAAAATTCCACAGATCAAAACACAATAAGGTATAGATCCTCTGGCTGTTACCAAACTCTTTGTAAAGGAAATAAAAAAGGAAGTTATAAGTCTAGAAGAAAAACTCACAAGTCTAAATATTTTGTTAAGTCTGTGCCCAAAAGCTTGGACTGTGGAGGCTTTGGGCTATTGCAAAACTACTGTAGGACCTCGAGGGTCTGTTCAGACCAAATAGGCTGAACTGATCCATCAGCCCAAGGCTACTAAAAGAAGCAGTTCTTCTCCCTGCCCTCATTTTTTTCACCAGTATCCTCCTTACTCTTACCGCACTGATCCCCAGCACTTCCCTGGGCTAACTTGGGGCTATCTAACCTTTCAAGGAGGCAGCTGAGCTCATGAAAGTCATAGAAATTAAGATTAAAAAAAAAGGAGAGACTTATTTTTCAGACGTAGCAAGCTGTGAAGCCAGCTCAGCCATCTCATCTGATTGTACCTTCAGACCTGCTGAGTATAAAACAAGCAAACACTGTCTGCTATTGAAAAAAATCTGCTGAGTCTTTCAAATACCAACATATGGCCTTTATTAATCTTGCAAAATTGTTTGAAGGTGCAAGACAATGGAGTCTGACTCCAAATCTGTAGAGTTCCTTTGTACTAATTAGAAGTGGCCTTTTCTTATAACAGTTCCAAGGTGTCATCTGAACTTTCAAGTGTTTCTGAAGACAGCTGAAATTTCTTACTTGAAAGGAAGGACCAACAGCTTAATATTTAACCTGTAGCTGTTGTCAGCTATTTAACCTTGTCCGGAAGTGAACGGGTAATTCCCCTTTGCTAACAAAAGTGTAAAATGTATCTTAAAATGACCTTGTGCCGAGTTTATGGTGAAAAGTCACACTTCAGTAAAGCCACACAGTGAGTAAGTGTTGACCTTCTGTTCTTGGACATCTAAGGACATTAAAATTTGACTGAAACCTGATTACACCATCTTAGACTCAAAGTGCTTAAATGAAAAAAGGAGCAATGATTGGGAGGACCAGCCAGGCTGAGGCAGAGTGAGCTGAGCCCTGCTCCAGGCAGCCCTGAGGAGGAGCTGAGGAAGAATTCACTTTGGTTTCAGAATTTTTGTTATCAGAAAAGACTTCCTTATTTGGACAAAAGCTGACTAAGAAGGGGGGATTTATTCACATTAACAGGCAGCCAGTATTAATGACTCATTAGCATATGATCAGAGAGGGTTTGTAACCCTGCAGGCCTGTGAGCAGGGCTGAGAGAATCAATAAGAGAAAAAACAATGATGAGTTTGCATTTGAAAGTTTGTTTTAGGAAAATAATCCAGATAAAAGGGTCATCAGTTATTAGGGGACTGGCTAGTGGATATTCCTGTCCAAAGAATGAGCTTATTAAGATTTCTCAAACTGTAGTGTGGGTGCAGTCATATGAAACTTAGACTATGCTGCCAGCAAAAGGCAAATGACCTTACTCATGACCCATAGAGCAGTCTGGGGCTCTTGATAGCTTGGAGATGTCCGCCTAGTTACTCACACATCTGAAAGAAACAGAGAAGATTTTGTAAAATGCAGCTCATCAAGCTCAATTCACATCCCTGAAGCGTGAAACATGCCTTTTAATTTCACTCCGTGAGGGTGGGACTTACCTGATGTAGCCCTGTGAAAGATAAAAGGGGAAATTTGCATATTAGCCCACTGCTCTGCTACAGCCTCTTCATACTCTTTAGCAGAATCTGGCTCACCTGGAGAAGAAATCTCACTTCTTATGAGTCTTAGTAATGAAGCTTTTTTGATTTCCACTCCATACCAACCATGTGAGGCCTTGCTTCTCCAAAGAAAAAGCTGTGCAGCTCTCTACAGAGAAAATCCCACTGCCCTCTGACTCAGCCATCTTAAAACAAAGAAACAAAGAAACAAACAAACAACATTTGCTTTGATGTAAAACTGTTCCTGAATGCACATAAACAGGCAGGGTTTGAAATTCTGGTGCAGAATTTGTCCTTTGGGTGCAGTTCACTGTCTCTTCCATAATTATGTTTTGAAATGCTTGATCTCATTTGTAATTCTGTTCAAACGAGCTCTTATCCTCTTTTCCTGTAACCACATGGATCTCACCTCCATTGTCACCAGAGTGGTGGCTCCTCATTTTAAAAAGAGAGATGTGTGTCACCCTGCATGTCAGTGATCACCATTTCAGTCTCTTCAAAGTTTCCAACAGCCAGAAGTAGGATTGCACTGCAAGTTCCATCTCCTCCTTGTCACTTATCCAGGGGAAGGATTGCTATAGAAAACAATGTCCCACTCAGCACTGTGGGATGGAAGTCTTGGCTTTTGCCATGGGCAGCATGAGCTCTCCTGAGCAACAGTCCCAGCCCTGTATTCACCACTGCCTTTGCAGGCAGCCTGGCTGCCTCTCACCCCTGAGAGAGAGTTGTGGTGCCTCTGCCCACACAGGCACAGCAGGATGGACTGGAAATCACCGGTCACGGTCCATTCCACAGGCATGCTACATAAACAGAAAATAATGGCTGGGAGTTTTCATCTGCACATGGGAGATTCAGTGTGGCCTGCTTTGTTTTCAGAGTGCTGGGAGAAATCTGTTTTGATTGCTCAGACTTCAGAGCAGCTGCTGTAAACATGACGTGTCTGAATGTTTCTTCTGGGCAAATGCTGGCAACAATGCAGCTCACAAATTCTGCTAAAACAGATTATCCTCCATCTTCCTGCTCACCCTTTTTAGGGCTAAGTGACAAGTCATTAATCCTCAAAAATTTATGACAGTTATGGGTCTCTTTAATTTGCACCTAGCTTCCTCTAATTTAAACTCATTTTTCCAGAAGCCAAAAATAACTGCTGCACATATCCAGCTGTTCATTTACTCTAGCAGGGGTGGCCTAAATACCAGTGGGGACAACAGCATGATTTTCTGCTAAATACCTGCGTCCCATCCCATTCCTGCCCCACTGATACAATTTTCTTGGGGCTCATGACTGGCTTTGAAGCTCCTTGAGGCAGTGGAGAAGAAAAAAACTAATCAGAGCAGAAGTGAAAATCAAAACCTAAAGGACACAAGACTGACACTGAACTCAGTTATTTACTTAAAACTTTCCTAAGGAGGGAAATAGAAAGCTGTTACTGATGATAACGTTGCAATCCAGAAGGTAGGTTTTTATCCCATTCCTGGAAGGTCAGCTGTGTTCTAGTTTCCAAGTGAAGACACAAGCAAGATGAGTGCATGCAAATATACACCAGCAGAGCCCCATTTTATAAAACAAAATTTTAATTTGCAGGCCTTTTACACGTTCCCAGCATCCAGCCTGAAAGCATGTGCCTGTAGACATCATGACTTAATCACAGCCTCATTAAAGACAAAATCAAGCAGCTTTGGTCTTTTGGCCACCTCAGGGCTGAGGGACTGTCCTCCCAGTTTGCTGTGTCCAAAATCCCTTTTGATTTTCAAAACCTATTATGCAAACGCAGGAAGCATGCTAACTAGAACAAAGAGCTCTGAGCAGAGGACTTTGCCACCCAAAAGACATTTCCTTGTGGCCTCTGAAAAATAAAAGTCTCCCCAGTTCTTTTCTGCCAAGGTAATGTCTGCATTAACAAGTTGTGCAACACCAGTGGAGCAAATCCAACTTTGCAGCCCACAATCTGAGGCTGTGGTGATGATCCAGTGTTGACATTCAACATTTCTGCTTTTCTCTGGTCACCTGGACTGACAGCCCAGTAGTGGCTTGCACACATGGACCGCAGTCCTGATGGATACTGTGATGCCTTGGGCTTTTGGGTTTTCTGTTCTGCATTGATGTGTGGTTTTTGTTCACGGTTACTAAGATCCTTTCACAAGATGATGAAGGCGCAACAATCCTACTCCAACTGGGACTCAAGGACACCTTTTCCAAACTTCAGGCTCAAAGTAAAATAGCATGGAAGGAAGAGGGTGGGCAAGTGGGACTCCTGTATGCAAATGGACCAAACATATATCAAGAGTGAGATCTTGGGACTGGCCCCTCTCTCCCTTTGGCTCTCTCCCTTTGGCCTGATTTGCAACACCGGTGCTATCTGGGGGTGACCTCTCAATAAATATTCTTTATTCCCCTAATTCCGTCTAGCCTCTGTTCCAGCTCTTCCAGTCATCACTGTCAGATGGAACCAAATATTTGGTGTGCATCCATGCCAAAGGAAGGGCTTTTCTAGGGTCCTTAGGAAGACCTCATGCACCCATGTTAAAGACCTCTCTGTGATGCAAATATAATCATGGCAAGTGAACATAATCAGGAGAACCACTTAAAAAGCACAATTTTGATCTGAGCCACATCATTAATGACAACATGTTCTGACTGAGCCGGCATCTGCCTGGGCTTAGCTAACCAGAGGAAGGTCTTAAGGACAATGCTAAAAGAGGAGCAGCTTCTGATGTGCTCAAGTCTGTGAAGGCTGGTGAGACCTCACAAAGGTCAGCACTTCCTCCTGGCAGAAGAACCTTTTTCACCATTGGTGCGCTCCATCCTTAGCTATAAGGGACACTGGTTTTTTCATTCACTTTTCCAAAGGATATGGAGAAGGGTGAACCATTCAGTCAAATGCTACAACCGTAAGTTTTCCAGGCAACACCAACAGATCCAATCAATGACCAAAGCCTTTTCAGACTGTAGCTCAGTCTGAGTAAATGAAATTTTTTTAACAAAATCTAAACACAAAGCCTAAGAAAAACAAGATTTTCTGTTATTCTACATCTAACCTGAATTACTAGCTTGAAATATAAAGTCATAGGTGTGGAATTCTATTTGAGCCATTGGCTATTGAAGCGTGATGTTTATGCATTCATAACCCAGTTAGGGGAATAGCATGCAAAAAAAGGAACCTTTCAAAGGCTTCAGGCTTCATGTAGGACTATATGAACAGAAAATACTTCCTGTTATTTGAAGTCTAGAAGGTTTTATTGCACATGTTTAGTGAGTACTGTGGGAAGGGCAGAAACATGAAACAAACTGGCCCATATGGATTCCATAATTTCTTTCTTTTTTTTTTTTTTTAAAGTAGAAGCTTTTCTAGTGCTTTATAGGAGTTTCATAACAGGCTCAGCATCCTATAAATAAAGGAGACCTTCAGCAACTGGGGGTTTTACTGTGTCACTGATGTTTTCATCTCCACAGACTACCACACTGAACAAATAAAAGTTACAGCCTTTTGAGCTGGAAGCAAGCTGGGACCCTTCTGATATTAGAACAAAGTTCATATGAGCATTCCAGAAACCAGACATCCTCTAAAAACAAACTGACATGGAAATTTCTTCTGTTTTAGAAGACTAGAAACAGTTGAAAGAAGTATGATGAGTGTTCACTCCTAGAGGGACTTCTAAGTAATTTAATTAAATCCTGAACCCCAAATTTCATATGTTCCTTCATAAACATTATATGGAAAGGACTTCAGCTGCTCCCTAAGTGTGAGATCATATGCTACATATAACAAGATGCATAACATAATTCTTGATTTTATATGTATGTAACAAAATCTTCTTGTCACTCTCATTTACGCCAAAACAAAGACTAGGAATTTCAGGATATGTTAAATTTTGTCAGCAAAATATACAAGTATTCTGAGGTTTATTCACCAACAATATATGTTACCACTAAAAGACACTTAAAAGCTTTCCAGCTTCTATAAGTCACCTCTGCATGTTAAGTGAAAATTTATCAACTGCAGTCTCTAAATTGGTTCAAGATGATGAAGGTGTGGATGATGGAAAACCACTTTTGGTAACTGAAATGCTGCTTATATTCTTTTAATAGAGAGCTAAAAGTCTTTTAATGGTGTAATCTTGGAGCAGTTTAATTTTACATACTGAGGTTTCTGAAATGATGCATTCTCAGCAGAGAAATGACAAGAATTCTTTTGTCACAGCAGTAACTTTTATCTAAGAAATGCATCAAAACAAACCACAAGGTGTGTGAGAAGGGATAAATTCAGTAGCATACCTCAGCTCTCAGAAAACTGATGTTTCAGTTTTGTATAAGTAAACAAATTTTCAGCCACCTCCTATAGAAAAACATCACTTTTCAACACAAGTAGGACTGAAGGGCTGAAATATGACAAAAGGCTGGAATTGGACTGTTTAATAATAATATGTATGAAGAATAATATGTGTTAAGAGATTCAGCAGAGAATTATTTATCTGAGGAAACTGTGAATGTACACCTAAAACTTACAGAGTTCCTGCTTAAAACACTACCTGATATTTTTACATCATACTCTTTCCTTCCATCTCAAGGTGATTGCATAATTTCAGTTGCTCATTAAGTCCAGAGTTTTCAACTCTTGCCTGACTATTCTAACTACGCCATTAAATACAGAATTGTCAAAGCTGGAAGAGACCTCCGAGATCATCCAACTATCAACCCAGCACCAGCATAATCACAACTAAACCATAGCCTCAAGTGCCATATCCAGATGCCTCTTGAACACTTCCAGAGACAGAGACTCCACCACCTCCTCAGGTGACTTATTCCAATACCTAATTAGTCTTTCAGTGAAAAGTTTCTTTTTCTAATATCTAATCTAAACCTCCCCTGGTGCAATTTAAGGTCTTCTCTCAAATATCCACGACAATGAGTTACTATTGCATTCCTACTAAATATGGTACTCTGGGTTTTGAAGAGATTAGAGTTGGCACACAGAATGGACATAGGGCTCCATCAGTGGGTGTCTCCCTGAAGTCTTCCTCAGCAGCATCACCTACCAAAGGCTCTGAACTTTAAAAAGTTCAGTGACTACTCCTTGCACACCTTTTCCATAGAAAATATGTTGTTTCTCTCAACCCAGTGGAGTGCTCTCCAGGCAGCTCATCACAACAAAGCAGGAAATCTTCTTGTCACTCAGGGATGCTCAGCCTACCCCAGACCCATAAAATTATGCTTATCATAAGAAACTGTTCTCTGATACCAGAAAACCAAAACACACATATCCGAGGAAAGAGCATGAGACAGCTGTAAAAAATGATTCTGCAGCTGTTGGTCTCAGTTCCCAGCTCTTACCATTCCCCCTGCTTCAAAACAGCTGCTGCATAGACCTTGTGGGCGATTTCCAAAATCTTTAACAGAAGCTGTTTTGCCCTATGAGAAAATCACAATTTCATTCCTGTTTCCAGTTTTAGAAGAAAACAGCATCATGTTCTGAGGGATTTAACCCACAGCTACCTAAATCCTGAGAAAGCTTTCTCAAATCACTTGGAATTTGCCATGGATGAGGCTGTGTGTTAAGTTCAGTGCAACTGCAGTTTTTGTAACATAGAGCAGTGAGGACACAAAGTACAGTGCAGCTAAAACTGCTCAGTTGCATAAATACTGCATTTCCCATATTCTCATGCCTGGCAGCCCTTCAAACTATTCAAGTTGGAAGCAAAATACAGGTCAGCAGCAATGAACAGGGAGTAGATGACCACTGGAATTCTCTTAGCTGAGCCCTTCCTGCAGGCATCCCAGTTAACACGCTTCAGGTTTATCAGGATGGAACAAGAGCAATAGCACTCTCTCCAGTGATGAGTGATTTCACACTTATTTTTCCTGATACTTTGAATAGTTCTGTCATCCATTTAACTTTCAGCAGTATCAGTCATCAGGGGAAGACACAACTTAACTGAATCTGTAAATTAGTGAATGCTTGGAAACAATTGAGTTTCTCCTAAATGTCCCAGTGTCTTTGAAATATTTGAAGTAGTATCATCTCCTACATCTTAGTACCAAAAAGTATTTCTGAAAAAAATGATAGTACCCAGCTGCCTGCTGTAAGGTCTGTTTAACTTATATTCTGTCCCCCCATGATCTGTTATCCCTTGTTCTGAGGTTCTCTTCAAATCCACATAACTATTTAATGGGAAAAATAAAGGGAACTGAGAACACAGAGAGTAAGTGGAATTTGTTTTGTGAGATTGAGAAGAATAATCCGCCAGTAGCAAATTATGCTCAGATGAAACACCTGTAAATTTTAAGTAATAAAGTGACCAGGTCCAAAATACCTGAAAAATAAAATGCTACTGAAAATAGCAAGCAGAAGAATGGCAGGAGTAACCAGTTTAAAATTTAATCAATCAACCAATAACAGCCCCCAAACATGCAAACAAAGGCAATTTTTCTGCCCTAACACTGTGCCAGTTCCTAATGTCATGGTTCATTTTAACCTCAAATTTACAGAAAAACATACCTGATGAATGAAACTTGGATTCACGAGCTCACTAGGTAGTATCACACAGAATAGAGGTAAAATTCTTCAGAACAGGATTTCACAGGTTTCACTGTGAAAAGAAGTATGCGCTATCCCCACACCAAAATGCAAATTCTCTGGAATAACACAGAGTCCTGACTATGCCAGCACAGGAAAATGTAGAAACTGGGAGGACTTTGAAGAAAATGAAGAAAGCAAAGAAAGCAAAGAAAAATACTCTGGACAGAATAATTGAGATGGGATTTTTTTTTTGCTTGTAGCAATGAGAGCACTGCTTTGCCCAGGTACCAATCCTAAATTTTCTGGGCCACTTGGGGTACTGCTTTATACAGAGTACTGCAAGTTTTTTCCAATAGACAAAGCATACTGGCTGTCACAGTCATGGATATGAAATTTATCTTTCTGTAAATGAATTACAGGCTTGCAGGAATTACAGGAAGCCAGCAAGCAGTTAAGCCTCAGAAGACAAAACTGGAGTTCAGCTTATCTAAATCTTAGTGGACCATTTTGTACGGTGACCTGCCATTTTATCTCAGGCTAAGTTCTTGCAACATCCCAGACCAGCTGCTCAGGACTCAGAACTTTCACAAATCTGAAATAAATCTGAAACAGCTCTAGCAACTGAGTGATTGAGAAAGTTATTACTGTTGTGCCCCTGTGACCTGTAAAACTGAAGTCTAAATGAGAGGAAGGTCTTAGGTAGCTGTTCCTGTAAGAGGTATTTAAGAGGCCCACCATGTATTTTATTTTCCAGGAGGATTTCTTAAAACGGATAACTTGTAGTTCCTGGGAATTCTACTGCTGAAAAAACCAAAATACTGATTTATTAATTTTCAACTAGCAAATTTCAGTTGAGAAATGTAAAACCCCATAATTTTGTCTTGGTTTGAAACGAACTTGTCCCTTGTCCTTACTTTGGTACCTCAGATGCAACCTGTAATCCCATTCTTCTCAGCACCCTGGCCTTCCCAGACAGGTTGCTTGTGCCATTGCCCATGGTCCCCAAGTGTGCTGTATCAGTTTCATGATGGGAGACACTGCCTGCCTTAGAGTAATTTGAACTAAAAAATAAAAAAAAGGGATTCCAAACTAAGCTGCTTCAATTCAAGACAGACACCCTTGAAATCTCCCAATGAAATAATGAAAAATTTTGGCCTATATATATTTTATTAAGAAAAGAAAAAATGTACAATTTTACTACCCTGGCCTACGTTGAGAAAGAAATGCATTTCTATATAGGTATTTCATTACTGGAGCTTAACAGGAAAGTAAATCTGATCATTTTCCCTTACCCTGCTTCTTTTTTTTTTTTCAAAAAGATATTCAAAGAAATTATAATCTTTATTAAGTGGTGGAAATTCAGTAATTTAAATATTATCCTTGGAGAATGAATATTTTGTTACACATTAGTGATTTAGAACAACTCTGACATATTTCACATTCATATCCACTGCCTGTTAATTTTTCTCTTTCCATTTTTCTGTCATGTATATTACCCAGTGTAGCTGCCAAGTTCAGCTTAGACTGTGCTCAACTTTCATGAATTTTTCCTTTTATGTTCATGCTGAATTTATAAAGCAGTTTATAATGAAAATTCACCATAAGAGAAAAACTTACAAGATATTTTTATGGAGCAGTCATAAGTTTTACAATTTAAAATGGGAAGCAGTAACTGTGAAGTCATTGCCATACCCATGGTATATTTTAATCATCTGTCCAAAATACGCATAAGCTAGAGAAAAAATTTTAAAAACTGAGGAACAACAGCAACAGGAATAGAATTCTGAGATTTGGATTGTCAGTGATACCAATGCTCTGTAAAGATTGCAGCAATGGAATGTTACTGAAAGAATTTATTCACTGTTTATTGACTCTTTTGTTATGTACACATAGATAGAAAGGAACCGTAATGCAAGGATGGAACTAATGACAGTTTCCCCCATGCTCAGAAATCCCCTTCCAAAGAGATAACAAAGGCACAGAGAGCACTGCCTCGAGATTCTTCAGCTGGAGTCTCTCACTTGAACATGACAGTTAAGAGGTAGCATAGTACAGGAGAAAATAACAATCTCATGAAAATAAGTTACAGGCCAGCTAGAAATTTACATATCTAAAGCAACATTTCTGAATCCCCAAATATAATTCTCAACTAGCTGTTGCAAAACAGCACTGGTACACTGCTTCACAGTAAAATATCCCAATTAATGAAGCCTTCCATCTTGTACCAAATTCAGTCTGTCAGTGGCTTGGATTTTGCTGTAGTCTAGATCTGAGGTACACTGTAGTGGTGTAGACATTTGCTGGAGGGGATCACCATCACCATTTGATCTGCCCCCAGTTTTACTCAGTACCTAAACCAGCAGATGGGAGAGCAGAAATCTCAATCTCACTTGGGAGGACCACCTAAAGGAGCAGGGCAGGAGAAGGAGGGAGAAGGGGCAGCCTTTATTCTGGTTAACTGCAGGACTGTTATGTTGTAAAGACAGTGGTATTCCAGAGAAACACAGCAGCTCTGTGTACCTGCAGTATTTTTTCCAGTGCTTCAGGTTTGAGGGAACCAAGAAGAGAGGGGTGCAATTTGCAGAGGGAGGGGTCCAAAGTAGAATCATAGAATATCTTGAACTGGAAGAAACCCATAATGGTTATTGAGTCCAAGTGCCAAAACGTAACAAACTAGAACCAGAGGAGAGGTCTGCTACAGAATGGACAAAGTTTGTGTGATCTGGAAGGAGAGTTGACAGTGAAGTCTGTGCTGCAAAGGACCAGTACACGTCAGTAGCTGAATTCATGCTTTTCCTGGAACTTAATTACAGCACAAATGAGAGTATACCCTTCAATTTAACTTCTTCTGTGAGTGGTCAGGAGACCAATAAGCCAGAACAGTTGGCCAGCTTTGGGAAGGCTAACATGGTGCCTTGTGCACACTCTCAGATTCCACAACCATATTCAATGCATTTAATCAGTAGTTATACCTTTTTTGAAACCCTTAACAGAATGTATTTGAGATAAACTGAACAATGCAAGTTCTCACCCTACTGAAATTGCTAGTCATGTGCCAAAAAGTAATAGCAAATTTACTAAAGTAATAGTCAGATGAGTAACGTTTTATATTATGAGATTAAGAATTTATCACCCAAAATGTCAACACTTACAAAACTATTTGAAGCCCTCTCATGAGGGTTTTTGAATGCCTGCACAGAAGAGCAAGTAGCTGCTGTCCTGCATGAGATGGCAAGGAGCTGTTGGTGGACTGACTTATCCTTTTCCTGGGGTGGGCAGAGAATATAAAACACTATGGGCTCATGGGTCAGAGGGCTGAACTGCATCCCACAGCAGGAGAGGAGGAAATGGGCTGTGCCAGGAAAAAGGGTGGTGCAAACCACTTCCCTTCTGCAACAAGGAGGACGCCTGACCCCATGAGTCAGAGCTCCCAGGCCAGTTTATCTGTGCTTCTCCTTTACATGGCTTGAATTGCTTGGTGGAAAGCCAATATTCTGGGTTTATTTTAGAGAGAAACAGTTAAATCCTTTTGTTAGAAGTATCTGCCCTGGGTTTCCTTTGGTTTAGGGTGGTAAAACTTCTTCATTGTATTACAAAAAGGTTGGAGTTGTTGCCCATGGGATTCAACAATATCAATGTTTGAAAGGCAGTTTTCCATTTAGCAGTGTTACAAAAAGTGTAACTGGTGTATTAGTCAACTTTTCAACTTGCCTGACAAATTAAAAACCCTGCCAGAGCTCAGCCTCCACACTTCTTTCCATGTTATCTGCCTCTGCAGAGATCCTCCTGTTTTGTAGTTGTGAAACTTTATTAAATGTCTTGGAAGTGGTAACTTTTCAAGTTTTATTGTTGGCATAGTTCCTCACTGCATTGATAGTAACAATAGTCTGCATGAAAGCAAACCTGAAGCATCCTCAAGCTTTACTATAAAAAATACACCTCTTAAGTATACATCTGCTCTCTGTGTGTATGTAGTGTTTGGAGTATTTTACCTCTACAATCAGAGTTATACTCTAGATACAAACAAAGCCTAACTGCTTCTCAGGTTCCTAGCTTCACTTAAGCAGTATATTATAATATCTAAAGGGATTTGCATAAGTGGTAGAGTGTACGGCAGAGCAGCTTATAAATGCTTTCTGGCAGGACTGGAGTAAAAGGAAATAGGTAGTCTGCAAGGAAAAATACAGCCAAATTGATGCTGGGTAGAATGGATGGTGAGATGATGACACCTGTTAAAAGTATAATCTACCAATGACTCAGCTACTTCTTGAGCAGCTTCCTAACTATCCAGAATGCTAGCAGTTCAAAGCCCATGAGCTATCACATATATATTGGCAAAAACAGACAGTGAGTCTCATGGTTAGAGCAGAGGACAGAAGAATCCAGGCATCTGTTTAGGACTTAGCTACAGATTTTCTGTGGAAGTCCAAGTACATTTAACTCTCTATATTCCCCTAACTCAGTCTGCAAACTAGAGAAAGAAAAAAAGCCCAGCTAGTTACGTTATGAAACTAAAGTCTTGCCTTTAAGGAGTTAAAGGAAAAGCAAATACGTCAAAGTTAGTCTTAAATCACTAACTCTTTTTGCTGTAGCTACTAGTAAATTCCTCTCAGTAAGAAATGCCAAAACGAATTTAAAGTTCAGTCTCTCCTGGAAATCTCTTGCTTTTGAGAAGGAGGGGAAAGGAAAGGCAGCAACCACATAAAGGCATTCACTTTAGAACTGCAAATGAGCCTGCACAATGTTTTATCCTTCACCAGTCCTCTTTGTCTCCTTCTCTTCTGACTGCATTCTTGGAACATCTTGTACAAGAATTTATAAGACTATTTGTTTTATTGGCACATTTTTAACTCCACAGACCACACTGCAGTCTGAGAAACACATTTGAAAAGAATGGTGAACTGTGTTATTTTGGTTAAAAACAGTCCTTGCTCAAACCAAAAGACATGTTTTTCTCACATTAGAATTAAAAAAAACCAACTTTGGCAGAATTAGGACCTGAAAAGTACCTGAAAAGTTGAACTGTGTAAACACTGAAATGCTATCAAGTAGATTTTCATTAGAAAGTATGGAATACAGCATCACTTGTAAGTACTCATGAGTTTTACATATTTAAAATGTACAAAAGCCACCTCAGTTTTCTGGCATTAGCAGCTTTTCTAACTTGATAATAATAGCTGAGCATAGTGTAGCTGTTGATAAACAGAACTAAAACAAGTCAGAAGTGTTTAGAATTTGAGTACTATTTTTATTAAAACCAAGCTGGAAGCCATAAGCTGTACCTGGAAAAGAGTGCATATGGGAATCATTCCTACACCATGGGTGCAAATAGCCCTTTGCAGGTAAGATCCCTTCAGGTGTCTCACTTCAGAAGGCAGCAGCACTGCTCATCTGCTAAAAGTGACGGATGTGCTGCTTTCCTGATTATTAGAGCAGCAGCAGGGAATGGAAGTGCTGCAGACTCTGCTCTTCCAACCATCCTTTTGCACCAACTAATATTTCAGATAAAATGGGTAAATTTCATTTCATGGAAAAAGTGACAGATCTCAGCAAACTAATCTGAGTACAGAGATTTCATCAGCAGACTTTTGGTTACTCCAGAGTGCATTACTAGATAACTGGATCCATGAACTAAATGGTAAATATTAAAGAAATTTTCAAAACTATATCATTAAAATGATGACAAAATAGAGTCTGCTTGTTTCAATAATTCAGATTCCCTTGAGATAAATGACAAAAACAATGATTACTGAGGAAAAGATAGAAAATAATTACAGGGAAGTAATACAGGCTAAACACATTAGCGGATAAAAGAAAACAAGAAGTTTTTAAAAATACATTTAGGAAAAATTAATAGGGAAGGCAAGCTTAGAGGCTGCAGGTTTATACTTATAAGGACATATATCTTTAACAACGTCACTCCTAAGCCATAACAAAAAAAAGTCTGTGGGATCACCAGTTTTTAATGAGAGGATAAAAAAGCTGTTGAAAATAGTATTAGATACAACTTTTTCCCCATAGTATTTAAAATAATTTGAGGAATCAATTTTATGCATTACTTTCTACAGTCATTCATTTGAATGGCACCATCTGTGATATGTTTGCATAAAATGAATTTCAGTCTCACTATGAAATATTTGTCGAAAATAATTCTGAATTTACTTGGTAAAATATTCACTGTAGAAATCTGATGAAAACTCTGTATTCAACCAAGTAAAAGAAATTACGGGTGAATCTATAACTAATGATATTAGCCTCATTTCTGTCTTTCAGATAACAAATAACACAATGTAAGAAATTAAAGAACACTTTGTTTTATATTTTCCAGTGAAGCATACATTGGAAAAAAACTGAAAGAAATAATGCTTGTTGCATCAGGCTGTTAGAAATTATATGATAATTATATGATAGCCTATCAGAAACCAATACTAGTGTTCTTTATAGCCTTCTCCAATAGATCCAGCTGCCTGGAACATATTACTGGCACACAAGTAAATGCTGCTGCACAAGAACCCTTCCAGTTTTATGTAATTGCTTATTGAGATTTTCCTTACAATGACTAATATATGGTTCCTGAGTCTTTCAAATGCAAAGGCATTTTCAGGAACTACCAGTTTTGTGACTTACATATTGTAACTTAATCCAGTATCCCTTTATTTTGTTGAAGTAAGATGTGCTACATATCTATGAACATTAGGGAACCATATTCAAAGAGTATCTTCAATTTTAGCTTGTTATAGGGCTCCATATTCCTGTTCTAATCTCAGATTTAGTGATAAGCAGCTTTCTCCAAGTATTTAAGTGTTAGGTAAAAAATGGTAATAGCTGAAGGTTCCTAGCTCTGCATTATAATGGAGCAACAGGTTCCACCTATATTCAACCTAGAGCTTAATAAAATGTGTTAGAGAAATTTGTCCTGAAAAAGGCTGTGTCTAACAAGGCTGTTAGCCTTGCCTGCCCTCTGTGCTTTAGTGCTGTGGAACAGAGGAGGCTCAGCCATCTCCATTTGCCAACAGGCTTTGATTTTAAATGGTCCTCTGAGAACATGGAACTCCTCCACGAAGTAATATTAAGTTGGCTGAAGAATTTCTTCTCAGATTGAATGGCTATGAATGAACTGGTTAGGGCTTTACAGCTGCATAGTTGAAAATGTATTAATTGAAATGTCCATGTTGGATTGTACTGGATTTTTTTTTTATATGGGACCTAAACTGCGTGATTTAGCACAAAGAGAGGCCTCATTATAAGAGCTTGACCTCAGATAAAAGGTTGAAAGGAGTGGCTAAACTTAGCCTTTTTATCCTTGATCATAGTTCCTGGCATTGTTTTCCAAGGATGAATGTAATACAGTCCTACTTTGCCACCTATAAGAACTCTTCTAAGTTACGCTTCAATTAGTAGGTTCAAAATTTTGTCTGTCATCCACTGGAAAGGGATAAAAGTTTATAGAGCAACATGTCTCAACTAGAAATCATTAAAACACCTACTCAGCGAAACCATGCAAATCCTATTTTTTTTATTTTTCTTGGAGTAGTATGAGGTCCTGTGGAACAATAAGACCCTTTGTTACTTTGTTACTTTTTCTGACTCTCCAAGATGCTCTCCAAGGCTGGGATATATAGAAAGTAAAAGACAGAGAATTGAAAACACCAATTCCCCCAGCGGCCTCACATTAAAAAAAAAACTATCAAAGAGAACACTAACTATGGTTGGATCAGCTTCCAGTACATTTTTAGGATCAAAGGGAAATCTCTTAAAAAATAACCCCAGAAAATCAGTGACTGATTCTTCTGAAGGAATATTGCCAAGGAAGGAAAAGAAGGTGGTACCTTCTTACTGGGAACAAATCTACTGCTCTGAGTTTGTCATTCATCTTTGACTAGAGAAGTCTGTATCTCTGAAAGTCAGAGTCATAATGAATAATATGTAACATTAGAAGGTCAATTCATCATTAGAAGGTGAATTCGCCATTAGCAGATGAGTTCAAATACTTGATGATCAGTACTGTTCAGGGTCAGTCAAAGGTCAAAGAGTAGGGAAGGAATTCCTCCCTTTCCTCCCTATCAATTTGCAGCCATCACATTAGACAGGAAACAAATGTAGAAAGAGCTGAGTAAATAGGGATAAACTGTCTCTCACTATCAGCTCTAGAAGAGGACAAAAATAGTCATGACAGCTATAAATATTCTAAGGTTCAATAGATGCATGTTCTCTTAGCCTGATTCCTGCTAGCAATCTTTCCACAATAGTCTGCCAAAAACTGAGAACATCCATAGTGTTGAACAGAGGATAAGGAAGAAAAGTTATCAGGTGGTGGGAAGCCAGAATACAGCCACCTTCTGACCAAAGCTTGGGCTATGTAAGTGGGAATTCATAAATGTGCCTTTTATTGACCTGTGCCTGACCCAAAGGACTCAGGAGATGACAGCTGACTTCTACTGGAACAGTTTTAAGCCAGTGTCTGAAGGGGTATGACTCCCAGCCAAAGAATTTCCTTTAATGAAATCCTAATGGGAGAAGTATAAGGCAACAAAACAGTTTGTACGTTTTATTCTTCCTTGCTAGAGAATTGTAACCAAGTATAGCAGACCCAACTATAAACAGGTTTGCTGTATTAAAATGAAGACTATGACAAACTACTGATTCTAATCTTATGAATATTTTGATCTGTAAAAAAAGAATATCCTAAGGCATTACAAATACAGGATTTAAATAAGGAGAATGTTTACTTGAAAGGAGTTGTGATAAGAGATATAAAAGTAAGTCTAATTCAAATTGCACGGCTTTATTACAGTTCCATCATGCCCATTAAGTCTATTTGGATCAGCATATGTACACAAAATCCCTGTCTGAAGACAGCTGTTTATGCCTTTTATAAACTGCCCTTGGAACACTGAACTTTCTCTGAAACTCTTATTTAATATGTGATTTCTTTTTAAGAAAGTTTTAAGATGAGGAAGCAAAATTATGCATGATATAGGAGTCAAAAGTATTAATTTAGTTTCCATTATGAAGGCTTTGGAGGGAAATATCTTAAAGCACCTGCAGATACTGAAAAGAACATTAGGAAGGACAGAAGAAGCTTTAAAACCTTAAGATGACTCCACTGTTCTTTGTTTGGATGAAAGGCAAACCTTCAGAAACATACTATGAGTTGCTCCAGATCACCCTTTTAAGTCCCAACTCTATTTTGAAATAAAAAGAGCAGTAAATCATAAGTACATTAGTAAAATATTAAGACTGAAAAGATACTATTGAATCTTTTTTTCCCCCTGAATTTAGGTAAGAATTAATTGCGGGGACACAACAGTTTCTGTTTTCTATTCAAATGAAGACAAAGCCTGGCAGAGATTTCTTAAAAAAAACACCACCTTGAAACATCCATGGCTAAACACACAAATGGGAAGTGGGAATTTAGTTTCAAGACAACAGTCTGAAGCTAGCTAAGCAGGGATTTAGATCAGGTTATGAAAGCTACATATGTGACCTGTACACTGGGCTACACTAATCTAGGTGGATTTTCACTTTATTTCTTGCCTTTACTGTGCCCATTTTTTTTTTAAATGTGAATCTTAATCATCTGTCTTTCAAAGTCAAGGATAAGCTCTGCTAGAGCTAGAATAATATCATAATTTGATGTATCCCCCTGGTACCTTGATCATAACTTTTGAGAAGGACACAGAGGTTGATAAAATACAGTTGTTGCATTTTCTGCTGGAAGGGCTGAGATTCCCTACCCAATGTGTACCAGTATTTGAGCATGACAATTAGAATAGGGAGCAATTCCATCAGGATATAATTATCAGTTACATATCACTCTGTGATATTTTAAGTTTCAAAAAATACACTGTTTTAAAGTAGAGTGGTATTTTTCTAATTATGCTGCTTGGTAAGAGACTTAGTATTGTGAGAAATCAAATTGGATAGATATAGAGGCGTAGACAGTAAACGAGGTCTTGAGAATCCTGAAGCAAATTGCAGGCTAAATAGCTGGCATGAGTCCTGGAACTCTGAAAACACAAACTGTCTCCCACAGATTGGTTTCTCCCCTTTTCAGAGAAGCAGGGGTTTTGCCATCCTTTATGTCCGGATCAAAGAAACATTGATTAGGAAACACTTTTCCACTTATCCAAAGCCCACAATTAGATTTCACATTCTGATTGCTAGAATAGACCAACTGTGAAGGAAGAAAGCTTGGACTTTGAAGTGCTTTCCACCTGTGATCTGCAAACTTGTTCCTACTGGGGAACATGAACAGTGTCCCAAGCATACCTGAACATGCAGCCCCTCATGTGGCACCACTCCAAAGTACATCAATGGAAGAGTCACCAGGTCAGGGCTTCTGCTAGTGAGTACAGCAAAAATCCATTCTGTCAATGTCCTCCTTGCACTGCAACACCTTATTTTGCTTTCAAAACTTTTGCCTATTAGGGCTTGTCTACATTAGGATGTTTCCCAAAAAATGGCTGATACAGCACTGGTAATTCAGTGCAAATGTCAAGTTCTAAGAAATGCTTTTAGTACTTTGAATGTGACTGAAAAAGAAAGGCTTCTAAATTTTCAATTGTTTACATTATGCTTTCTGGAACTTTTAATATTTAGTATAAACTCACTGAATGTACTTATTTCAAAAATCCTTATTCTCCCTCGGCAATTGGTTGCCGCTTCCCCTTCCATTTCAGCTGCACTTACAATTTTCTGCTCCAATTCTGATACTTCAGCATGTACTCTCCTGCTGCCAGAAACAGAATTGAATCCTACCAGCTGCCTCTAAGGGGTTAGCAACAATATCTTTTAGCACTGGAAGTATTTGGTTAGTAATGTGTATTAGTAATGTCTTTGTTGGGCTTAAGTTGGTTTGTTAACTGAGAAACTACTACAACCTATGTTTTAAAAAGAACATAGACTGAAACAAACTGGGGTTTAGTACCCTGTTAATAAAGAATTTCAAGTAATGCTATGAACACAAGACTGGAATCTGCTGATTTTTTTAGAATAGATCCAGATTAATTTAACAATGTCACATGGGTGAAATTCCTTAACAAATGACAACAGTTTGGAGGTCAGGGAGGTCTGAAAGATTCAGTGTCCTTAGATAACCCCAGGTTCTTTCCTTTAATGAGATTAGAAAAAAAAAAGAGGAAACAGAGCAACTGGGATAACTGATACTCAATAAAGTATATTCTTAGATGTTGCAAAGACTTATGCATGATAATCATCTAAATAGAACCCATGTGCATTAGCATCTGTGTAATTTTTCCCTACTATCTCATTAACATCACAAAATCCAGACCAACGGGATTTTGATAGCCAGCCAGCTCATGCATGTTGCAATTACACTTACTCTCATATAATTCCTATACTTTCCTCACATATATGAGCAAACTAACAGAGTATCTGTGGTTCAAATCATTAACATCTATAAGCAGTATCTATATTATCATACTTTTCAAGAACTGTGGTATTTATTGTATGACTAAGTTAGCAAAGGCACATTTGAAAATAAAATAGCTTCTAATCTAAGTATTCATTTGCTGATGAATTAAAAACACGAAGTTATTCAGCACAATTCAAAATGAAAAAGCTGACATATCATTTATTGCAAAGGCCATAGCTATAATGGGAATGTCATTGTTTCCCTTTCTGCTGGTCTCACACATTCTTTTTAATCTTGATTATTTGTCCCCCTGTTAGGGACTTCTTATGGTAATGAAATCCTTTGTCAGTGATGTAACCAGAGCCTTTTGCTGCATTTTTCCTTCCTACATAAGTTACAATTGCAGTTGTAAACACTGTGGAGGCTTTTTCTGAATCACACAATTGCAAATTGTTTGAAGGAAATGCATGTTCCTGGCTGTTGCTAGGTGGCAAATGCTCTTAAAGATTTTGCAGGCTAGAGATTTCTTCAAACCTTTAATCCTCCATATTTATTTTATAACCCATAGGAACTGTAAAAAAAAAGCCAACAAAATACTACTCAGTGCAAGGATGATCACAGATTTGAAAGAGATAAAAGCTTATTCCCAATCCTAGCTACCGGTCAGTTTAAGACTTCCATGAGGGCTGATTATTCTGTATCTCCATATTGCAAGGCAGCTCATGCCTTCTTCTAAAACTAAAACTTCTAAAACTAAAACTTCTTATAAAACTAAAACAGGAATGTTAGCTCCTGTTTAGAACAAAGTCCTTGATGTAATGAATAAGCCTCAGCCACAGTGCTTCCAAAAATATGTATGTGCAAAAGAAGAATTTCACAGACTGTAAGGAAAGAAGGCAAAACTTTTGCTTAACATCTAGAACTGATCATCTAGGGGATTTTGCCTGAGATGTTACAGCAGCACCGAGTTTCAAAGAGTAGAGTAAAGTATTGATAAAGCTATATAGTGTTCATCTGAAAAGAATCCTGCACTCTACCATTCCTAGGGTATGACTTTACAAAACTGCACATTAATTCCTACTTACAGGTCAAGCTGAAACTGTGTTTTTTCAGATGTCCTTTTGGAATAAGGCCAAATTCACAGCTGAAGCTAAACTGATGAGATTTTTCACCTCCAAAAGCTGTCACACCAATATCAGCATAAGACTCAAGTCTGTATCAGTAATATGTTTTAAAGGACACCACAAGGAAGCTCTAAATACAGGAGAAAAAAAAAACCCAGGCTTTATTACTGAACAGCTTCAGCTTCTCCTGCAGTACAAAATACCTGTGTTAAAGCTCAGCATATTCATATTTAACAAAAAAGCATGGGTCTTACAACAGAGAGTCTTGGGTAACTCTAGCAGTATCCATTATATATTATCCACCACATCTTGCTAATAGAGTCTCATATTATTAAAAAAACATATTTTTACAGGATTGAAAATTGCTCCCTTGCTCTTCCCTACCTCAGACACACAATTGCAGGTGGCTTTGGTAGGAAACATCAGTGAAAAAGTGGGATATAACCTTCAGACTCTGACTTTAATGTTCTTTCTTTTATTTTGATTGGTTGATTAAAGCTTCAGCGCTCCTTCTGTTCAGCATGATATAGGAAACATGTTTTGTGCCTAGATGTGTTCTCAAGAACTGTAACTTATTACAGAAGTCTCTTGATGGTGCTGGGATAGATGAAAAATACTGTGTCCTTAGACTTCCTGGAGAACTAGCATAGGCAATTGTATTCTTTTGAGCTCAGTAAGAGAGGCAGAAAAGCCATGATGGAATATCAGCATCTGACCATCCAAACAATGTTCCTCATTTTCCTCAGACAAAGGAAACAGAAGTGTTTCCTCAGACAAATGTGTACCACATTTGGTAGCATAGCTGAATAGCTGTTACTTGCTGAAGATTTTGACAGCTACCACCTTGCAAACTCAAAGGGAGAGAGAGCTTGAAATCACCCTCGGGATGTATGGGCACAGACATTATACATACTGAATATTATTATTATTATTATATCATTACTCTGGATAAACCTTCAGATAAAAATAGACACTAACTTGTAGACCTTCAGATATGTCTATTCATTACTTTTATATCCCCTCTTCATAGTTTCTGTAATAACTGTTGCAATCCAACTGTGAAACTAGTAAATTCACCAAATGACAAATATAGTCACTGTAAAGTCACAGAAAACGCTCTCTATATAAAAAGAAACCCCAAATGTAGACCTTGTAAAGAGTATTTTACCGTGGGGCATGAAGCAAACATAAAAGATTGATTGTTTTTATAAAGAAGTAATGTACTTTGGAGTTAATAACCACTAATAATCAGGATTACACATTTCACTCAATGCTTGCCTTCCATCTTTCGATATTTCTCAAAAGCCTAAATGTTTTAGCCATCTTTAAAATTACTGATTTCACAAGCTGCCTGCATAACATCCCTACTGAAAAAAAAAGAAAGAAAGAAATATGACTTAGTCAAATTTTAGAGGAAACCAAAGGCAATCAAGGGAAAAGCTTAATCTTAAAGTGGATTTCTAAATTTCATCTGGAAGGATGATTGATGTGCTTTCCCCTCCCACACCACTATAACTTTAATCTCACCTGGAGGAAAGAGAAAGGGAGCAATCTGACACTTAGCCCACTCAGCTCTGCTTTCCAGACTGCAGCTGGGAGATAAGGAAGTAATAGAGGCACTACTTCCTCTCACTCCTGGATATTTGGGATGTTCTCTGTGGGAGGATAAAGAGCAATTATCCCTTGGAATTCATCCTCAAAGTGTTAATAATTTAGCTAATTCCTATGTCATTATAAGCATGTGTGGAAAAGTGCTTATTATCAAAATTGACTAAAAAGCCCTCTGACCTCATCAGCTGGCTTTTACTAGTATTTCCCTGTTCTCCCTGCAGTTTGTGCTTCCTAGACCAACTGCTCCTTGTGGACAGAAACTGCTAAGCTCCTCTTCACAGCTCACAAGTTCAAACCCGCCTTGACTGGTTAAATGGCATCTGCTTTGCTCCATGTGCCTCAACAGCACATAAGGAACAACTATAACCTGCTTCCTAAGGAAGGTTTCTCCATGTGGAAAAGGCTTCTGTCTTCACTGCTGAACCTTATGATGGTCAAAACGACCAGATTAGCAAAAACATAATTTAAACCCTTTAAGTGTTAACCATCTTGCTTCGCTTTAAACAGGCCAGGGAACACATGCATCTTAGCTAGAAGGTAAGAGCAGGTGCTGGCTGCTCCATCAAGCTGAGGCTGACTAACAGCTTCTTCAAATATGCCATGGCACAGGTAGCATAAGATATGCTTAGTACACTCATTAGTACGTTTCATATAATTCCCATCAAAGCTAAGAGGTCAGGATCCACGGTGAGAGGCCTAACTACACATAAAGGCTCAAAACAGCAATCCTTGATAAAATGTCAGAGTCTGGGTAGCAGCACTTTTGTCTGAGAACTTTGGCACAGCACTAGGTAGTAATGTTGTCTCACACAAAAGCTACTTCAGATAGGAGCAATAAAAGTACAGAGCTAGACCAGGGAAAACTGGCTAACGTTCTGTGTAGGAACCTGTCACCCGTCACAGAACCCAAGCTCATGGGAGATCATGGACAGAGGAGCAGATGTCACCTCCTTGAGTGAGGTCTGGAAACAGGAGGACCCGACTGACATGTTCATAATGCTATGAGGATATGAATCACTTCCTTCCCCTTGACCACTGACTAAGTTATGAAGTCAGAAATATAGTCCATTAGGCATTACTCTTGTCCTTCATACTTCAAATGCTTTACAGGTTCAAAAGCAGTTGAACAGTGGTAACTCGAGTGCTAACTCAAGAGGCAACATGAGACTGCCATGGCCAGTGGGAGGTCCTCACACGCGAGAGACGTTCTTTGTGGGGTGATGGGCTACTGCTTTCACAGGCTGAAGATGATCGTATACAAAATGTTCTAGCGCTGTGCATTGCACACTGTGCTCCCTCAGAGGTATGTGCTGGCGTGCCAAAGGTGTGGTTGCAATCTATCACACTAGCTCATTCAAATTGTCTTAACATAATTAAAAAGCACAATTCAGCTCCAGGCTATGATGTTTGACGATCTCCTCAAGGTGTCTTCAAAGATATTAGTCTGCAGCATGCTAGAGCTTTTCAACTGCGTTCTATTAAAAACATCACAACATGCTCTCTGCCTAGCACAGGATTCCAGAAGCAGATCATGGTTTCCATGCTTAAAACTGGAAGCACCTGAGGAGGAGAACTGGTAGAGCTAGACAGTGTTGTCACTAGCACCACCCACTAAGGCTGCTTCTCAAGTGAAAACAAAATGTAAGCAGTAAAACAAAGATTAGGAACATGACTTGGGTCTGCAGAAAGGCATTGCAAAGTTCATACAATTTGTCCACTAAGTGCAAGAAATTATTTTTAAACTATTTTTGCCACTTTCAAGCTCAATGTTTCTTCCTTTTTAAAAAAGAAAGTTACAATCTTCAAAATTAATCATTACCCTCTGTTACTAATGCTGTCATTCCTGGAATGTCTGATCTGTTATTGTGTTGAAGACGACAGACAGCTGTCTGAAATAATTTATAATTGTCAAATTATATCTGATGACAGTTAATTTGCATTACAGCAATATTCATAAAATAGTCAATAAGTGGGAATAATGGGGAAAAGGAGAAAGGAATGCAGTTCTCTCTTTAATTACTGGCACTGTGATGGACGCTTCTGCTCATGATCCAGAAAACTCCTGCACCAGTGTAGTCTTGGGGAGGCTACAACCATACCCGCCCACAGTACTCTATCAAAATGTAAAAAAAAGCAGTTGTTGCCAGAGCTTAGAACATGGCTATTGAGAAGTAAAAGAAAAATGCATTACCTGGAAAAGAACAAAATATGTAAGCAAAGTTTGGGAGAAAAACAAAACAAGGAATCTCAAGTGTGCTGTAAACTGCTTTGATCAAGCATTTATTTCAAGTCTACATCATCATTCAGATGTTCTTGTACCATGGCAGGTTTAAGCCTTCAGTTCTCTCCTGAAACACTTGATGTTATATAAGATGTCATTTTAGAAAATATGAGACTGTGTTGGAAACCAATTTCCTGAAGAGCTAAGGAATAGGGTCATATCGTTATCTAGTGTTATACTTGCAGCTCTGCCAATTTTCTTTTTTAATAAATATGGTTAAGCCCATAGGACTCTAAAAAACAAATATTGTCCTTTATCTTATGTCTGTGTTTCAAAATTGTGAAAAAGATGCTATGTGCAAAAAGGGTCAGAAATCTTTTTGAAGATGTAAAATGATACAAAGACCCTGATCTAAAACATAAAAAAACCTAAAGGTACGATTACAGAGTTGTGTTGTGCGAGAGCTGAGCAAACACAAATCATCAGTTCTGACCAGGAAACTAAGTAGTTACATGGAAGTGATTGATTGTCCCTACACAGGGCTTGCTGGTTCCCGCACAGCACTGCATGGAGAGGTCCTAGTGCTGGGCTGGAGCTGCTTTGCACCTTGACAGCTCGTACAACAGCAGAAGAGCCGAGTTCCCTGTCCACAATTTTGGACAGACAAGCTTGTAGAAGAATCAGCTGTACCAAATCCACATAAGCCAAATAATGATACCTGTAAGCATCCATGTACAGATACTTTTCAAATACAGGTTACTAAATAAAGAGGAGAAGTGAATTTAGATCATAACAAACCGTACTACACAAACCAAACCACTTTTATTTCTTTGAATTACGTTTGTCGTCTTTCTTCTAGATCAATCACAGATGTTCTTTGTTTAGCACTAGGGCTGGGCAAACCCAGATAAGCACGATAGCTGTTCTCTTACGAGTGGCCAGGTGTGCAATACAAATTACCCAAAGCCAGAAGCCTTTTTCCCCCTTCGCCGTGAGGCTTCTAAGACAGAAGATGATGGCGTTTAGTTTGAGACACCTCATCAGCTCGCTGGATGCTAAAAGTAGGCGAATCGTGACTGCAGCCCTTCCCAAGAAAAGACCGGAACCTCAGCTGCCTCTCCCTGGCCCCCCACACTTGCCGACCGAGATCACCCTTCCCGCGCTGGCCGGTGCCGCTCCAACCCAAGCCCGGTCCCCGGCCCGGACTGCCGCCTCTCTGGGGCCACCCGAGCCCCTCAGCCACCGCCTGCTCCGGCTTCCCCCGTCGGGCAGAGACCCTCCGCCTGCCCCCGCCCCAAGCGAGACAGGAGAGAAAACTCCCGGTGGGAGCGAGACCAGCATCGGTTCCCTTGCTCCGCCGGCTCCGGGGTGGGGCAGGGGGGCTGCGGCGCGGCTGAGGAGGCGGCAGCCCCCGAGGCTGGCGTCGCGGCGGGGCGGGAGGCGACTGAGCGGGAGCTGCCGCTTTAAATCCATCCCGTCCCGAGGGGCGGGGA
>VWYI01020214.1:58446-70197 GCA_013399455.1 Anthoscopus minutus
GGAAAACTGCCGCGGGAGAAGGAGTTCCCACCCCCCTTCCCCCGCAACCTTCAGGAGGCTCTGCCTGCCCGGGAGGGAGCGCGGCCGCTGCCGAAGTTTGCGCGCTCGGGTCGCGGCGCTCCGTGGACCCCGCACTCCGGCCGCGCCGGCGGGGCGGCTTCTCTGAGCCGCGCCCCCTCGCGGGGTCCCGCTGGCCGCGGGCGGCTGCCGGTGCCGTGCGGGTGATGCTGTTCGTACGTCCCTCCCCGAGACAGACTCCGAAGTTCCCCGCAAGGTCGCGGGGGAGCGTTGCGTAACGCCAGGCGCTGCGGTGCCGCCAGCGGTCCGAGCCCCGGGACGCCGCGGCGGGTGGGGGACGGAGGGATTGCCCTCCGCCCGAGCGCTCCCGGCTTCCCGAGCCTTCCGCCTGCTGGCTGCCCGCGTGGGAGCGCGCTCCTTTCCTCCCAGCTCGGCGCTGGAGAGAGCGCTCGTCTTCCAGGGGCTTCGGCGGAACTTTGTGTTTTCGCGGTCTGGCCTGAGCGTTGCATTGATTGGAGCTCCTAGAGCACCCCGGGATAGTGCCCGATTTTTAAGAGGTTCGATAATAGGTAAACTGTCTTGGTGACCTTTTAGCGTGTCCCGCAAAGTGATAAATTACCTTAAACCCCTCCCCCCCCCATCAGTGTTTTCAGTGCTCTGCTAATTAATTATATGCCAGTCACTTTGGCGTTGGTGTTTTTTGTTGTTTCTGCTGTTGGGGGCTTTTTTTCAGACATTTAGTTACAAAATTGGCAGCTGACGTACTCAATTAAAATTTTGTTTCTTGAAAAATAACGTCTGAAAACAGCACTGTGTTTGCTGTATAGGAATTTTGTGCTTTGAGCACTGGATCGATAAAGTTAGCAAGTCAAAACCTATCTGTACAAAATCTTTAGACAATATATAACAGTTGTACAAAAATAACTAGTCCTGGTGAGGTCAAATTGTGTTTATATCCTCATAAACCATATGGAAACAAACTGTGGTAAGCCTTGTTCTGCATTTGTATGTCTGGTGTGCTGGAAGGGTTTCTGGTGGGTAGTTGTATTTCTGTACCCATCATGGTAATGCATATTTAATTTTCTGTTTGGAGAAATCAGTCAGTACAGCAAAGCCCTTCAAAGGGATTGCGCCACTTCCTCCAAAGCAAAGTAAAGTTAAATTAACTTTCTAGTCCTGAAACAACTGAGATAAAATGGGCAGACCTCATTTAGGAAGTTAAGAGCAATCAGAAACACATCCATTTGTAAAAGCTGAATGTAGTTGCATATGTTAAACTTGTACTTTTAGCATATTTATGTGAATGTCCTGCTTCTTTGGAGTACTCTCTAATAACAATGATCTTACTACCTACCTTTGCAACAAACCCACAAAGAAGTGTGTCATGTATGATTTTTCATTGACCACAAAGCCTGTAACATCTTCCAGAAGGGCTGATTAGCTTTGAATTCCCTGTATACAGGGTGTCTGAGCATTTGTGAACACACAGAGCTCACTGTTTTTCTGCTAAGGCACTCCAGACTTGAGACAAGTGTGTTCCTTGAACTACGAACGCTGTGTTCAGATTGAGGCTGAAGTTGCTGATGGTGTCCCAGTAGCTCTCTACACCTGCCTGGTAAAAATGCCTCACTTACTGTGGTGGTTTATCAGTTCTGCCTGTACCGTTCCATCTGGATTGTTCAGTTGAGATCTCACTGCCTGGCTTTGTTGGGAAATTTATGCAAAATTATGTTTATAGGGTATTTCTTAGTCTCAGAATTTGCTTGTAGATTCTGCATAAGCTGTGCATGCAGTAACCCTCAGGACTTTGTTTTTCTGCTTGTACAAAATACACTTGCAAAGGGTTTTGTTCCTACTGTGAAGTTAACTTCACAGTTTACCCTTTTGTTAAAATCTGAGAAGCGCTATGTGATACTTGTATACTACTGAAAAAAATAGTCAGAATGTTCCTGTTGCTTTTCACTACTTATTTTAAGCAAAAAGGAAACAAAAGGTGCCTTGTCTGATAAACTCACTTTCAATCTCTCATGTAGGGCCAAATCTTTTCTTTAAGGAAAAAAAAAGCAGCTACATTAATTCTTATTTAAATTCATGTACTGTACTGCACATCATCCTCATTGTAATATTGTAAACATGTGTTTGCCTGCTTGTTCTTCCTCAGAAATTGTGAGAGTTGGTTTTGTTTGATTTTTTTAAATTATATTTTGCAGCTTGGGTTTTTTTCTTGTACAATATGTTGTAACAGAGCACATTTGCTATCAGCACTGGTATAAGAATCCTATTTTTTCCAGCAGGAGAAGTTACCTTTAGAGTAATTACTGCATGTACTTATTAAACCAATTAAAACTTGTTTTAAAAGTTAGAGTATTTACAGAGTTAAACTGGATCTGTTCAGATGCTGATGTTGCCCATTTTTAAGAATGCCACAGATGACAAAGATGACAAATTTACGCCACAGTATTAAGCATATTTGCTAACACTTCTTTTTCAGTATCTACACAGCTGTACTGTGAAAAGAATATTGTACAGTGTATGGCAAAGCATGTTGCATGCAGTTCAGAAAATATGGCTTCTGGGGTCAAGCACCACATTTTCTTTAAAATAAGTAGTATTTTCTTCTCCAGGATAGGTAAATGCATGCATAAATGTTGTGGCATTCTTTAAAAGTCTAGACATCTCCTTGACTGCTGCTACCCATTTCCAGTCTAATTATTTTGGGGTTCATTTTTTTTAATGGAAAGTTTTTGGCAACACATCAGGAAGGGTGTTTGAAGTGGTCAGTGCTGACTCATTTAATAACAAGTCATTTAAACAGTTGAGGAAAAGCAAAGACGGGGAAAAATTGCTTTTCAGGATGTGGCTCCACCAGTGGCTTCCGCAGCTGCCATTCTGTACCTGTTTGCTAATGTAGGAGCAGTCAGGTACCTTTGCAGCTGTAGGAGTTGGTCTGTCTGTATCTAAGGGAGCATTCGCAGAAACAGCAGAATAGGGGTTTCTCAACCTTCACAGTCAGGTACTTGGGGAAAAAGAGAGAAACTTTGAGATCTGTCTGCTCTGGAGAGACTTGTTGCAGCCCTTTAGTACCTAAAGAGGACCTGCAAGAAAGCTGGAGAAGGACGTTTTGCAAAGGTGTGTAGTGATAGAGCAAGAGGGAATGGCTTTAAGCTGAAAGTAGATAGGCTTAGATTAGATGTTAAGAAGAAATTCTTTGTGAAGGTGGTGAGACACTGCAGTGAGTTGTCCAGAGATGCTGTGGGTGCTCCATTCCTGGAAGTGTTCAAGGCCAGGTGGAATGGGGCTCTGAGCAACCTGATCTAATGGAAGGTGTCCCAGCCCTTGACAGAGCAGGAGCGGAACTAGATGATCTTTCCCTTGCACCCCAAGTCATCCTACACTTCTATATTTCTGAAAGAACAAATACACTTTTCACAGTTGAAGGTGACCTATCCTCCAGCATCCAGAGTGCAGACCAGTGTGATTACAGCTGCTCAACTTTCAGAAAACCCATTTTGTCATAGGCACTTTGAAGAATGATTGTGTGCACATATGTTACTGAACGTGTTTTTCCTATTTTCTTGGTATAGGAGATCTTGCCAGAGGTTTTTGGAATTGACTTGACCTACATAATAAAAAACATAAGCTTTTAAGCTTTTCTTTATTTTAGCTACAAAAAGCCCATGATACCAATGATTCTGAATGCTGTTGTTTTCAGTCGTGCAGTCTACATAAGTTAACCTTGAGGTGAATGAAACAAACCTGTTCTTTACTGTTGTATTGTTTCCTTGCTTTCTCTGAAGCTAGCTAAAATAATTCCCATTTCAGTAAATGTTACATAATGTTCTGCCAGTGTTCTGTTTTTCCAGAAGTTTCTGGAGTTGTATATTAGACCTCAAAGAAGAACCCACAGCTGATATTTTCCTAATAATGTGAAAAGCTCACTGATGCAGTTTTCAGACTGAATAGCCACTGTGCGTCAAGCTAGAGGTCTTTGTATAATTTGTAAACTTTTCTGGTTTTTTTTTTGTTATGGTCGATTATTGGGGACTGATATGGGGGGCCATTACTGTTTAGCATCTTTTTTAATGGTCTGAACGTTGGGGTAAGTGTGGAGCAGCATGTTCAGCAGGCATGTGAACTTCCCTACAGCAAGTTGGAGAGTATCTGACCCTGTGGACAACAGGGGTGCCAGACAGAGGGACAGGCTGGAAAGATAATATGACAGGAAGTTTGTCAAGTCCAAGTGATGCAGTTGAGCCAGGGTAACACCATGCAGCAGTACAGGCTGGGATCAGCTATGCTCAGGAAAACTTTGCATGGGAGTCCTGGAGGACAAGTTGAATGAGGGTCAGCAGCGATGGCCAGCTGCACCTGGGATTGGTAGCATGAACCTAACAAGCGGACCGCAGAAGTGATTCTTTTTGTTTGTTTGGCACTTGTGAGGCAGCATGGGGTAAAGTACCAGGGAAAACACTGACATGGACTATGTGACATGAGGAGAGAGGCTGAAGGAAGTGGGCTTGTTCTGCCTCAAGAAGAGAGGTGTAATGGTCTGTTAGCTTTAAGAAAGCTAGGATGGTACTTTCTATATCACTTGAATCTGCAGTGATTTTTTTTCTCTTTTTTTGTCTGGACAATGGCAGAGTTTACCACAGTCTACAGCTACCCACCTAATGGCAAGTATGGAGAAGACAGACTGATCCCAGACATGTGTGTTGACATGGCAAGAAGCAATGGACAGAAGCTGGAGCATGGGTCAGTCTAATGAGATACAGCAGAAGGCTTTTTTCAGTGTAAGGGAAGCCAAGTGGCCTGGATGAAGTGTGCAGAGCTCTTACAGAGTCTGCAGTTTTGGAGATGTTCAGAATGGATAAGACTATAAACAGCACACCCTAACTGGACTTGGTTTGAGCAGGGAACTAGAGTAGATGATCCTGGAAATTGCTTTCATCATAAGCAAGTCAGATTTTTTTGTGGATATCTGTTTTGTAATCAAAAGATCTTGCTGCTGAGCAATAATGGTCAGCTCAGACCTAGCTTTCATAAGGAGAGCTAATAATGTACTTTCCCATCTGTACTGCTTTGATCTGCAATGATTTTTTTGGTTTGACATTTTGTTCAGTGCTGCAAGATGTTTCTGCAGTTCTGTAGTCAGATCTTTACTGTCCCAAATAAATTGAGATCACCAACAATTTTTCGTCATTTTATTATTTGCTTATCTCTCCTCTCTCTTTATGATTATATGTAATAATACATGTTGCAGTACGGGTTTCTATGTAACTCTGTTAAGGTAAGTAATCATTCACTTTCTGATATCCTTCATATTCCTTCTCATCATTGTCTCTTGATGGGTTCAATATTTATACAAAAGATCTGCTTCTGTTTCTCTCAGAGACTTGCTTGATGTCTTTTGAAAACTGTGGTGTGAATTTTTTTGCTAATTTTCTTTCAGCAGAGTGCCTTCTTATCCATGTAATTGGTGATGTCTGCAGAGACATCTGGTTGTTTTGTGAGGCAGTAATTCCTTTAACAAACACCTTTGTTAAATCTTTGCCAATATGTCATATTTTTTGGGTGTCTACTACTTCTTTTTAACTTTTTGTATTCATTTGGCACCTACAAGTGTCAGGGCAACATTTGTACCTCAACTGTTTGCCTGGTTTTAAGCAGGAGATTGTGTGAGAAAGTTGATGAAATCCTTTATATTTTTGAGTCCCTTGAAATCTTAGTGTATAACCTCTAATGTTGGCAACCTGTTCCAGTTCACTTTATCTAACATTTTCATATCATGTTTTGCATATCAGTTTGATTCCACAGAGGTTCTTTGAGTACCTCACAGAGGTACATTCTGGAGTAGGAATTGCTTCACTTTCTTTTGCAGTTGAGCACAGTTATGAACGGCTGGTCTGCTCTGTTCTTATTTTCTGTCAGAAGAATAGGGTAAAACTGTGATGAGGAAGTAACAGAGTACATCAGGGTTATAACTTTAGAAGAAATTGACTGAAATAGCTGGTACATTACTGTGTCTTTAGTAGAACTGATGTTATTCTCCACAGAACTGAAAAAGCATTTTTTGTCCAAGAGAGAGATTTAAGAGAAGTGTAAAACTACCGACATGGAATTCAGTATGCTGCTGTCTGTGCTACCGACACTGGCCTTTGGATTTTGTCCATAGGCTAGCAGTATTTTTGGGGAAGCTGTTTTGTGGATTTACTAGCCTTGAGAGTTCTCAGATGGCTTCTTCAAATACATCAATAACAAAAAAAACCTAAGGGGGATGTGAACCTGTTGCTAGGAGGGAGGACTCTGGTAACAGAGAATGCAGAGTTGCTGAATGTGTCTTCACTGACGACATTAGCCCTCAGGAATCTCTAACTCAGGAGACCAGAGTAAAGGAATGTTGGAAGGAAGACTTCTGCCTCATCAAGGAAGACTGGATTAGAGAACATGTAGGCAAACTCAACATCCACAAGTCAGTGGGCCCTGACAGAATTTATCCATGAGTGCTGAGAGCTGGCAGACACCACAGCGAGGCTGCTCATGGGCATCTTTGAAAGGTCAGTGTGATTGGGAAAGGTGCCTGAGGACTGAAGAAATCAAGTGTCAGCCCGGCCTACATGAAGGGCAGCCAGGGAACGACTGGCCAGTCATCCTCACCTTAATCCTTGGAAAGGTGATGGAGTGCCTCGTTCTTGAAGAAATCTCTGCCCACATGGATGACAGGAAGTGGTTCAAGAGTAGTCAGCATAGATTCACTAAAAGTAAATAATATTTGACCCACCTGATTAACTTCAGTGATGAAACAACTTCCTGAATGGATGAGGGGAGAGCAGCAGATCTTCTCTACCTCGACTTCAGCAAGACTTTGGACGCTGTTTCTTGCAGCACCCTTATAGGCCAACCCAGGAAGCGTGGACTGGATGAGTGGACGGTGAGGTGATCTGAGAACTGACTGAATGGCGAATCCCAGAGGGTTTGTAATCAGTGGCACAGCATCAAGGGCTGTCACAAGTGGTGTTCCCCAAAGTTCAGTATAGGGCCCAGTATTGTTTAATGTGTTCATCGGGGACTTGGCTGAAGGTGCAGGTGCCCCCTCAGGAAGTTCTCTGATGACACAAAGCTGGGAGGAGTGGCTGATACCCCAGAGGGCAGTGCAGCCCTTCAGAGGGACCTTAACAAGTTGGAGAAATTGGAAGAGAGGCACCTTCTGAAATACAGTTGTGTTTTTCTAACAGCTTTAAAGCAGACAGTCCTATAATAAAGCAATGTTAGGCAGAAGTTTATTTATCACTAACTCTTAATTCTTGGAAGTCTCCAAAAAGAGGGGGGGGTGGAAACCCACCACATTCTCTCTTTTTTTCCTCTGTCTCATACTTCAGTATTGTATATTAGCTAATGTTTGAATGTCTGTAGCTAGAGTACTGTATTGCAGTACAGGCTCATTACATACCTACTTTTGAACTTGTTAATCAAATGCATGTTCTCTATCTCAGTTAGAGTCTAAATAGAAGTGTTCCATATACTCTCTGGAGACAGTATTCATAATCTTAAGGAATATGCATAGTCTCTTTCCCATCTTGAACTTCAGCATTCAGTCCAAACTCACATCCATTTTGACTTACTTGAATTTGCCATGCAGCAGATGCACTGACAGATTTGTTCCAGCAAATCCCTTGGCTGCCTTGTTTCACTGGGCATTTTTTTGGTACCTCTAGGTCTTTCTCTTTCATATGTCTAAGGTGCTAAAGGGCTCCAGTATGGTGCTAGAGCTTGTTCATTGCCCCTTATGGCTCTTTTTGGAGGATGGGAAAATTATTTTTTGGAAAAAGTAGGATGATCCTTATTTGTCTTCAGCTCATTGCATCTGAGGATGAAAAAAAAAAATCTGCATGCCCTCCTTTTAAATTGCTTCTTGGACCTTGTCTTTGTTTTTCAGTACTTTGACTTGAAAGCTTTGAGAAGCTGTTCCTCCTCTTCCTCAGAATTTTCCATCTTACGAATTAATTTGGTACTCACTTTAGACTTGAAACTTGGCACTACTGTTGAGTAATAAAATTATGAATTGTGGTGTGAAGGCTTGTGTTGTACCTTGTATGGAGGGAGGCAAACCTGCTAAACTCAGAAGAGTTTACATCCTGTACAGCAGAGAAACTCTGCCATGGATCATATGATGTAACTGCTGTGGGTCTGGAAGCATATGGTGCTGCCTGGGTACGGAGTGGCACCTCCGTAGTTCCAGTCAGTCACTAACTCAGTGACTCTTGTCCCTGCTTCTGTGGTTATTGTGAGCTGCTGGATGGTGCTAAGCATCTTGCGCTCCATGCAAATTCTTTTTCTGGCAGAAGCTCAGCTGTTACTCAGTCTATACTTGGTGCTCTGTGCCCCTAAAGGAACCTGATTGTTTCACTTTGATTTATGCAGAAGAATTAATCTTAGGGGATTGTCATCTGAATATAGAAAAGGTGATTATTTCAAAGTATCAGTTGTATTTCTTGGCTGATGTGGTGCAGGTTTCCTTTTAATGGGAATAGTTTTTAATTGACAGCTTTTAGTCTTTGAAACTAGGTCATCGTGAAAGAGAAATAGATGATCATTTACAGTTGTGGTCTATAAGCTATGCTGGGGAGCCCAGGAGTACCTTAGAATAACTTAAAGAGGTAAGTTAAATTATTTTGTTACATTAATGATGGTACTATCACTAATTATATTTGGCTTTGCAAGGAAAATTATACTTGTACATTTTATCACATGAGCAACAGCACTATCATGAAACAGCTGTGGTTTCAGGCTTTTTTTTCTGTGAACCCTTGGATAGTAAAATTGGCTTTGAGTTAAGCTTGGCTATTGCTTTATAATGTTCAATACCTTAGTATTTGATGTGATAAATGAGTCAGACTAACATTTCAAGTACCTGAAGGAAGATGCTTTTTACTGACGTAGCTGAAAATCAATTGCTCTTTTTCAATGGTATTTTATCTTTCATATTTTTGAAATCTGATTAATGACTTTTCTTCAGATTAAACAATTTTTTGTAGTTCTCCAGTAGAATGATTATTAAATCAAAACTGCCGCTCTGTGATCTTGCACAAGAAGAATTAGAGCAGCTTTCTTGCTATTCAGCATTGTTAGCAGATGGTTTTAGACAGATTAGGTAGGGAAATCCCCAAAGGATGATTTATGAATTAATGATTGCAAACAGCTCTGATTATAGTTTAGTAAAACTGTTGTCTGGTACTATGAGCCTGTGGCTTTCTGCATGGATTTATTTTATGTTTCCTAATTTATTAGAAAATTATAACCCTTGCTAGATAGAACCTTAAGGTGTATTTTTTTTACTTACTGAGCTATATTGCATTTCATTAATAGCCTTGTTTGATGCTAATGGGGTTAAATGGGAGGTGGTATAGACTTCAGGGCCGACTTATAACTGTTACTTTACTTTAGATACTGGATTGGATTATTTCTTAGTTGTATGTCTAAAATAAATTCACAAATTGTAACATAACTCCTAAGCACAAATCGCAAAAATTATTTATGAGCAAATCCCAAAGTGCTTTCAGATGTATATAGAAAAATGCAAAATTGCGCTGTTGCTTTTGTCTTACAGGTACACATTTTTATTATACAGAAAGAATATAGTCATTTAGAACCACATAAATTGTATTTTCAAATACAAATAAAGCAAAGTTGTTCTGTAATAACATAATCTTTTCAGTACAGTGGTTGTGATAGTATTTTTGTTTGTTTATTCGCAGACATAAAAATGTTTACAAGTAGAAGGGTAATACTGCCCAACGTTGCAAACACTTAATGTGTAGGAGTTAGACCAGTGCATGGAGTATTCCCTTTTAATTATCAAAGATTCTGTATTCTATCTTTGTTACATTTAAATACTCTTAAAGTTTCCCACTGAATGCATTTTTATTGCCCTGGAGCTCTTCAATGAAGCCATCAAAAGAACATACAGGCACTTTAGCATAAATGAGATAATAGTTCCTGGATTATATGAAGTTTTTGTTTTGTTTTGCACTCTGGTGGGTGGATAGTAGTTGGATTTGCATAGCCTTTTCCAGAGCACACTGTACTTCTCAGTTAATCCCTAGAGCAAGTCTGTGCTTTTCAAAACAGAATACCAGGTGTCGCTCTGAACTGAAGTGGAATGTCAAAATGCTGCTAAGGAAGCCTTCTCTAAAAGAGGCTGCAGGAACTCTTCTGTTGGGATCATGCAATGTAAGATGGATTGAATAGCTGGTATTCATGGCAAGGAGGCCACCTGCTTATGAGCTAACAAGGAACATTTTCTACATCTTCAGGAGCCAATCTCAGTTTGCGTAGAAAATCTCTCGGTTGCAGGTGAAATAAATGTATTGTCCCTGCTACATCCTTTATTACAATGTCTGAGTTTTTAGTTCCACAACAGTGGTGGTTTTTATTTTAATAAGCAGCTCAGAGCTGGCTCAGGCATTGTTTGCACAAGCAGTGCAAGGTAAGGTACATTAACAATAGCAAGTTAGGGGGAAAGGCCAGAATTATTGTTTGCCAGTCTCTGGTTTTGAGGTTAGCTGATTATGTTAGTAAATTGAGTTATTTCTGAGACTTGCATCTCTCTGGTGCTGAAAACATGTCTGCATCTGTTTTGGCCACATCTGAAAGTACACTTTAAACAATAGACTTCCCTCTGAATTGGATTTTCTTAGGTTTAATCCTACCCAGGTTTTCTAGGTGTGGAATGAAAAGCAGGAATTGCTTTGTTTATAAAATCTAGTTGTTTGGCTAAGACGACACTGAAAGGCAACAGGAGAGGAGGAAAGTATTCTGCCTTGTATGCCCTGAAACCCAATTATTTGGTCTACTAGCTTATGCTCACCTTTTGTAGTGAGATAGTTGTGCATTTCAAACCTCAACAAACCTCAACTCAGACAGCAGTTGAGTTAGAAAGCAGTTTTACTTCTGAACATATCTTGTAATAGCTAAGTGCATATTTTATGATGTCCAGTATGCTTGTGGATGCACATACTGTATTATAAGAAGAAGTTAAGTTGGATCTTGTTTGAAAAAACTCTTTACCAACTCATGTCAAGTTGCTCAAAGTTACAAATTTTGGTGCTAGCTCAGTCTGTGAACTTGCATATATCTCTTAAAAGAGAGAAGAAAGGTTGAATTTGAATTCTCTGAAAATGATGATCTTTTTCATGGTCACTCATTGCTATGGAAATCATGAAGATGCCTTTTTTGAGTGAAAGGTGGGGCAGTCCTCTGACTTGCGAAGCATGCGGCAATAAGAGGAAACAAGGTATCTTTGGTCATTGGTTAAGTCTACTGAGAGCTTTCCAGTGGTTGGTCTCCTCTTCCATGTGTGGAAAAAAGAGGATAGCAGCAATGCAGGTTGGTTTTCTATGTACTTTTCTGTTTAACCTCTGCAGATCAGGGTGCAGATCCTGTTTTTAAGGAGTCTGTGAAAAGAGAACATTAAAAAGAGAGCATATTTCTCCTCTTCAGTGGGGTAATTCAATAACATCATTAAAGTAATTCAATCCTCTACATAATATCAAGAATCCACAGGCTGCTAGAATAGTGAGCTGTGATCATTCCTTTTTTTCCCCTCTGATATTCCTTTCCACAATTAATAAAAAATAAAAAATCTTAAAAGAATTGGAAACTATTTAAAGCCACAGGGTGGGTGGAGGGGGGGGAAGTCCTGAAGCTTTCAGAGTTCTCATTGCTCTGAAAAAAATC
>VWYI01020217.1:1435-11986 GCA_013399455.1 Anthoscopus minutus
CGCGGGCGGGCGGCCGTGAGGGAGGGCGGCCGTGAGGGCGGGCGGCCGTGAGGGCGGGGTGCCGTGAGGGAGGGCGGCCGTGAGGGCGGGCGGCCGTGAGGGCGGTGGGAAGCGCGGGAAAGGCGGAGCGCGAGATGAATTGGCGGGCCGGGGGGCGAGGGGCGGGGCCTCCGTGAGGGGACGTGAGGGGATGTGAGGGGACTTGAAGACTCCGCAGCCTTTGTAGCGTGCGGGGCCGCCGGGATCGGCCCAGAACCGGCCCAGAACCGGTCCCGGCAGCGGCAGGGGCTGCTCCTGCATCGCCGCCGGGGATCCGCGTGGCTCTCCTCCCGGCAGGCGGCTCCGCAAGCCCCGGTCCCGCAGCCCAGCCCCGCAACCGGCTGCTCCGGGGACCTCGCCGCACACAGCCGGCCCTGCTGCCTCCCTGTTCGCTGCTGCAAACCAAGGTACAGCGCTGATCTGTGCTGTTGGTTGTTGGTTACTGGTTACTGGTTATTAGCTGCCTTCAGTGCGGCCGAATCAGGGCTTGTTAATAAGCTGTGATGGATGGACATCAGCCGGGGGTGGATGGCGAGTCCCCACAGCCCGGCGTGCCCGTGGCACCCCGCGGGCACAGGGCCGGGGGTCCCGCTCATCGGTGCACACACGGACACGCGTTCTCCCCTCTTCCCGGGGAAGGGCCGGCTCCCCAGGCTGGCACCGCGAGGGGCTGGCACCGCGGCTCCATCCCCTGGCAAGGGCGGGGGACAGCGGACAGGAACGGGGAGGCGGGAGAGCGGCGGGCAGGGCGCCGGCGGGCTCAGGGCCACAGCATCCCCTGGCATGGAGCTGGCAAGTGGGGACTTCCCTGCTGTGGCACAGCCCGTGCAGGGCATCCGTGCCCAGACCCGTGCCGACACCGGGTCGGGCTGTGCCCGCTGCCCCCGGCTGTGCAGTTCACAACCTCTCCCTGCTCCTTTAATCAGTAGCAGCAGCGCCAACAGCCGTGTCCTTGCGTTTTGTACCATCCTTATCTCGGCCCTGATAGCCATCTCCGTATTTGTGACAGTCTCACTTCCACTGGGTCTTTCCAGTAACTAAAAGCGGGCAAATGGGGAGAAATGTCACCTTTTGGAGCCTCCACCGTCAGGCCGCTCTCCAGAGCACCTGGTTTCTACTTGCAAACAGGATGTGTTTGGCAGCATCCAGTTTGCAGATTGGATCTCAAAGGATAATGATCCATTTCTCCCCGTGCTGCCATCACAGCGTGTCTGGAGCTCAGTGTTTTCCGAGCTGCTTTTTGGCACTAATCAGGCGGGTATAAAGTGGAGTTCCACCCACCCCAGCTACTCCTCCCGCTGCCAGCTTGTGGTGAAGAAGGAAAAAGAAAGGAAAACAGAAAATAAAGCCCTGGCGTGAGGTGCCTTTGTTCAGGGCAACTTATGCGTGAAATCTTTTTGTCCTTCCTAAAGGAAGGCAAAAGTTGCAGTTGATTTGGGTAAAAAAGAGGCGAGTGCAGTGCTCCAGAGATGGAGGTGCCTGTGTGGCAGGCGGGAGGAGGGTGGGTGGGCAGACCCTGATGGGATGCCGCAGATGTGCTGGTGTCTGTGTCCTCCCTTTCCCTCTCTTTTCCTCTCTTTTCCTCTTGCCTTGCCTTCTCTTTCTCCAACAAATTCATCAGACCTTTGACTTTTTCTTTCCAAACCTGCACCTGGTGGCTGCGTCCCCGGTGGCTGTTTTGTTACACACGTAGTGCCTAATTCTGGTGTCTTTCCAAATTCGCGTCAAAATATTCCTGGGAATCAAGGTGTAAACACCCACGCGTGGTGCGGTTGTACCCGAGGGCTGTCGGTCCTGATGGGGCTGTGCCAGCTCCCAGAGGCAGGAGGGCGCTGGGTGTCCTTTGTCGCCCGGGCAGGCGCAGCCGGGCTGGCAGCGGCAGTGCCGGGCTCCCCTGCTGCTTCCAGCCCAGCGAGCTTCGGCTGCCCAGCGGGACAGCGTTCCCTGCCTGCATGGCTGCCTTTGCCAGAGGCTTTCCCTCTGCTCTTGGGGGAGGGAGAGAGGAGGGAGTTTCTTTGTTAGCTTTCCTTCTCCTGCCTGCCTGCAGCAGGGCCTCCCCGGGCCACGGCCAGGTGCTTTTGCTCCGCACAAAGAGGCAGCGGTTGGGTGTCCAGGGATGGCGGGGTGGGACAAACATTGGGGTTGACCTGGCCTGGCTGAGCTTTCTTGCCCAGCATCCTTCTGGTTTGGGCTGTGGCTACCCTGGGAATGTGAAATTTAATTCCTCTCCTCTTTTGTTCTGCGGGGTTCATCTCTGTAGTGCCCTGCAGCACCCACAGCTGGCAGCTGACCCAAAGCTCGCAGAAAGGGTGATTCCAGGGGGGCACCTCAGTGCAGGACACGGCACAGGCACAGGGAGTTCTCCTCTAAAGCAGCTGTCACCAGCTGGCCAGGGCCTGCAGGTGTCATTTTCACCCGATTTTAAACAAACAGAGCAAGTGTTTTGTTTGGCATTTTGAAACTGCTGTCACAAGCCCGTTCCCTGCAGAGGGAGCAGCTCCAGCCCCTCTGGACACCTCCCCAGGGACAGAGGCACAGCTGGACACGGGGCTGGGGGCTCAGCTCACGCTGGCCACTGGCACCCTCCAGCCCTGGCACCCATGGCCAGCAGAGCCTCCCTCACATTTAGCAGTGGGAGAGGAAGGGCAGGATTTTTCTTGTCCTATCCCCATACCCAAATTGGGTTAGAGGACTGTAAATGCCTGCCTCTCTGCCAGGAGGGTCTCAAGGATAAACACGAGCTGTAGTGGGTGTTAGTGGTGGGAAGCACACAGGTGGCACAGGCAATGGCTCTGTCCTGTGCCAGCCAGCCTGAGGGACTCTTACCCTGGCAGCTCACTCCTAAAAACACGGGGCAGGATTCCTGCCAGGAGCCATTGAGGACTCCGCGGTGCTGGAGCAAGCAGCAAGGCACCTGGAACAAGGAACGGCAGTGGGCTGTAAGGTGTTCCTGGGGATGTTTTTCACAGTAATGAGCAAATAGCCTGAGCCAACCAGTGCCCAGATTCCCACCCTTTTTATCTTCACGCATTCCACTGGAGTGCAGAATTTGATCCATCACACCAAGCTTGTTGCACTGCATAATGAAATATAGGGAGCATTAAGCAACACCTTTGGCAACTCCTCTGGTGGAGTTTTCCAGTAAAACCTATCCAGTGGCCCTGAGCAGTTCAGGAAACAGAAATAAGGAAGCAGCAGAGGCGGTGGAGTTTTACAGACTCCCAATGCACAAGAAACCATTTTATTTAAAAACATTGCATTCAATATCGGGTTATGGCACATGAGTCAATGCTGCAGGCACATCACAGCACGGGACCACGCTGGGAGCTCCGTGCTCAGGAGGGGAGCCGGGCAGGACGTGCCGCGCAGCCCCTGCCGGGGACACGCTCAGCCGGCTCCCCGCCCCAGGCTCTCCGTGCTCGGGCTGCAGCGGCTCCGCCTGCTGCGAACTTCCCAGCGCTCACCTGAGAGGTGCCCTGGCCCTTCATGGACATTGAAAAATAAGCAATGCTTTTAGCATGGCCCTTAATAATGAAACCTTTATTACAATTACGGCATTTTTTTTCTTTTTTTTTTTTTTGACGTTTATCTTTTTTTTTTCATCGAAAACAACTCCATCAGGCGTTGAACTGTAGAGCCATTGAAATAAAGACACATTGTTTACAGAGAACCTGCTTTTTCCTATTTGCCCTGTTTCTGCAGCCTCCAGTCACAGTTAGTTCTGTTTCACAAACTCTTGCTTTTTGGCTTAGTCCACAATTTAACCTGGTAGCCAAATGCCTGCTCTCACGTGCCTTGCTACCATTCACTGAGGAGATGCAAGCAACAAAAATACAGACCCACGATGTATAAAAGCAGAGAGGAAACACGTATTCCCAATCCTATGTACACCCCCAGCACCCTGGCACCCGTCCTGTTGGCAGAGGGGCTGGAGTGGGATGTGGCTGCCGCTGGGCACTGTCCTGGCAGCCCAGGGCCCAGCAGGGGCTCCCAGTGCAGGGAGCTGCTCTCCCCTCTGGGTTTTGGAACCTCAGATGTTTTGTACTTACAGGTATCGATCACGCTGCATTAGCTGTGTTGGCTTGTCTAGACATTCAGTCATGGCAAGGAGAATTCTCCCTGAACCATCAGGAATTCATGCAGGAAGGTCTGGGGCCAAAGAGAGGGAAGGAAGAGCCCAGCTGAGGTGATGCCACTTGCAGGGGCCACTGGCTGTCCTGAGCAGAGAGGGCAGCCCCCAGCACCTTATAAATAACAATTGAATAAATAATTAAGTTACTTGCCTATTAATGCAAAGGCATTTCTGCCAGAGAGAGGCAGCCCCAAAGAGCCTCTCCTCCTCAGCCACTGACTTCTCCATCCTCTGCCATCACCTCTCCCTCAGACCCCACCTGGCAGAACAAAAGCTGTGCACTTTGAGATGGTTTTCCACCTTGCATGAGCTTGGGCAAGAAAATATTGATACTAAGAAGCAATTTACTTTGGGCTGTGCTGTGCCATCGATCGCGGGGCAGAACTCCCCATTAAAATCGATGATTCTGAAATGTTCAGTGTGGGTCTGGAGCATCGATGGGGAGTTTTGCTTAAAAATCAATGATGTAATATGGTGCTCTGTCAATAATTTCTCTGTATTCCCATTTCCAAATATTTGCAGTCAGTTTTGTGTTTCCTTCTCTGCATTTGGTGCCTCTTTGTGCCTTTGGAAAGTTCTGGTGGTGATGCCAGGGCTGTGCCCAGGACTGGCAGGGGGTTCTGCTGCTCTCCAGGACCATGGCAGGTTCCAGAAACTGCATGGGGCACATTGCTCCCTGCTTGCATGCCAATATAATGACAATAGCTCTCATTCCTTTAATTTGCTGATGAGAAATGATGGGTCCCTACAGGGAACTGGTAAAATATTTGGTATTCAGACAAGCCAACAAGGGCCCCTCAGGGTTTGGGGTGCCCCGGTGGGCTCCTTGCCATTAGGGCTGGAGTGCTGGGCACTGCTTTACCTTGGGCCTCAGCATCGAGCACGGCTGCTGTACGGCTCCATAGGAAGCAACATCAGAAATTATTAATAGAAATTATTAATTCCTGCACTTCATTAATGACCAGTGCAGAGCTCTTCCTTCCCTGTGCAATTTCTAGTTTGGGGCTAAACAATCTGTGTGCTCTAGCACGTGGAGAAGGGTCCCTGCAGGCTTGGCTGCCCAGCCCCACAGCTCCCAGAGGCTGCGATCCCACAGCCCTTGCTGGCACCGGGGGCACTCAGCCCTCTCCTGGGGACATGGCACGGGGACACGTGTGAGCACAGCTACTCGAGCTGGGCTCTGCTGAGGAAGCGTGCAGCGCTGGCACGGGCTGCAGCCCGGCAAAGTGCCCGGGGCAGCTCCGGACATGGGGCAGCAGGGGCGTGGTCCGAGCCCCGCCACAGCTATAAACGGCCTTTGGAAAAGCAAAGCTGGGAAATGTGGGAAAATTCAAATGAGGGAGGAAGCCAGCAGCTCCCTCTCCACCCAGGGGCACGGGGGAGATCCGTCCTGGCTGCAGGGGCCAGCGGAGCTGCAGGGCCACAGCGGGCACCGGGACACGCCTGGGCCGCTCAGCCTGGCTGTTGTGCTTGAGATCTCCTTCCTCATCTCCTGTGTCTGGTCGTAGCTGAAGAAGCTGAGAAATATTAACATGTGCCATTTTAAATACTGGATTTCGCATCTTCTTTCATTGTGGGTCAGTTCTCACCCAGAATAGTAAAAAATGGTTAAGTACTTGCCAGCATACTCATAAGAAACTCAGCTATTTCCCAGGCTCCTTTATCCTGAGACATACTGGCCAACACTTGCCAGATGTGAGTGACCCTGTTGTTTGTCCTGTCCCCTAACAGCTGGATTTCCCGAGGTGCCAAGGAAGCGTCTGCCCTGTCTGCCTTGGAGTGGAAAATGGGGACACTACTCCAGCTGTCTGACTGGTGAGTTAGAGACATAAATGGGGAAATTTGGTAATGGCTTTTCTTCTTCCCTGCACTCCAGCTCTGCTCACTTCCCTACAAAAACTGCTTTTAAAAATCCCAGCACCTGGCTTCCATTTTTGCCCATCCTGCCCATGCAGAGGGACGGGGTTTGGGGCTTTTCTCACCCAATATGTCTCCAGAGAAGCCTAATTCCATTCCTCGTGGTGGTTTAAGTTTGAAATCAAATGACAGAATAGTATCAGATGGACGGGAATGAACATGCCTGTCTAGTCTGGACTAGGATCTGTCCCAAACGGAATTAAAACACTGAAGTATTCCAAGAGTGATATAAACACCTAGCTAAGGTATGAGCCACTTTGTGAGCTTCTTCTTGTTATTCTTTAAAAAATGTAAAATTCAGTAAATACGAAAATAGCCAAGCGGTGGAAATCAGGGTCCACACTGAGGAACTTGCGTGTGAGGGCGCACTGGAATCCCGAGTGGCTTCCTCCGGCGGCCACGGCAACACTGAGCTATTGAGAGCAACAGATACAAAAGAAGCAAAACCTTTTAAAAGTAGCATTTCTAGCTCTAATGGGGAGGAACAATGAAATGAAGAGATCTAGGGTGTTCAGTAGAACGCTAAAACATGAACAGACATTAAAACGCACTGAGTGGCTTATCTAGAAATGCAAAATGTTTCAACTTTGCAGCTGCACAAATGGCATCCACAGAACGTGATAAAAGCTTCTGCACCGCTAAATACGCTGAAACCCTTGGGTGAGCAGTAGCTAAAGAGCATCTCTAAATTACGGAAAAGACTTTAGGGTGGGCTTGTTTCCTTTCTATAATTCTAGCTGAAGAATCTTTAATTTGGTTTTGGGCACTTTTTTAGACAATTGTTTGGCACTTCAAGATTTAGGTTCTTAGGCACAATGCGACAAGGTGAGTTTGGCCAGTCCTTCACCGTGCATCCTGTAGAGCAGCTGGAACTCTGCAGGCAGCTGGTGGGACTCCTGCCACTTGGTGGTGAACTTGGTTCCCTTCTTGTCGTAGTAGTGGTACGGGAGGTCCTCCCGCGTGTTGGGGTCGAAGCCGAAGGGCCAGAATCCGTACAGGTGGATCTCGTCACAGATGGCCGAAGCCAGGGTGTACATGAGGATACCCGTGCTCAGCCGCTTCGGGGACAGGTGCTTGTTCCTCCAGTACCTGGGGAGACAAGGAGGTGAGTCACAATCAATCTGCTCTGAAATAACTGAAGGCTCTTCTGAAGCAACCACAAGACTCCGGTGGGTCTGAAAACAAGTGATGCTGGCTTGCCAGACTGTGCCTCCCACGTCAGGCATGAGGGGAAAAATCACTTAAGAGATGGATTTGGACAAAGAGATGGATTTGGCCAGTGAAATGCAAGGCAAGCCCACCCACCTGTTAACGTGCTGCATGATATTTCCTGGCCAAGCCAACTGGACCTTTAGCTGCCCCCTGTGCTCCACAAAGAAGTCAACCAGTGTTCTCGTGACTGTCGCTGACGTGTGGAAGAAAAAAGCGGGGATCCAAAGAATGGCCCCATCGAGCTTTTTCAAACTTAAAAAGAAGTTGTTGCGATCCTGAATGGTCAAGAGGTTGTTGTAATACTTCTCCAGGATGCTGGGGTTGAAGGTGGTAAGGTTGGTTTTCCTTCCAACATCTTTCTGGAAAGCCTCGGTGGGAGCAAAGTTGCACCGAAAGACAAAATCCGATTTATCGATTTCCTGCCCGCACTGGCTCCCGGTCAGGATGCCGCTGTTGCCGACCACGGCGCAGATGTTGTAGTGCTTGTTCAGGATGGGAGACACGTCAGGAAGCAGAGACCTGAAGTTATTGCTGATGGAGAAAACGTACTTATGGCTGGAATAATCGTAGTGCATCAGCTGCCCGATCCGAACGCTGCTCTTGGTCAGAGAAAAGTTTTTGATGACGTCGACATGCTGAAGGATTTCTTGCCTACAACAAGAGCAAAATAACAGAAAACATGGAGTTCTATTTCCCCCCCCTTTTTTTTTTTTTTGCAGTGGATTTGTTTTCCACCTAGACTTATATTTTACCTTTTTTTTTTAAAAGTGTACTGAAGTAGTTTCCTGAGCAACATGGTGCAATGGCTTTTAAATGAATATAAATAGAAGGGAATGAGGGAGCTGGCTTCTCACCTAGAGCTCCACTTGGTTTTACCTGCTGGTCCCTACTGATGCCAGCTCAGGCTGTGCCTGTGCCTCTCGGAACAGTGTCAGGATCAAAATATGGGATGGGCTGCTTCGGACAAGGGATGCAGCTCCCAGCACAGCCCACAGTCCCCAGCTGCGGGGTGTGCGCTGTCCTGTCTGGGCTGTGCACAGGGGGAGGACAGCTTTCTGCTGGGGCTGTGTGCCTTTCATTCCTGGTGCAGCCACAAGGCACGTGAAGCAAGCCCAGGATACCCAACTGAATTAACAAGAGACAATTTATATATATATATATATTTATGTTTTCATTAACGAGCTTCCAGTCACAAAACCAAGCGACAGTCGCTGTCTCCATCTATGCAAATACAGTTCCTTAATTCATGTTTGGGCAAGCACAGCAGCACTTTTACAAGGGTGATTAGGGATACTTACAAAGCAAACAAAACCAACCCTGCTTGGGAATTTCCCTTTCAGGGTATAAAATTGGAAACTGAATAGGAATTTATTTGCTTATGTTTATGGAAAACAAACAACCATTCCTCCAGCTCACATCCTCCAATGTCTGAGCGTTAATGGAGTCCCACTGGGTGCCCTAATTATGGGTTCTGGCTGATGGACAAGTGCAAGGGCAGCTCCTGAGGCATCAGCTAGAACCAGAGAGGGGTAGCACTGGGACAGGCTTATGGAGCTGCTGGTGCCAGGGGTGGAGCAACACTGAGAGTGGCCACTGCCACACAGCCTGGGAGGTCCTGGGGAAAAGATGGGACTAAGTGCCACCTCCTTCTGTAGCCCAGGCTCCTGAGGGCAGCGTGTGGCAGCACTGCAAGGGAATTACTTGTCCTGCTGTCCTTGGACAGTGGCCTAAAGGGAGGAGAAAAGCCCAGACCCTGCACTGAGAGGTGCAGCAGCCCCATCCTGCCTGGCCACAGAGCCAGATTGCTGCTCCCCAGGTGGGACATGAGCAGAGCCACGAGGCAGTCCCCAAACCAGCAGGCATTTGTCAGGACTAAATTACAATCCAGGATGACAGCAGCTGCCTTAAATGGCTACATGGTTTTATTTTCTTTTATAGAAATGTTTAGTATATGTAATCAGCAAAGAGATGTGTGCATGAAGAGTACAAAGCTCTGTGCCTGCCCTCGCAGCTGGAGTGGAGCTGGAGGCAGGAGCAGCACTGCACTTGCTCAGAACTGCCAGCAGCTGGGAAGTTTCTCTGTGTGTGTTTGGCCTCCGTGAACACAGCCTTTCATGGCTGTTACAGCCCAAAGTGTTTCCAGTGTTAAACCACAGCTATTTATCCTGGAGTCATGGCGATTCCACCTGCACACCAGGAAACTGGGTCACGTTCTAGAACAATAACGTGCCTTGGTGTCCTGCTCTGAAATAACCAAGTCTTTCAGGACAGCTGCAACTGTCTGGGGAAAAGCTGTGGCTCAGCCTTTGTCTCTTGCCGCTGGGAAATTCCTCGGAGCTCAGAGTACTCAGCAGAGTGCTGCATTCCCTAAGTGCTGCCGGGAAGGGGGACAGCCGGGGCCGTGCCCGCTGCTTGCTCACCTCTGGTGGGCAAATGCGCTCCGGTTGAAGACCCACTTGGAGGGCTTGTCCTGCAGCTCTTGGCCCAGGGAGTTGGTGATGGGGACAAACGAGGGGTCCAGGAACTTCAGTGCAAACTGAGACCTGGAGATGGGCACAGACACTGAAATATGCACATGGAGACACATGGAGACACAGAGACAGCCACGCACACACATGGAGACACTCACACAGCACACATGGAGACACCCGTGCACACACATGGACACACAGAGACACCCACACAGCACACACGGTGACACAGAGACACCCACACAGCACACACGGTGACACAGAGACAGCTACACAGACACAGAGACAGCCATGTACAAGCATGGAGACCTCTATGCACACACATGGAGACACATGGCGACACAGGGACAGCCACGCACACCCATGGAGGCACAGCACACATGGAGGCAAAGCACACATGCAGACACCCGTGCACACATGGAGACACCCACGCACACACACGGAGAACCTGCACACACACATAGAAACACACGGAGACACCCACATGGAGACACACGGAGACACCCCCACACACAGAGACACCCATGCACACGCGGAGACACCCACACACACACATGGAGACACATGCAGACACCCATACAGCACACATGGGGACACCCACGCAAGCACACAACGCGCACAGCAGCCACACACAGACACCCCGCAAACCCCACACAGCCCCGCAGCCCTCACCGGCCGTGCCCGACCGGCCCCGCAGCCGCCGCCATCAGCACCACGGAGAGCGCCGGGCGCTGCCGCCGGGGCCGCGGCCGTGCCGCCGCCTCCCCCCTGCCCGGGGCC